>CM071872.1:12488465-12535258 GCA_036759665.1 Gynandropsis gynandra | reverse complement strand
AGAGTCATTCCCTAGAATAGTTCTTAAATTCCCTGAATTTGTGATAATATCTATAACCATGATCTTCAATAGCACTACATTGCATTATTGTAACAGATTTGTTTGGATCTTAATGCTTGACATCGTATTTGTTATCTCAATTGGTTTGATGGATTGTTCTTAATTCTTTCATCCTTGTTGATCACTTGTTTGAATGAGTTTAGAGGGTTGTCTAGGTAGACAAGTCAGATTTCAGTTTTTGAATTACAAATAAGAATGGAAGTGCACGACCAAAGAAGAAAGAAGTAGCAAAGGAAAGACAGAAAAGAGGAAAGTCAGAAAAGAGGAAAGAGGACGATGGAAACTCACAAACAAGAATGGAAGTGCACGACCAAAGAGGAAAGAAGGAGAAAAGGAAAGACAGAAAAGAGGAAAGAGGACTATGGGGCAAAGAAGAGAGGCATCAGTTCAGATAGAACACACATCAACATAGAGAGGGAGAATAGAGAGCACAACGCATCTGAGAATAGAGACGCGGTGACAAACTCAGAACACGGAGGAGGTGTTGAAGAAATCATTATTAGGATAGGGTGGAATCTCGTTCTTTATCTATGTTGAATATTGATTTCGTTTTCTTTTTGTTTTCTAAGCCCATGTTCGAGCAGATCCAAAGCCACTGGTTAGAGATTTGCTGATTGTAATGAAGTCGTATGCTTAACGCGTGGTTATAATATTTGATCGTTTTCAGATTGTTCATAACACTTTTCTTCTTTTTGGTAGCTTGAATGAATGATTATAAAGTGTGATTGCATTGGGAGATGAATTAGAATTTGGTACGGAGCCATGATTTGAAGTCTAAATTGATTTAGAACCTTGGCCAGACAGTTAATTGGACTTAGGAACTAGGATAGTGATCTTTATGCATCTAGTAGGTGAGATTACGCAATTAGGAGACTTGTAGTACGCATGCTAGATAGTGGGTGTAGGCATCGAGACAGTCATTCCCTAGGAAATAGCTTAAATTCTCCGAATACGTAATGATATATCACCATGACCTTATTAGCACTTCATGGCATCATCGTGCATCTCTCGAAACCTATGGTGTTTAGTTTATCGAGTTTAATATGTTAATTCGCTAATTAGTTTATCTTTACTTGCATTCCAATTACTTATTTTGTTAACCGTCCTATTCATTAGTTTACTAGCTTTAGAGTTTCATCAATTCCGTAGTGTTCAACCCTAGTACTACACGATCTGTATTCTTGTGAAAACATTAGTCTAGGTAATTATCAATGATCTTCAGTAGCACTTCATTGCATTAGTGTAATGGATTTGTTTGGATCTTAATTCTTGATGTTGGATTTGTTCTCTCAATTGGTTTGATGGGTTGTTCTTAATGCTTTCATCCTTGTTGATCATTTGTTTGAATGAGTTAAGAAGCTTGTCTAGGCTGAGAAGTCAGATTTGAGTCTTGGAATTAACCCTATAATGACTTAGATTAATGAGAACATAACTCCTCGGTTAATCTATTTTGGAACTATGTCTAGGCTATTCCCTTTTCTTGTATGCAGCGGCCATTGTTTCTTTTTTGCGTGGGCGGCGGCCACTTTCATTCTTCTACCAGCCATGTTTTTATTTTGGGTAGGCCGTGAGTTTCCATTTCTTTGACGGCCAGCGGCTGGTGTTTCAATTTTTTTGTCCAGCGACCATTGTTTCATTTTGTGTAAATGTTAGCCGATTTCTATTTTATACTCCAGCCGTATAACTTCCATTTCTCTTCTCCTGTTTAGGATTCTTTAATGTTGACCGTGGATAGCTGGACCAAATGTGATTTTGCTTGGTTTTTTATTATATGTTTGTATTTTTATACGACCTCTTCATTTCATGCAAAAAACACGAGAAAATGCTAGAAGATGACTAAATCATGCTTAATGCTCAAAAGGTCTAAATGAATGATGAAACTAACTATAAAAATCGACGAAAAATACTATAACAAAATAGTTGTTATCAAACTCCCCCATACTTGTACTTTTGCTCTTCCTCGTGCAAAAACTAAAGTTAAGTGCAATGGGAGTTAGATAACAACTAGATACTAGCACAAGCAATTCGAAAAAATCAGCCATCATGCACAACAACGCATCACACAAATATAAACCTAAGTGTCCCTAGTTTAGACCTGAATCCACCAAAAGCTACTAGCCATGCAATCCTACACATATCCTTAGTTCATGCACTAACTCCTAGACGACATTTACGCGATCTTCATATCTAATATAATATGCTCACGTGAGATACCATTCTTAAGACAATCATTTTCCTTTTTCGATTCTCTTTTTCTTCTTTTCTGTTTCCACACATTTTTTTTCTTAGAAAATTTGCACACAGCTTCTAAGACATCGAACTTGAAAAATACAACTTTCTACTTAGACCCAGGTTGCTGATTGGCACACTCATAACGTCTTGTAACCTTAGCGGAGTGAAGAGGTTGTGTCATTGCTGATTTTTTTCTTTTTGATTAAAATATTGTGATTATGCATCAACTCTAAACCATAGGATTTAGGAAAACAGCCCCGACCCACCAGTTAGACCCGAACCATCAAGATCGATGCACTCGTGTCAATGTAGGATTGAAATAGTTAAAGAACCTGTTTTATTGACAGCGGAGTGTAAGCGCATAAAATTATATGATAAAGAAGCAAATCAAAGAATGAGATATACTCGGAGATATTAGTAATTAGTATTGAAACCTAGGGGCGGAATACAACTATAGGGTATGGATTCAAGCACAACTACTACACTAATCGACATCTAATGGTATTTTTCAGCAAGCCTAGATTTCTGCTCTCAATTCGACAATGTTGCACAAAGATGGCTAAATTTCAAAATTTTCATACTAGATATTGTTCCGCCTAACCCTAACGAAAATAACATAAATGCTAAAATAAAACGAAGAACTCAGCATCTAATCTTTATCATAATCATAACACTCGAAGAGTACTCCCCCTAACTTGAACGGAACAACATCCCGGTGTTCAAAACCTAACGAAGAACACGCATGCAAAAACTCGGGGGAAGATAAAGGGGGTAGGAACGTTTGCACCTGGTGTGTGCTTGCTGTCCGAGTTGATGCAACTGGATATATGCGTCTCTCCTTTTTCGTGGATGACGTCGAAGTGGAAAAGCTATATAGAGAGTACGATACATCAAGGCTGCTAGTAGAGTGCATAAGTGTGAAAAGAAGAAAAGTTGAGTTTTGAAAAATAAAAAGAAATAAGTAAAAGGATATGAAGCTCGGTTTGCCTCCCGAGAAGCACTTGTTTAAGAAAACGACTGTGACCAAGATGTGCTACTCATCGAGGCTGCTAGTCCTCATCGTCGTCTTGTGTGTAGCGTCTCGCGTGCATAAGATTCCAATTTAAGTATAGAACACAGATCGATTGGGCTCCTTGCACAATCAGTCATATCCTCCCTAAGTTTCATCGTGTTGTTTCCTAAGTTAGGGGCCCGGTGGTGCAGTCCAAATAGCTTGGTCATATTGTCCATAAGTCTTGGTGTGCACTCCATGAAATCGGTTGGGTGTTCATCTTTCATTTCTTTCAAAGTTCCAAAAATTGGTTGTACGTGAGCCATTGTGGTGAAGGCTTCATCTTCACCTTGGGTGCCTTGTCGATGCTCCAATTGGGTGTTGGGTGTTTGGTGTAGCTTCTCGGTGTCTCGGGTTTTTTATGTAGTGATTTATGTTGCATTTAGCTCGGGTCACACAGGAGTCTCGGTCAGGGGGTTCCTTCTTCTTTCCATTTTCCAACAGCTCATTTAGCTCCTTATATAATCCTTTTCCAGCTGCTAAGAGAGTTGTTTCTAGGGAATCTATACTCCCAAATTCTTCAGGTACTTCCTCGGGTTATTTCTCCAAGACGTCGATGTGGAACACTGAATCGATCATGCACGGTTGCATAACTGTGTTTTTCAAGTTTATCTCTGACGCGATCCCGACTGAATCGACGCTCTAGACTTGGTTAGTGATGGATATGCCTTGCTGCAACGGATTGCACAAAGGTGTGTGGAGCGAGTGGTCACACGAGAGTTGCGGAAGGCTCTCGATTTACCGAGTTCGTCTTCAATGGATATGACGCACCAAGGAAGAACGAACGGATCGTTGGATATGACGCACCAACGAATAGGAAGCTGGATATTACACACCAACAACCAAAGAACTCACAAAGGAATTCAAGATGAAATCAAGATTGATTCAAAGTAAAATTTTCAAAGTTTGATTGATTGTTTCTCATGGGGTGGCTGGCCATAAGTAGATAAAAACAAGGAAATTCAAACAAAAAGTTCATTAAATGCTAAACTCCATGCAAAGGCCTTCATTAATGCCTTGATATCTTCAAACAAGAAAATAAATTCCTTGCTGGCCGTGCACCTTGAAATGCGTCTGTCTTGGGTCTTGTGGCGGGTCATTAATTAGATCGGGGGAAATAAGTGACTCGCGGCCTCGTTAAAAACCCGTCGTCGGAAAACCCGGTGGGACAAAACCGACGAGGGGAAAAGAGTACACGCGGGTCACTTAACCTAATCAATGACCGTTTGACATCACGTGAACTAGCATACTCCTCGTGAGCGTGGACGGTCGTGAGGATCCCGATAATAGCTTCCTTGAGCTTCACGACCTTGGCTCGGGTCATGGGACCAGTGGGTAGATCAAGGCATCCTCTTCTAGAGCTCGAGCTCGGTTCACGGGACCGACATATTTTGACCTAATGGCGTCTCGAGTCGCGCTGGAGGTGGTCGCGTCTCGGGCCGTGGGATTGGCATCTCGGGTCGCGGAATCGGCGTCTCGGGTCGCAGGAATGGTGTCTCGGGTTGCAGCCTCGGCGTCTCGGGTCGCAGGGATGGCGTCTCGGGTTGCGGCGTCTCGGGTCGCGGAGATTCCCTCTTCTTCCTCTCTGCGGGTCGCGTCCTCCTCACTGTTGTTGGTCGCGTCTTCAGCGTCCTCCGGGATCATATCAATCTCCACTTCCTCCTCAGGTTTCTTCTTATGCTCTTCAATGTTACTACCCTTTTCCAATGTTGTACTAGAGTTTTCACCCTTTTCAAATGCTGAAGGAGTGGGCTGATCTACCATTTGCTTGTGTTGACATTGTGGAAACGGCAAAGGAGGTGGCCTCGGGGCTGGTTTTACGTACTTTGGCTCTTTTTCTTCCTCGGGCTTCTCCTTAAGCTTGTTGATACCTTTTCTGCTGTTGTGATAGATGCTTCACCCATTTCAAACGTCGAAGGAGCAAGCTGATTCACCGTTGGCGCGCTTTCGCTTGTAGTCTCCCTGGTAGAACTCCTGGTTGGCGCGCTTCCCCTTTTGCTAGTTGTGAAACTTGCATCTCCAGGTGTCTAAGGTGAGTTTGAAAGCCCTATATGTGCTTCTTGGTGCTCTCTTGATCCGCTTTCACTTCTCTCAACAGATTATTCTGATTTTGTCGCACTTCCATCAATAAGTTGCTTTTATTTTGTTGGACTTGGAGGAAACGGGCGAATAGGGAGATAACATTGGGGGCTGTTTGGGTTGGATTGAGGGTGGCGTACATGGTTGATATCCTTGATTATGGTGCTACATTCTCGACTGAAGAGTCTGGTTTCATTGCATCATATGCGGTTGAAAGTTTCCCGATAGTTGTTGCGTGCTAAATGCATCGTCTGAGTCCTATATGAGAAGGTTGGGTGATTTCTCCATCCGGGGTTGTATGTGGTCCCCACAGGCTGATTGTTGCTCATGTAATTCAGTTCCTCATACCCTTGAACTTCTTGTTCCCGTGACTGCTATAAATAGTGCGGACGACGTGATTTATACAACATATGATAAATTCCCGTAACTTGATATTTTACTTCACCTATATCGGCGTACAAAGAACGCACCTCAGTTATGTTACCTCATAAAGGAAAAAATAAGAATCGATTAAGCTCCAAGAGATAAAAAAAATTTTACTCAAAAAAAGAAAAGAAAACAAAAAAAATATGAAAAACAACTTAAGACTCCAAAAGGGACTGTATCCGAATTAAAAAGTATCCTAACTCTAAAGCAATAATCGATTCCCCGACAACGGAGCCAAAAACTTGATGTGGTTAATCTAAAGTAATAAATAACTAGACTAACATTTCCGCAAAAATACAGACCGTGTAGTACCATGGTCGAACACTAGGGAATCGAGCAATAATAAAGCTAGTTAACTACTGAGTAGGATGTGTAAAATCAATAAGTTATTGGAATGCAAGTAAAAGACAACCTAACTAACTAACAGATCAAACTCAATGAACTAAACAAAACAGGTTTCAAGAGATGCACAATGATGCAATGAAATGCTAACAAGATCATTGGTCATAGATATTATCGTGAATTCATGGAATTCAAGCTTTAATGTACGAGCTGACTAGCGTAGACTTCTTCACTACATAGCGTGCGTACTAGCAGTCTCCCAACTGTGTAATCTAACCCACTAGATGCATTAAGTCCGCTATCCTAATCCCTAGATCCGATTGACCGATCTGGCATAGATTCGAAATCAATTGAGACCCTAAATAATGGCTAAATTCAAAAGTTTATACCCCTGGCGTAGATTCATTAGACTTCTACAATCATTCATTCATGTTGTGTACAACCCATAAGTCTTGTTTCCATTTTCTTGGAGGCGGCTAATGTTTCCTTTTTGTTCCAGCGGCTATTCCCTTTTCTTGTAGGGAGCGGCCATTGTTTCTTTTTTGTGAGGCAACAGCCATTTTCATTCTTCTTCCAGCCATGTCTCCATTTTTTGTAGGTCGTGAGTTTCCATTTCTTTGAAGGCCAGTAGCTGGTGTTTCCATTTTTCTCCAGCGGTAATTGTTTCCATTTTGTGTAAATTTTACCCGATTTCTTTTTTTGTGTTCGAGCCGTGTGGCTTCCATTTCTCTTCTCCGGTTTAGGATTCTTTAATCCTGACCGTTCATAGCTAAACCGAATGTGTTTTTTCTTGGTTTTGTCGCATTTGCATGTCTTTGTATCTGATATCTTCATTTCCTACAAAAATACCCGAAAACGCTACTAGAGGACTTAATGATGGTTAATGCTCGGTAAAGTCTAAATGAATGATTAAACTAATTACAAAAATGTACGAAAATACTATAACAAAATAGACGTTATCACGGCGCAAAAAAAATTCTCTACTCTCCTATATATCATCATGACTCGATTACCTTGTGATTGATAGTATGCATGTCTTATGGGTTCGAAAAAACATTTTACTTAACCATGTAAAAAAAATAAATGATCCTAAATGCACCAATATGATCCTAACTTCATATTTAATGATACTAGGTAGTGGGTAAATATGTCAATTAAAGCCTTACCCGGACTTAGACTCCGAACCGTCGTCCATGTCAAACTAGTATGAAAGAAATGACCATAATAAATAAGAAACAAAATATTAGAACACATAACCTCGATTTTACTAAAATAATGATTTTTTGTGCTAAATGTGTTTTTCGTTATTCCATCTTATTTCCTATCATTTTGGCTCACAATCATTCAATGATGTACTTACTTAGATCGGGATCCATTGGTTCCTTGTGAAAGTCTGGTCCTATTGGTTCCTTGGTTTAGCTAATTATCGGTGTGATGTCATTGTCAATGGCCTCATCATTAGCTCCCCCTTGAGAGTGTTTTGTCCTTTAAATGTCTTCACCTATATTAAAGGCCCGCCTGGTGGAAACAGAGCGTTTGCGCTTACGTTTGGAGGCGTTTTGTTTCATTTCGTCTGAATGGTGGAAACGTTGTGTTTGAGGGCGATTGCGACTCGAAGCGAATGGTAGAAAATTGTTGCGATTACGTTTTGAGAAAAATTACCAAAATAGATAAAAATTGTTAATAAAAGAAATTGTTTTAATTTATTTGTTTAGTTTATACTTTTTAATTATAATGTTCACATATTTGACTATAATATATATATATATATATATATAAACATATATATATATATATTTGTTTATGATTAATATAAATTATAATAGAAACTTAAAATAATTTTTTATCAAAACATAATAAAATAGTTTCATACACCTATATATATACAAACATATTTATATATATATGATAACTATGAACTATAATAAATTATTTAAACAAAATTTGAAATACATATAAAACATAAAACAAAATATTTAAAAAAAATCCAAATACATATATACCATAAAACAAAATATCTAAAAAAAATTTCAAATACATATAAACCATAAAACATAATATCTAAAATAATCAAATACATATAAACCATAAAACATAATATCTAAAACATCAAATACCAATAAACCATAAAATATACTCATATCTCTAATATTGACGGTCTACATCCCATATGTTTTCGATTTCCTCAAGCCAATCAACAAGAATTCCTCTCATGGTTTGAGTGATATCCTTTTGTATTCTCTTCATAAAATCAGGATATGCTCTACGTTTAAGCTGTTAAAAAAAGAAATTAATTAGAGCTTTGACATGATAGAAACAAGAACAACATCAAATCATCATTGATGGTTACCTCTATAGCTCGTAGATTTTGGTAGATTTCAGGTGCATAAAGGCTGAAGAGTAAAGGATCCTTGTGATCTGTATCAATGTCTATGAATTTTGGATTATCCAGAACTGTTAAGCTGCCAAAGAAATCACTTTTTTTACTGTAAACATTTACAAAATCCAGCATAAAATGTTATAATTCATTCATTTAACCATGATTGAACGAACACATGAATTCTTGATCTTAGATTACCTTTAGAAGCTAATCTCCCAGGTGGTCTAGGAGGCAATTCGGAATTCAACTTCTCAATACCGCTAACACTGACTAAGCTCGAATCAAAACATGGATTTGATTCTTTAGATTCAACAGTAGAATTCTGTTCAGCAGCCGTTCACGCCGTCTCGGATTGAAGATCAGATAGTTTTGAAGTAACACAAGGTGTTATCTTCAATGTACTTGTCTCTCCCTTCTTCTGGATCAACAATAGTATAAATAAGTACGACATTATCTTCACGCAAAAATCAGTGAAACCCAAAAAATTGAATAAGCCAAGTATACATAAAAACCTGAACTTTATCCAACTTTACAAGGCATTACTCAAACTATGAACCACAATTATATCCACGTATAGAGAGTCATACACCTGGTTACCTTATTTAAGTCACCATCCTTATCTATAAAATCTAGATAGTTGTGCTAATTCTCCAGTTCAGCCACATTGAGGGGATGCGCATGGAAATAAGGCCTTCTTATAGCAAAGCCAATGATTTTGGATGCAAACTCTTTGGCTTTCTTATACATGTCTTGTCTTATGGCAACATACTTCATCAACTCCCCAGCATCAGTAGAGTCAGCACTAGCAGGTACAGAAGATTGTTCCCCGGAAGCATCAGTTTGCAATTGTCCTTCATCTGCCTTTCCACAGACTCAGCTGGTGCATCTTCATCAACAGCAGAGTCACCAGTAGCACCTGCACCAAGAAATTGATACAAATCGGCTAATCGATTTTGTATGGGTTGGTAATATTGGGTAGGAACTCCATGGGCAGAAGAGGAGCATAGAATGTTCTTATTGGGTTTACAGAAGCTATATAAAGGAGATTGACATGGTAACTCCCGAAATTACGTCACTACAAGTGCCTCCTACTCAGGTTGCCAGCCATGCTTAGAAATACTTCATCAGACAGTCCAATGTGTCTCGCCACAAAAGACGTTCTAGTCTCTTCGATATGGTTCTAAATGAGGTTAATCCCCTCAACTCACCCTATCTTATTTTTCTTATTCATTATGAATTAAACAACTTCTCAGCAGATATCAGATGTTCCAATGGATCCACACGAGTCCCAACTCTACAATACTCATATGCAAGACAATGAGCCACAACAACAATAACCTGCTCTCCCTCCATCCATTTTGGAAATTCCAGAATGTGAATGCATGGACTCCACCAACTGTAGCACTGGTAAGCCATCCGTAGTAGCAGTTGAAGACAACACACAGTTACAACAACAACTGCCTGCTTCATTCCTCTACTATACCCAGCCTACTTGTTCCCTTTCTACTCTTTACCATTCCCGATATGGCCTGCTGGGTACGTTCCCGATTCTATTAAGAAGGAAGAGACTCACGAGATACTAAGTCCGACGACTGTGCACTCAAAAGCCCCCATTCAACGTCCATGAGCTTTCTAAGAACATCTCTCCTAATCCCACAGAAAAAAGCATAATAACCGAAAATCTACGAGAATCAAATAGAAACCTAGAGTAGAAACCAAACCAAGCTTGGTGAAACCCTAATTTAGAACCCTAGTAGTCCTCATGAACCCTAATTATTCACAAAAGCATTCACAGTTGAAAAGCAAACATGAGAGAGAGAGGCTTACCTAGTATCGGCCAAAGATGAGAGAAACAACAAAATTCAAAAGCAAGAGAGGAATGGTGAAGAGAAGGGAAGAGAATCGACAAAGAGAAAGAGAACAGATATGGCAAAGTTACAGGGTATATCAATAATTTTATCGAAAACGTTTTAAAATGACGCAAGCAACCAAATATCAGATTTTTAAATTTTGAGTTTTGTGACATCTACCTATGTTTTCTACCATTCTTTTAAAAATGTAACCCGCAAATGTCAGAAAATGCAGTCGTTCCGTTTGCATTTTCTGGTGACTCCACCAGTCGGGTCCTAAAAGGGGATATATCATGAATGTTAAAGGTGTTAGATCATTATACTCACACCAATTCAAAGAGTAGGCGTTGTTGATTCGTTCTAAAATGCGGAATGAGTCGCCTCTTCCTAGTGCTAGCTTTGAACATTTTCTATCACGGAACTTTTCATATGATAGGTGTAACCACATCCAATCTCCTTCTTCGTTCTTGAACATATCTCAAATGATAAAGTCTATGGATGGTTCATCTATCGAGAAGGTAAAACCCTCGTACTCAGGTGTTAGGTTGTGGTCATCACATGTAAGGGTTAGCTGGTCAAGTGGCTCTTTTGTACATGTCCTTACAAACTTCAAAGCCTTAAAGTTCACGAGTAACTCTGTGCTAACATGAAAACCATCAAATGAGTTACTAGTATCAAGATAATAACTGAATTTACTTCTATTTTTATTATCTAATGGAATTATAGGGGTAAGATATATCTTACTTGTCGTGGACAAGTGAGTAATGGTTTGTCTTACAATCTTACATCACATTTGTTTTATCCTCGTATCACCAATACGAAAATGTATCTTGACACTTTCTTTTACCTTGAGCTCTAATTATGTTCAGCCATTGGAACTTATATAGTTGTGGATTTTTCTCGGTCTCAAGGCCTAGCTTATTCACCATGTAAACACTTGCCACGTTAATGCATGAAGCATTTTCAATGATGAGGTTACATATGTAAGTCGACTAGTAACATAGCTCTCCATATTCACGATACACTATTTCTGGTTGCCCTTTTTCATCTAGTTCAACAAAGGGGACTTTCAACTCGACTAGTAACATAGCTCTCCATATTCACGGTATACAATATATTCCTCGAGGGTTTCTTATTCAGCCTCATCCATTCATCCATACTCTCTGATATCTTTTATAAGCATGACTCGTGGAAACAAAATGTCACTAGTGAAAGAGGGAGTATTAATAAGAAGATTCATGTTACCATCATTCTTGTTTTTTGGTCGTGGTTTTTGGTGCCATGCCCTTATGGTGGTCTTGCTCCTATACTTTTTTTATTTTCCACTATCGTGTCGTAGTATGAACTTTGAGTATGTGTCTGACTAGCTGTGGCTTGGTTATTCATTTCTATTGTTTAAATTTTATAGAAAGATGCAAAATTTCTTTCAATTTAAGATTATCTTGTATTTCTACCTTTCATGCAGTTCAGTCATGAAACTCATCAGGAAATTAGCCATGATGTTTCTTCATCCTCAACAAGTTGTAGCCTATTATGAAGATTTTCAGACTATTCAAAGTATTCTTTAAAAGTCCTACTTTCTTGGCTCATCCTTTTATATCATTTTTGCATTTCATAATGGAAATGATAGGGTACATACCTACTTCGCATTGAAAGTTTCAGTTAACTCTAAGAGACTTCTTGTTCGAGATGTGCATATCTACAATATACACTTCTCGGTCCCACCATGTTATAACATTATCAATGAGTTGAGCTACTAGAGATTGAAACTCTATGTGCTTCGTATGTGCTACAATAAAAAATGTTTTCCATATACCTCTCCCAATCAAGATAGACTTCCAGGTTAACACTTTCAATAAATGTAAGTGGTTTAATATTAATGTTGTTATCATCTTGTGATTCTCTTCCAGGACTCATAAGAATCATACATGTGATTGCCATCATGTCTTCTTGGTCATTTTGGCGGTTCATCATCTTTTTCATTATCATGATGAGGTGGGGATCGTCATTCCTTATACCTAGGAGGCAGGTTAGGTGCTTCAGCCCCTTTGTAATTTTCTCTTAGCCTTTGTCATTGAGTTTCAAATTGTATTCATGGAGTGATAAATGGAATTGGTTCTTTGCTTCTTCAAGCCTCCTCTAGGCAATTCATTCGTAACTCCATTCTTTGGAGCATTTGCATAATCACGTCAAGTTCATTATTGCATTCAAAAGTTTTTTCTTCCTCAACCATATTATTTGGTTTTGTTTTTTTCTTTTTAAACCAAAAATAAGAATAAAGAAACAATTATTACAAAAAGTGAATTAAAGGGTAGAAGTGTACCTTTGGTTCTTGAACCGAGCTTTGATACCAAAATGATACACGTCTCAAGACTTGGAACTCAGGTTGCATATGAGAAATCCAATTTACTTGATAACTCAATTAGGATTCATTGGGCTGTGGAGGATCTCTTGGCTAGCCTAGCAGCACTTTTCAAGAGTTCATTAGAATAAAGGTGGATGATATGATCACAATAGGGGGAAGAAACTCCTTGAGATGAAGTAGATAAAAATCAAAGTTTTTTTTTAATGAACGATACCGCAAGAGGTGTGAAAGCCTTTTGATAGCATAGAAAATAACTTTAAATATTCTCGGAACACGTAGAAGACACCAAGCTCTTCATGAACGATAAGGTAGAGAAAAATTTAGTCCTATCAAATTCAAGTATCGAGAGTACAAATGGAACAACGTCTTTTATATAGAGAGGCTCAACACAATGAATAAGGAAAATACAAAATAATGACTTGGGAGATTGAAATAGTCGTTACGAATATTTTCTAGCGATTGGAGATTTTTGTAGAAGGATATTGATATGCTTGGACGACTTTCAAGCCTTTAGAAGTGATAAGTAAACATCTTTATATAAAATCTTTATTTATTTGTGTGACCCAAGCCCTTGGTAAATTTTAGTTATGATCCAGTGTCTCCCATGGCTCTTTAAATATCTCTGATACCTTGTTTTGCAAGCTTCTATCTCGTCACTATGTGAGTAGACCTTGGAAAAATCCGGGTCTTTTGGTTATTTGGTTTAGCTCCCCATTGGTGTGACCACTCCTCAAGTGTGGTGTCATTGCTAATGGCCTCATGATGTCTAGTGTGTATGATCTCTCTACCTCATGATTGCTGTAAACTCCTAAGTTAATATCCAACGCTTGGCGATAAGGGATACAATACCTACAATGTAGATAGGCGTATTCTTAAGTTTCTTCTTGTGGTTTAGATTTTGAATGTGTTGTGAAATGAACGATGGCTAATCGATGTCTCCAAGTCCCTTATCATCATGTCCGTAGAGGTACTGAGTCCCACTCGACACAAAAAAAAAAATTGGTTTAGTTACACATTTTGAAAGCACAACGAGGAAATATGGAGTTCATGATCATGGAGTTAAGGTACCTCATTTCCAGATGCCGTATCTAAGTGGCATTGGTCCAGCTGCTCTGGGTAGTCTCTTACTCTTATCATTTGCTAGAAAATGTTCATTTAATTAGTGAAGACGCGAGAGCCTCTTCAAGCCTCCATTCTCCATCCTCAATACTTGCCCGAAGTCCTCCATGATAATGTAGTATTCTTGGTTCTGGATATAAAAATCCATGAAAGCATTATCCACATTTCCATCTTGCGAGAAGTAACTCTCGAATGATGAAAGAAAATCCAAAGTAAGTGACCACACCAATTTTTCTCTCTAATTTTCCTTATGTTTCTATTTCATTTTTCATGGTTTTAGTTTCTTTTTATGAATTTTTGGGTTATTTTCTGACCTTATAGTTAATAAGGACTTAGGACTACACTTTAGAGAAACGTTTCAATATTCTGCATTAAAACAATCATAATTGAAAGAACAAGCAAAAATGTTCGATTTGAGCACCATGGGCGCTCAGTCGAGCATATTGAAATTGGTTTCTTAAAAATTATAGATAAGTCACTCAGGCAGAGTGGTCAGTCACTCGATCACTGGAAACCAATGAAATCGTGTCAAATGATTTTCTTGACCCGAGCATGAAGCAACTCGATTATGTATCCATCCATTTAGAGGTGTCATTCGTTCCAGTGCGTTTTTTCGACTCGAGCGATCTAAACAAAATGTTGAAAGTTAGAACCTATTTATTCGGGAGAAGCATAGAGCAATCAATTGATCGGCTCGAGCATAGGCCAACTTGGTCGAGCAATTCACCAACTTAAATTTAGAATTCAAATTTTGCATTTGGTTAAGTGAGAGTAGCTTCTCTATTAAAAAGAATGACGATTGTGGACACAAGTAAGGATAGGAGAGGAGAGAAAAAAAAAGATAAAATAGCTTTAGAGAACCCCAAAGGTTTAGACACACTTCATATTCATGCAAAATAGTGAAGAAGTTATCCAAACTACGTTAAGGAAGTGAAGGACCAATAAGAATGAGTTGAAGGCGAGGTTATTGAAGCAACTAATGGAGAGATTAACTGAGCATCCTAAACTTTGTGTTGTACGTGTTCATCATTGTAATTTAGTTTTAAGATGTAGATCCATAGGTTGATCCTTGCTTTAAGCTAGAGTAATGTATATGTGCACTTAATGAACTTAATAATCAAAATAATAGTTTTTACTTCACGGTTTAATGCATGTTTTAATAATTCAATTTGTGAATGGATTCCATGAATTTTTTGTCAAATGGATTACTTCAGACGGAGACATAACATTAGGCTATATAAAATGCATTAGATAGGCATGAATAATCATATCGAGAGGTAGAATAATTGGTCTACGAGTGAGGATATCGAGTATTAATCCATTCTTCATGTAGGTTCGTTAATAACGTTTGGGGTATAAGTCATTAGGTGAATACGTCAACACTTTGTACACTAGGATAGGGTTTGCACTACGAGAGTAGATAAATCCAAGGGAGATGATTGAATTCCCCCACAGAAATAAAAAATGATATTTCCGAAATCTTTAGTGAGGTAGAATACATAAGAACAGTTCTTGAAGCACCGTCTCAAAGTGTATATAACAGTAGTTAAGTTTTTTTACTTGTTCATATCAGATACACCCACACTTTATACGTTTTGTGACACTAGTTTTCGTAGGTTATAGTTATAATCCCACTTAGTCCCTTTGTTAGACACTAGTACTACAAATGCCAGGATCCATGTAGAATGTATAGACTACGAATAAATATTAAAACGTGGTTAGAATTAGATCATAAAGCATAAATTTTTTATGTCATCGCTCGGGAGTAATGACGATTTAATTAGTTTAGTTTAAGAATCTAGGTCATATTTTTTTCTATATATATATATTTTGTTTTATTTTAGTTTACTACTAACATCTCCTTTTTTATTTTGTATTCATTTTGTCACTTGCAATTACTTGGTATATGATCCAAAGTGCTGATAGTTTAGACTCGTACCTCGATTCAAACATTCAAAGGAGCACAAGGACGATCTAGAAGAAAATTAATAGGAAGCAAAAGGTATACAATGTCGAAGATGTAATTCCGGATGAGGAGACTTATGGAGCATATAAAGCGCCTAAGCACACTCAAATCATGTCCTTCATTTAACGCTCGAACATTGATCGGAGCCAATACGAGTTTCAGTAATAAGTTTTTCATGTGCTGAGTTAAATCTGTTACAAGACACTAAAACAAAAACTCAAACATCCATCTCAAGAGGTTGAAGATGTTGTGTAACTTCTTGAAGTAGGTCTAAGTTCAAGGTGTGACAGATGAGGTTGTCATGTTGTTGGATTTCCTGATGTCCCTCATGGATAGCACGTAGGAGTTGCTCTATGCTCTGGCGCTAAAGTCGATTCACACATGGAATCAGCCAGAAAAGAAATTCGTAATGAGATTCTTCCCACCGCACAAGATGCAGATGTCAAAGAACAAGATTAACTCCTTCGCACTAGAGGATTTCGAGATGTTATACCAAGCATCGGAAAGATTCAAAGGCTATCAGCGTGCATGCCTGCACCCTGCAATTGATTGAAAGTACCTCATATGAAGATTCATTGTAGGACTCCGAGAGGACATCTACATTTGGATCAGCATGTCATGTGGAGGATCGTTACACATCCTTCATTTCACCCAACTAGGAGAGTAGGTCGAGAAGATGGCTAATGAGTGGAATGCCTTAACCGAATTTTCGAGGATAATTCCACCAAAGGAATCAACAAACAAGGTCTCTACACTCCAAGCCAGTTAGCTGCAATGAAGCTGAAAATGGCCAACATTAAATAGGGGACATCACTATCAATTGATTTTCAAGGGAACTTGGGCCATTGTTTAAGGTAAATTTGGTGGAGTAAATGAGAGAAAGAAGTAATCTACATGACTAATAACCCTTATTTTACCACTTACAATCTAGGTCGGAGATATTACCCCAATTCCTTCAATAAGAACACCACCAACACGTAGAATCCACCGCATGGGAACTATTAGCCCTAAGCATTCCCGAGACAACAGATCAAGAACTTTCAAAATAGGCCAACGCAACATAGCCTGGTCTACCAGCAGGGGGAACTCCTATGGCTATGCAACAACCCAAAGCGAACAATGAGATCAAGTCCATTTTCTTGCAACTGACACAAGAATACAAGACTTGCAATGTGGAGCTTCATGGAATGAAGGCTGGTGAAGATTTCAAGCGAGCGATCGATTAGATGATTGAAGTAGTCCACACACACCTGAAGGTGATGGATAATTAAGTCGCTCAAACTTGCAACGACCTCTTCACGACAAGCAGAAACACTCCAAGGGGAGCTTGTTCAAAATCCTCGAGTGTAGAAGCTGATATGGTTGAGTTGGGGACTATAAACAAGCGCCTCTCAAAAGGCAACCTGAACCTCATTCGATGATTCCTTCTGGGAATTCTGCTCGCATGGGTTGAGAGCTCGAAGCATTCTGCCGATTCATTTTGTTGATTTGTTCCTCTAGCTGGGTGAAATGGAGGATGTACAACGATCCTCCACATGTCGCGATGATCAATGTACAAATGTCCTCTCGCAGGTCAGCAATGAAAGTGAAGATAAGGTACTTTCAATCCGTCTCCTTGTGTTGATAGGAGTATTTGTAGCCTTCGAATCATTCCTAAGCTTCTTATAGTGTCTTACCGTCCTCATGTCAAAGCAATTGATCTTTTTATTCGACATTTTCATCTTGCAAGGCAGAAGAATCACATCATGGACTACTCCTCTAGATAACTCCACGTGTTAATGGAGTATCGTTCGATTGTGTTGAGCCACTCATGTGCCTTATCTATGGAAGAGAATGGGGGGTCAATAACAGGACTCACACAACATTTTGAATCTTGCGAGGTGGACATTTGGGTATTTATTTGGGCATCCTTTAAACCCGATTTGGTTCAGCGTCTATAGAAACGATGGTTAAAATTCAAAACGGTTGCGATCAATGTTGAAGGGTTGAGTAGGGAAACTGAGAATAAAACACACAGCGGAAACATATAGTTTTTCTCAATTTTCTATTTGGTATGATTTCATTCGGAGACAGATCTGATTAGTGTTTCTTAGCACATACCTTGGTGTAACATAAGTTTGGATCTATGAGTCACGAGCAGCTGCGAATCGCTCCTGCCTCTTTTCGTATGCACACAGACGGAGGAGATCTCAAAGTCGAAAAGCTTAGTTGCTAGATTAGGGTTTCGGCCTCTAGATTATATTTTGCGGAGTGACTTTGATTTTTTGTGTTTTCTGTTTCTAGAAAACATAGCTTAAGCACTATATTTATAGGGAAAATGGTCTAACCCTAACTTAAAACTCTAACTAGGGTTTTGCCCAATTAATCCTAATGGGCAAAATTTGGCCCAATTAAATTGAATTCACAATTCATTTATAATTGGCCCTTATAACTCAAATTATTATCAATCCTATTCATAATAGGATTGGCCCAATTACATGTCCAACTCTATTCGTCTTTGTGTGGGACCGAATATGTTCTCATTGCATTGATCACAAATGACGACCGGTGTCTAGCATCACATCATTATTTCCTAAGCAATAAAAATGTATGTGACTCGACATTACCAATCTCGTGATTTATGTATATCAATCCTTTTATCCTTGATGTCTAGATTGAACATGAGTCATGGAACGTATCATACTCATCTAATTCAATCTATTTGCTAGTGACATCACTCATGTTATATTGGAGGGACAAGTCCTTATCCCAATCAACCAACATCTTCCAACATAAATAGATTGCATACCCAATCACTATCTTGTTCGTCCACACATATACGAGTGACGTTTGATAGTGTCAAAGCATGCAATTGTTTATGTTAAGATCTCTGGCGATATCAAGTCATGGATTATATATACCATAATAACTATGAGAATTGTTATGGTACTCATATAACAATCCATGTAGCAATCTCATGGCGGATCGTCCAGTACATTGTTCTATAACATGTACATATGTCTTAAATCGATATCTCATATCAATTTACACATACTAGTAAATTAAATGAAATAATAGAATGCTATTTTATAAAAATGTCATGATGCATCAAAAATACTCAAACAAGAATCATCCAAATGATTGGTCTCTAGAGCATACTCCAACAATCTCCCACTTGCGCAAAGACCAATCAGACCAATCGAATTTATCTCAAATACCTAATGATCTAGTATGATGATCATGCCTATGCTGCGCCAAAGGCTTCGTCAAAGGGTCCGCGACATTTTCATCTGTTGGTACTCGGCATATCTTAATGTCTCCTCTCTCCACGATTTCTTGAATAAGATGGAATTGTTTGAGTATGTGTTTAATTCTTTGGTGTGATCTAGGTTCCTTAGCATGTGCTATGGCACCATTATTGTCACAATAGATCTCAATAGGATCTTTTATGCTAGGAACCACCCGAAGTTCAGATATGAACTTCTTGGTCCAAACCGCTTCTTTAGTTGCTTTTGATGCAGCTAAGTACTCAACCTCTGTAGTAGAATAAGCAGATGTAGCTGGTTAGAACTTTTCCAGCTCATAACACCACACTTTAGGCAAAACACAAAACTAGATTGCAATCGATAATCATCTTTGTCGGTTTCAAAGCTAGCATGAGTGTAACCCGTTACAATGAGCTCTTCTTCACCTCCAAATACAAAGAATGCATTCTGAGTACTTCTCAAGCACTTAAGAATATTTTTCACAGCGATCTAGTGACTTTCACCGGGATCACTTTGATGCCTAATAGTCATACTTAAGGCATGTGATATATCGAGACGTGATCATATCATGACATACATGATAGATCCAATAGGAGATGTGTATGGAATCTTACTCATACGTTCTTTCTCTTCTTTTTTTGTAGGACATTGTTGTTTAGAGAGAAACTTACCACTAACCATAGGCAAAGTTCTTTTCTTAAAATCTTGCATGCTAAAATGTTTTAGCACTTTGTCTATGTATGTACTTTAACTTACGACAATCAGCTTCCTCGATCTATCTCTATAGATCTTTATACCCAGTAAATAGGTAGCTTCACCTAAGTCCTTCATAGAAAAAACAATTCCCTAACCATATCTTTATAGGCTGCAGGGTAGGGATATCATTTCTTATGAGTAATATGTCATCTACATATAACACAAGAAAAACTATGGTGCTCCCACTAACCTTCTTGTAGACATAAGGTTCATCTTCATTTTTTATGAAACGAAACCCTTTGATTGCTTCATCAAAATGAAGATTCCAACTCCAAGAAGCTTGCTTTAATCCATAAATGGATCGCTGTAGCTTGTAGACCTTATCAGCATCTTCTAGTTCGACAAACCCTTCAAGTTATGTCATCTACACATCCTCAAGAAGCGTTCCATTAAGGAAAGCTGTTTTGACATCCATTTGCCATGCTATGTAGCCATCGCAAGCAAAATCCTTATGGATTTGATCATCGCAACTGGTGAAAAGGTTTCGTCATAGTCTATACCATGAACTTGTTTAAAACCTTTTGCTACCAAATACGCTTTATAGGTATGAACATTACCATCCACGTCGGTTTTCTTTTTGAAAATCCATTTACAATCATGAGTCTCACCCCTTCAGGTAGATCAACCAAAGTCCATACTTGGTTGTATACATGGAGTCCATCTGGGATTTCATGGCCTCAAGCAATTTCTCGGAATCTGGGCTCCTTATGGCCCCTAGGTAGGTCGTAGGCTCATCATCTTCCATGAGCACTACATCACCATCTTGAGTCACCAGAAATCCATATCTATGTGGCGCACGATGTGATCATAGACCTATGAACAGTTTGTGTCTCATGAGAAGGTTCCATGACAATTTGTGGTTCCGATTCCTCAACTAATTGTGGTTTTGATTCCACACCCGCTAGTGGTATCTCCTCAGTTTCCATCTCAGTGTCAGCAGTATTTTCTTGTGGTTCTTGAATTTCTTCAAGTTCTACAATCCTCCCACTAATTCTTCTAAAAACAAACTCTCTTTCTAGAAAAATACTTGTGCGGTCAACAAACACTTTGTGCTCTACGGGTTTGTAGAAATAGTATCATTTAGTTCTTTTAGAATATCCCACAAAAATACACTTATTTGATTTAGGGTCCAGTTTGTTAGATGTCAGATGTTTGACATAAACCTCACATCCCCAAATCTTCATAAAATACATAATACGACGTTTCTGAGTCCATATCTCATATGGTGTCTTTTGAACTGACCTATATGGAAGACGGTTTAATATAAAAGCATGTGTTTCCAATACATGTTCCCAAAATGAACGTGGAAGAATTGTTTGACTCATCATCGACTGAACCATGTCTAACAAAGTTCGATTTCTCCTTTTAAAAACACCATTCCATTGTGGTGTAGCTGGTGGAGTGAGTTGTGAAACAATTCCACTCTTTCAGATCATCAACAAAGTCTTGGCTTAAATATTCACCTCTTCGATCTGATCAAAGTTTCTTGATATTCTTGCCAAATTGGTTTTATATTTCGTTTTTGAATTCTTTGAACTTTTCAAAAAATTCAGATTTGTGTTTTGTGAGATACAAATATCCATATCTACTGACATAATTAGTAAAGGTAATAAAGTACAAGAAACCATCTCTAGTTTGTGTGTTTAAAGGTCCACATACATCTGTATGCATGAGATCTAATACACCACTAGCCTTTTCATTTTGTCCCTTAAATGGGGCTTTTGTCATCTTGCCCATTAAAAAAGATTCACATGTTTCAAATGATTTAAAATGAAATGAATTCAATATTCCATCTTTATGGAGTTTACAGATGCGTTTCTCATTTATATGGCCCAAGCAGTAGTGCCAGAGTTATGTTAATTATAATTATTAGTTCTAATCAATTTAGTATTCATGTTATAGATAGGCATATCAAAGTTCAGAACATAAAGGCCATTCATCAAATGTGCAACACCATATACCACATTAGTCAAATAAATAGAGAAACAATTGTCTTTTATTATAAATGAGAAACCTTTCTTGTCCAAATAATAAATAGAAATAATATTCTTAGTAATGGTAGGCACATAATAGCACCTCTCATGTTCTAAAACAATCCCAGTAGGCAAAGTCAATACATAAGTCCTTATAGCTAATGCACAAACGTTTGCTCCATTTCCAACTCGCAGGTTAACTTCGCCTTTCTTCAAATGTGAGAACCACAGCCTGTATCTAATACCCATGAAATAGAAGTAGATAAGTTTACTTCTATAACATAAATACCTGAAGCAGAAGTCTCACTTCCCTTCTTGGTCTTTAGTTCTTCCAAATATGTTAAGCAGTTCCTTTTCCAATGACCAATCTTACCACAGTGGAAGCAGTCACCTTCCTTAGCCACCCCACATTTAGGCTTTAAGGCTTTAACAGATATGAACTTGGGTTTTTTACTCCTTTTATTTTTGCCTTTGTCCTTGCCCTTGTGATTTTCAACCATTAGAACAATTTTGGGCTTTGTCTTCTTGATGTTTACTTTAGCAGTTCTTAACAAGTTAATAGCTTATCAACATCGTTCATGTTATAGTTCATGACGAGTTAATCATAAGATTCTGGTAACGATTGCAGAATCAAATATGTGGCTAACTCTAAGCCAATCGAGAAACCCATTTTCTCAAGGGTCTCAATATACTCAATCATTTTGAGTACATGAGTTCCTACAGAAGTTCCCTCTACCATAACACATCGAAATAATGCCTTAGATGTTTCAAACCTCTATTGCCTAGACTGGTCTTGATACAACTCCTTAAGATGTTCGATCATATCAAAAGCTACCATCTACTCATGTTGCTTACGAAGCTTGGAGTTCATGAGTGACAGCATAAGGCAGCTGACCTCAAGGGAATCATTAAGGTGCTTCTTATAAGCATCCTTATCGACCGTTGGAGAATTTGCTGGAGGCACTTCAAGTAAGGGGCCTTCAAGGACATACATTTTTTTTTCTTGTTTAAGGACAATCCTCAAGTTCCTGTACCAGTCCATGAAATTTGTCACATTTATCTTATCCTTATCAATCATTGATCACAAAGACAACACGTGTGTGTTTCATGCCATGGTCACCTAAAACAGAGATACACTGAATATGAGTATCATGAAAAGAATAATTTAAACTTGGACTTTATTAAATGATTCTCCCACTAAATTTTTTGAATAATAGCCCTCACAATCAATTCGGAAAGTAATATTCATAACTTTCTTAGTTGGCCAAGATCCATATTTCACCTTATCTAGAGTTTACTTTGGTAAATCACCCGTGTTTAGGTAGACAACTCTTTGTCAGTTACATCTCATGCAATTCTTGGAAAGTTAGGTGAACAACCCTTGTTCAAATTCATCTCATAAATAGACAGCCAACGTTATTCCTCTAAGTCCCAATCTCATTGATATCTTAGTTAAGTCGACCCAATCAATAAGCAATTGGATATCACAATTATACCATCGCGTCTTACTAGAATTGATGTGGCAATTCACTTTAGCAAATCTACACACATCGATCTAAGTCTTGACGAGTGCTTATTCATTGGTAGGCATTTAACTTGACTTAATCACACGAGGGATTATCAGCTTCTCAACCCGATTGTCCTACCTGATTTTCTCGACCGTGTGCATGGATTCTAGGATCTTGAACATGCACATATTAAGCTCGTTCGAGTATTGGTTTTGACTTCAGCTCGATCGTGTAGCAGAATATTGCTCGATTGTGCTTCCTTTACTACTTGGTCACCTTTTGGGTAGATTTGCCACATTTACGTGTGTATGCTTCAAATATCTTCTTTTCCTACACAACACGAGAAAAGATGCAAGAAGCCCTCAAATATGACGGTAAAGTCCAAGAATCGTAAAAAAACTATACCTAAGAATGATGAAAATACTATGACTAGTCGAGCTTAAGTCTTGCCCGATTGTGCTGTGTTGTAATGGTGATGCCCGGTCAGACATGCATGTTGCTAGATCAGGCAGTTGTTAGCTTCATTACTTGTCTCCTTCAAAACTTTCAAAGTTTGTTTGTACATGAGCTTTTGTGGTAAGGTCTTCATCTTCACCTTGGGTGCCTTATCGATGCTCTAATCTGGTGTTGGGCGTTTGGTGTAGCTTATCGGCGTCTCGGGAGTGTTTGTGTACTAATCCGCATCGCATGTAGCTACGGTCATAGTCGAGTCTGCTCGGGTCATGCGAAAATGTGCTCGGGTCGCATGGAAATCTTGGAACTAATCTGTGACATCTACTTGGTTTGAGCTCAAGTCCGCTCAGCCCACGCTTAACTCTCGTTCCGGGGGTTCCATCTTCCTTCCTTCGTCGGACAACTTCTTATATTGCTTCACTTCCTTTGTGTCTTTGTATAACACTTTGCTAGTTGCTAAAAGAGCCATTTCCATGGAATCCATATCCCCAAATTCTTCATAAACTTCCTCGGCTAATTTCTCATAGGACGTTGATGTAGAACAACGAATCAACCATGCATAGTTGTTTGAACGTATTGTTTCGGATAAACTCCACTTCCTTATCGCCGAATTTCAGTGTGAGTGTTCCTTCAGCACAATGTAAGATTGTCTTCGCTGTGTTGAGGAATGGCTTCCCGAGGATGATTAGGATCTTCTTGTCTTCCTCCATGTGCAAGACAACGAAGTCGACCGGGATGAAAAGTTTCCCGATTTGTAGTGCTACGTCTTCTAGCATGCCTTTGGGGATCCTTACGGTTTGATCAGCCATGTTGAGTGCCACTCGTGTAGGCTAAAGATTCTGCCCCTAAAATCCAGTATCTAATATAGAGACAATGGTAGCACGCTTACGCTTGCTCCAACATCAATAAGAGCATGATTAATCTCATAATCGCCTATTTTACAAGGGATCACGAATATACATGGATCGAGCATTTTCTTTGGTATGTCCGGTTGCTCGAGGTTTGAGTGTTATGTTTGCTTCCATGACCGTGCACATGAGGTATCTTGACATTCAATCACGATTTCAGGGTGGAATTGCCGTAATCTTTCGTGTTTGCCTCAAGTCTTCATTTCCTACGCAAAACACGAAATAGTAGATAAAATCCTCGAATAAACTCAAATAATCGGTAAAGNCCCAGACTTAACCTTTGCTCGTCCTCGAGCAAATCTAGAATCGAGTACAAGAAGAGTAAAACAACAATGGATATTAGTACGAAAACTTCGAAGGATTAGTCATCATGCAAAACAACGTGTCACATGAACGCAAGCCTAAGCGCACCTAGTTCAGACTTCTATCAACCGAAAGTCATGAGCCATGCAATCCTACCAATGACCTAAGTCTATTTCGTACCCCTAGACAACGTTCAAGCGATCTCCATACCAATTTCCTAAGCTTGAGATATCATTAAACTCGTATTCTCGTTCTTATTCTCTTTTTTTTCTTTTATTTCTTTTTCTATAGATCCATGCTTGGTTTCTAGGACGTCGAAGTCGAAGAGGGTTGGCATTCTAGTTAGACCCAGGCTGCCTATGGCACACTCATAAGGTCTTGTAACCTTAGCGGAGTGAAGAGCGGCGTCATTGAAGAACATTTTTTTCTTTTTTTTATTATTTCAAAAGAATAATGAAACTATTTTATCTGAAAACTCTTCCTATAATCATCTTTCTTCCCTATTGTCTCTATTGTCCTAAAGGCCACACCTTCTGCATCATTCTTTTTTTTTTTGGAATCGGCTATAGAATCCGCCATTTCCAAACCGTTATCAACTTTCTTTCATAAAAATGATGGAGAATAGGTTTTTTTAAAATAGGAAAGGGTTCTTACAATCAGATAAAAAACATTTGAAATCCAATAGGAATACCTTTGCATGATCTGGCCATTTTTCACTTACAATTTTAGCGTCCAATATTCCTGAAAAGGTGAACGACTGGTGATTAGGCGTAAAATTGTATGACATAACTTTTATTTGAAAAGTAAATAATCTCCCTAAGATGTCCCTTAAACATTTAAACACATCTAGACTGTCACCTTTATCCTGTTTAAAATTATATTTTAATTAAACAATCAAATCCTTAACATCTAATCTTAATCACATGCATGATACTCGACGAGTTCTCCCCCAAACTTGAATAAAACACCGTCTCGGTGTTCAAGAACTAAGAGAATCTCGCATACCAAACTACGGGAAGTAAGGGTTGGAACGTGTTCACCTTGTGTATCTTGATGTCCCGAGTTGGTGATGCGGCTGGACGTTGTATGCGTCTCCTCCTCAAGGATGATATCATTGTCGAAAAACCTGTAAAAAAGAATCATCCAATCCAAAAACAAGGAATACAAATCCACCGAGTACATCAATGTGAAAAGAAAAAGAATAAGTCCGAAAAAAATGAAATAAAAAATAAAGTGCGAAAGTCGGGTTGCCTCCCGATAAACGTTTGTTTAAGGTCGTGAGCTTGACCGAATGCTCTCGTCATCAACTTCGGGGTGGACGTCCTCACCTTCGTATGCGATGCCTCCTGTGTCGTGTCCTTCGCTCGGGTGTGTCGCTCGTCATCCGCCTTGCTAGATCAGCTAGATTTCCCATGCTCTTCTCTTGCCCGATCATGTTGCTGCTCAAGATTAGCGTTTTGTCGAACTTGTCTTTCTGAAGGGTTGGGCGTACTTTGCTGGTTTTGGCCGAAAATGTTGCACGATTGAGATTCAGCTTATATTTGGTCGTGCCTTGCTTGCTGTTTTGTGTTGGCCATTCGTGTGTGTCTTTTCCTTGCATTTCTTTCGAAGCTCTCGAGAATTGTCCGTGCCATGGTCACTCATGAAATCAACGGACCAAACGAACTCTAACCTAGGTACTTTCTTGAGAAGCTTATTTAACCCAAACTCCACTGTTGCTTCCCCTATTTTCATCGTAAAATTCCCTTCTCTCACGGCGATGATGGCGCCAATGGTATTGAGGAATGGTCTCCCCAAGATAATAGTTAGTCGCCTACCTTAAGTGGTACATCATCCGCAATACCGATTGGAAGTTTCGATGATCGATCAGTCATTTGTAACACCAACTTTGTGGATTTAATCTCCCTCAAATCAAGTTTCTCGTACAACGACATCGGCATGATGCTGACACTAGCCCCTAAGACGCATAGGGCATTGTGGATGGTCACGTTTTCAAGCTTGCAAGGAATGATGAAGGGACCTGTATCGGGTAATTTCTGTGGCATCCCATGTTGAATAACGGCGTATGTTGCATCGGTGACCATCACTGTTCCTCTGCTTCAACTTTACGCTTTTTGCTTAGGATTTCCTTGAGGAACTTAGCGTAAGACGGAATCTGCATGATAGCTTCGTGGAAGGGCATAGAGATATCCAACTTCTTCAACCTCGCTGTAAACTTTTCAAATTGTGAATCTTCAGCTCGTTTCCTTTGGCGTGAGGCAAATGGAAGTGGAGGGCGTCTTGGTGGCGGTGCCACATACGGTTCTTCTTCATCCTCAACTTGTACTTCCTTGTGATGCTCTTGGTCGCTAGGCTTTTTCGTTGAACTCTTTGAGCATTCGCCTCTCTCAAAATTCTAGGGTGTGATGTCCGAAAGTTCTGTAATTTGCGCCACTTGGGTTAGGAGTATTTTCTGTAATTTTGCGCCACTTGGATGTCTAGGATTTTTAAGTGCTTCTGCATTTCCGAAATTTGCCTCTTTGCTTCCTCTTGATCTTGTCTTACAATATTCAGCTCAGCACTTATATCTTTTTGTCCATGTAGAATCTGAGTGAGCATAGACGTGGTGCTGGTACCCCTCTCGGTTGAAACCCTTGATAGCCTTGCGTTCTAGGCTGAAAATTCTGGTGTTGTGGCTGGTTTTGAAATGTCTTTGGCTGGTAGTTTCCTTGCAATGGATTTAAAACATTAGCGGCATTCTTGTAGGAAAGATTCGGATGATTCTTCCAGCCCGGATTGTAGGTGTTGGAGTACGGATTACTAGAACGTAGTTCACATCTGCAACATCCTTGAATCACTTAGAATCGGGAGACGCTTGGTGCATGTTTACCATTTGTAACTTCAACTCGGAAAGCTCAGCTCCCAATGCAACCACCTCGCTGTCCACTCCCTTGGCTAGACTTCGGCGATTAAACTCCCCCGACATAATATTTCTTCCCTCGGCCATCTTCTCAATCTTCGCCTTAATAGCGGTGAACGGGAAGTCATGTAGAGAACCTCCACAAGCAGCGTTCAACCAATATCGAACTTCATCATGAAGACCCTCAATGAGAGTAGCAATGAGGTATCTTTTATCCATCCCGTGGTGCGGGCGTTCGCGTTGATATCCTTTAAATTGCAGCCACGCCTCTTGAAGACTCTCTTTATCCTCTTATTCAAACAAATTAATTTTGTTCTTCCATAGCTGCGTCTTGTGGGGTGAGAAAAATCGCATCATGAAGCGTTCTTCGAGCTGGCTCCACATATGAATAGAATATGGGGTAGCCTGTAGAGCCACTCGTGTGCATGCTCCCTAACTCTGAATGGGAAGGCAAGCAACATAATCGCTTCATCATTTATTCCGGGGTAGGCTTTTATGCTCGAACACAATATCTTGAACTGAGTAAGATGCTGATTCGGATCTTCCGTAGATCTTCTCCTAAATGGTGATTGACTCAGCATCTGAATGAAGGTCGGTTGTACCTCAAATCTATTCCGTTCAATCTCGGGCCTTCGAATGCAGGAGAGAAGCTGCGTATGTTTAGGCGCTGTGTACGCCCCGTAAGTTTCTGGTGCTTCCTCTTGTGCCATCTCTTCTTCACTAGACAAATCTGTTTCTCCCTCATTTGTCGTTTCCTCAATATTCTCGGGATCACTACGCCTCGCTTTTTGTTGTTTCTTTAAGGCTCGCGTAGTCTTGTCAATATCGGGGTCGAAGAGAAGTTCGTTGCCCCCTCAAACTCCTAGACATGTACCAAATAGTCTGCATGTGGGAAAGACAACAAACAATAGATCAGCTCGGAAGAGATGCAATGACTCAAAATAAAAGAAAAATATGCAAAAAACAAAAATAAACAAAAGACTCGGAAAGGACTGGATCTCGACTCAACGAAACCCTAATTCTAAAAACCGTGACTAGTGCCCGGCAACGGCGCCAAAAACTGGACGTGTGGGATCCGAGTTTTATTTATTTCCAAGACCACTCTACCGCAAGTAGGTTCGTGTAGTACAAGGGTCGAACTCTGGGGACTAAGTGCAGCTTTAGAACTAAGATATCTCGAGAAGAAGATCGATCAATAGATGAATAATGAACTGGAAAATAAAGATAAATAAGGATGATGAAGTTAGACTCAGCAATAAGTAGTATCATGGGTGTCGGGAATACCGGAACATGCAATGGATGTTTCTATGGATCATGAAATTCGGTTTGTATCAATCTATGGGGAACTAATATCTAATCCTCTACCTAGGAAATCAACGTCGCTCATCTCCCGATGTAGCGCGTAACGTCTAGACGCATTAAGAACAGTAGGGAACTCTACCCCTAATGCTAGAAATGACTTGGCGTAAGCCTAAATCTCCTACCTAGGAAATCAACGTCACCCATATCCCTATGTAGTGCGGAACTTCTAGATGCATGAAGATTGATAGGGAATTCAACCTCTAATGTCAGATGGGAACTCGACCTCTATTAACGGAAATGACTGGGCGTAAGCCTAAATCCTCTATCTAGGAAATCAACGTCGCTCATATCCCTATGTAGCGCGGAACTTCTAGATGCATTAGGAACAATGGGAATTCTACCTCGATTATTACCGTTCCTAAATAGATTAATCGACCGGTCTCATTAATCTAATTCATTCGAAGGTTCATTCACGAGACTCAAATCTGACTTTCCCAAGCCTAGACGAATCTCTAATCTCCTTCAAACGTGCCTAATCTCAGTAGTATAGACGTAGTCTTATTCAAGCATGAAATCAACGACGTATGAAGGCATTAAGCGCAGATCTATAACCTATCGAACCATTCAATTGAACAAAACCGAAAATCAAGTGTTAATAAATCAAAACATCCATTACAATGACATCCCTAACCCATGACAATAGATCTAATCAAAATACATAGAGAAGCAAACAAAAACGAAGTAAGTGTTCGACTCCCCTATCATCCCGAGCGTTGGCTTCGGATGAATCATTCGGATGCCCAAAGTCTTCAATCTGTGTTCTCTCCTCTTTCTTGTGTGTCTCTAGGTGTCCTCTTTTGTTTGTGCTTCGTCCCCTTGCCCTAGATGGCTTGTTAATCAAATAATTTCCCGTTCAAACCTTCAAAAGAGGTTTTCCGGATTAGGTGGCCTGCTCTGGCACAACCTCCACCCGCTCGTGCAGCCATGTGCCCGCTCGTGCACCACATCCAGCCCGGTCGGGCTCCCATTCCGTTGCGTGTGAACTGCCAGCCCGAGTCGAGCTAACTTGCGGTGAATTTCTGGTCCAATTTGCCGCCCGATCAGGTACACTTACACAGCCCGAGCGGCCACACATACCCGACCATGTTGTCATTGTGCCCGAGTCGTGCTTGCTCTCGGGGATTTTTGGCTCTAATTTTGCAACCTCAGCCCGAGCGGGCTCACTCCACGCCCGAGCGTGTACACATTCAATTGTTTTTGCGCTCCTTTTGCCTCGAGGTTTGAGTGTTCCGTTTGCTTCCATGGCCGTGCACATGAGGTATCTTGTCATTCAATCACGTTCCCGGGGTGGAATTGCCGTAATCTTTCGCGTTTCCTTCAAGTCTTCGTTTCCTACGCAAAACACGAAATATTAGATAAAATCCTCGAATAAACTCAAATAATCGGTAAAGTCCAAGAAATCTAATCAAAACTAAACATAAGAAGATGTAAATACTACGACGGATAACATGTTATCAAACGTCCTTGAGGAACTTGGGATACCACGACATCTTTTTCAATGCTTCATGGAACGGAATGGTGACATGAATTTTCTTCAGAATTTCAGTGAACTTTGCAAATTGGAGATCATCGTTCTTCTCGTGCTACCGCTGTGGAAATGGCAAAAGGAGGTAGCCTCGGAACTGGTTTATATGTACTCTCGTTCCTCTTCCTCCTCATATTTATCCTTAATCTAGTCAATGTTAATAGCCTTTTTCGCTGCTATGATAGAAGCTTCACCCTTCTCAAATATCAAAGGAGCGGGTTGATCCGTCATCTTACCACATATCCCTATGTGGTGCGGAACTTCTAGATGCATGACGATCAATGGGAATTCTACCTCGATTATTACCGTTCCTAAATAGATTAACCGATTGGCCAAATTTTCGTTAACCTGATTCATTCGAAGGTTCATTCACGAGACTCAAATCTGACTCTCCCAAGCCTAGACGAATCTCTAATCTCCCTCAAACATGCCTAATCTCAGTAGAATAGATCTAGTCTTATTCAAGCATGAAATCAACAACGTATGAAGGAATTATGCACAAATCGAACCATTCAATTGGACAAAACCAAAATCAAGCATTAATAACTCAAATGATCCAATACAATGGCATCCATAACCCATGTCAACAAGAATTACTCAGAATATATAGAGAAGAAAACAAAACCGAGCGTAACTTATCCTCCGAGCGTAACCTCCGACAAATCCTTCGGTTTCCCGAAGTCTCCTTCTTCGGCCGTGCTCTCTCTCTTCTCCTTTGCCTGGTTCGTCCCCCTTGTTCTCTTGCCTTTTCCAGTCTGATCTTGGCTTCCCCCTTATGTTCGTTTTAAACTCAACCCGTTCAAAATTCAAGATAGGTTGTTGAGAAAAAGGCGGACCCGCGCAGGCACAACCCTTACCCACTCGTGTAGCCTATCAGCCTGTGCGTGCATAACTCTCAGCCCGATCGGGCTTGTGTTCTAGACCATGCAGTCCATCAGCCGAGTCGAGCATGCTCTCGGCGATTTTCTGGTTCAATTGCACAAAAGTAGCCCGAGCGGGCACACTTCTGAGCCCGAGCGTGCACACTTCAAATGCTGTTTCCGCTCCTTTCGCTCGAGGCTTGAGTGTTTGCTTTGGATCCGTGGCCGTGCACATGAGGTATCTTGTCATTCAATCACGTTTTCCGGGTGGAATTGCCGTAATCACTCGTGTTTTACTTCATATCTTCGTTACCTACACAAAACACAAAATGGTAGATGAAACCCTCGAATAACCTCAATAAGTCGGTAAAGTCCAAGAAATCTAATCGAAACTAAACCTAAGAAACATGTAAATACTACGACGGATTACATGTTATCACATTCTCGTAGAGGAGGTAGAGAGCATCCATTTCCATTGTCATGGATCGGATTATGGAGGCCACTTCAGCAAGTCTAAGACCACTTTGTAGGTGCTACAAGCAGGTTTTTATTGGTCGACCCTCTTCAAAGATGCACATCGATACTTTTCCCCTTGTGATAGATGTCAATGAACGGGAAATATAAGTAAGAAGAACGAGATGTCACAGAATTACATCCTCGAGGTAGAGTTGTTTGATGTTTGGGGTGTAGATTTCATGGGACCTTATCCCTCGTCATGTGGAAACCGATATATCTTGGTAGGTGTTGATTACGTATCCAAATGGGTAGAAGCCATAGCTACGCCGACTAATGACTCTAGGATGGTAATAAAATTCTTCAAGAAGATTGTCTTCCCATGTTTTGGTGTCCCTAGAGTAGTCATTAGTGATGGAGGCTCACATGTTATTGCTAGACAATTGAAGCTCTCCTTAGGAAGTATGGCGTAATGCATAAGGTAACTACCTCGTACCATCCCCAAACTAGCGGACAAGTGGAGGTTTTGGATAGGGAGATCAAGAGCATATTAGAGGAAAATCATGTCTAGGTTCTGTAGAGATTGGTCGATGAGATTATACGATGCGTTATGGGCCTATACGCTTGCATTTAAGACTCCCATTGGCATGACTCCTTTTCAGCTTGTTTACGGCAAGTCTTGCCACCTCCCCGTTGAGCTAGAGCACCGCACCTAATTGGCGACCACTTCTTAACTTTGATCTTAAGAGTGCAACCAACTTTTGTAGGTGAACGAGTTAGACGAACTTCGCCTCGATTCATACGAGAACTCTATGATCTACAAGGAGCGTGCTAAGAGATGGCACGATAAGAAGATCCTACCTCATAACTTTTGGCCTGCTGACTTAGTTACACTTTTTATCTCTCGTCTTATTCTTTTCGCAAGCAAACTACATTCCCGTTGGTCTGGTCCTTTTCAGGTATGAGAGGTATTCGCACATGGAGCAGTAGAACTATGGAGCAAGATAAGCGGAACTTTCAAAGCAAATGGGCAGCGCCTAAAGCTCTACCAAGCCGCTCAACCGACCGAAAGCGGAAACTCTGTCTCCCTATTCGATCCACCCATCGCGAGCACATGAGCCATGGAGTTGTCAAGCTTAACAACGTTATTTCGAACTTTGTTTATTTGAAACACAAAAAAAGAGAGACCTACAACTGTGACTTCACCTTTCATATCCTCCATCGGAGCTTCACGTCGAGGACACCATTCAATTCAGGGGGGGGGGGGGGGTAGCTCAAGTTTGTCAGGTTATTTCATTTCATTTTTTTCTCTTTGATTTCCTAGTTCTTAGCTTACTTTTAGTTTGTTTTTTTTCATGAGTCAAAGTCTCCCCATGCACTTGTCCGGTGCCATATTTTGAGATAAACCTTGAATCTAGGATGCTTAAGAAGTTTGCCTTTTCCATGATATCTTGCATGTTAGAGCGTATTGGTTGGTTGAGGAATGAGTAGGTCATAAGCCTTTGGAAATTCTAGTGTTACTTGTGGGAAATTTAAACGACGTTGCTAGGTTAGTTTCCTGTTCATCCTCTCTATCCAAGTGATTATACTTCATATAGACGTTGCTTTACTTCTTTTTCATGAGGATAATTTAATCGTATGAATTGAGCTTGCTTTACAGAATAAGAACGCACACTAACACTCCTTTATCGATTGAAATAATTGCTAAAAGCATGATCTAAAATCGATATGAGTGCATCGACCTTGATAATTTTTCGATGGTTCGGGTCTAAGTGGTGGGTTGGCAATCATCTTTCTATGTCCTAAGAGCAAGGCGCTTAAAAATGCCATCTACTCTGCTGCACTCTTGAACGAGATGCAAGAGTATACCGTCATCGGTAGCTTGGGTCTAAGTAGAGGTTTGATCCCTTCAAGTCCGATTTCCTAGAAGCCTCATGTGTTCGCATATCAATAAAAGAAGAATAAAGAAAAACAAGTATCCTTTTTATTCTATGTTTAGCATTTGTTTGAAGTCTCGTTTAATTGAGAGAGATGTCATTTCTCGCTTAGATCATCTTTGATTTGCTTTCCCATAGGTAACCATGGCGAACCTAGGATGAAGATTGAAAGTTATTAGGCCCAATTTGCTCTTCACTTGCTTGTTGATCCATTAGGATCGCTTTGGCGGTATTTCTAGGGGAAAGGGAATTCTCCATTTTTGTATCTCCCAAGTGTTCCACGTTTACGTTTGCGATGTTTACGTGTGATTTTGTATCTGTTTTACTTGTTTCCGTGTTTTCATGTTTTTATAGGTTTTAATGTGTATTTGGCTCGTTATGGAGCTAAAGAACATACACAGGACGATACCTCGTTTGATTTCTATTCTCCTTAGACATTCTATTTCATTTATGTTATTTTGATTCTAAACTCGTGACTGAGTAGTTTTCTTGTTCAAGTAGAAGGGATTAGCCCATGGCTATCCCAGAAACCTCTTTGATTTATTTATGAATGCATTTCTCGTTTTGCTAATCTATTCTTTGTCTGAGTGTTGAAGGTCTTGTTTTTACGAAGGCCACGCAGATGCATATGTAGTGATTAGGAGAAGGAAAGAAAGGAGAATTATATTCCTAAAAGATCAGGCTTACAACAACCAAGACTAGGTCACGAAAGTAGGGTAGTCATGGTTGAGGATAAATCGGATGAATCATAGATCGTATGGGGTTTAGTTGGGGTGTCAGCAATGAAAGTAGGGGATAACTCAATATAATCACGTTCCTTTGCCTTGAGAGAGGGTAGGAATTACATTAGGATCGTCCGCCTTAGATATCTTGATAGGAATGCATGATTAGATAGATCGATAGTCAGTTTCGGAAGCTATGCGGTGAAACCGTATCCTAGAACGTTTGCCTCATTTGTTAAGAACTCCTAAGTTTACTACATTTTCATTATTTGCATATCACAACCATTATTTCATCATAGCAAGTTTGATTCTAGTTTGATCTTAGTCCGGGTTACATAGTCCCAGTGGGATCCACACCTAAAATACTACACCCATATCGTGCTCTTGCGGATAGCTTGGGTTTACTTGTTTAACTTGACACGCATCATGTGTCTTACTCCATACTTCTTCAGTAGTGCCTCAATCACCTGATTGACGAAGTGTTTCCCCCATCACTGATCACAACTCTTGGAACACCAAATCTAGGGAAGATGGTATGTTTGAAGAGTTTAACCACTACCTTGGAATCATTGGTCGGACATGCTTTAGCTTCAACACATATTGTCACATAATCCTTAGCAAGCAAGATGTGTATATTTCCGCAAAAGGAGGAAAATACTCCCATGAAGTCGATGCTCCAACCATAAAATGGTTGACTTCCAAGGTGTAATGCTGAGGTCCCTCATGTCTTCTGGAGATGTTTCACGTCCTTTGCATGAGTCACAAGCTGAGACATAGTTGTAAGCGTCTCTGAAGAGCGTACGCCAATAGAATCCAGCTTGCAGAACTCTAGTTGTTGTCTTGGAGGCGGCAAAATGACCTGCATAGTTAGAATAATGATAATGAAAAATCACATTTGCTACCTCCTCTTCCGTGATACAACATCGGAATAAGCTGTTGATCCCTCTCTTGAATACATAAGGCTCCTCCCTCTAGTAAGTCTTGACGTTGTGTAGGAACTTCTTCCTAGCATTGTAGCTCAACCCTTGTGATAGAACCTCACAGAAGAGGTAATTTACAAAATTTGCGTACCACAGTGCGGGCGCTCCGTCTATGGCCATGACAACATACATCTCTCATCGAGTCGTTGTAGGGATGCTATCTCGGATCTCAAGCCGGGACAAATGGTCAGAAACATTGTTTTCTATCATTTTCCTATCTTGTATCTCCAAATCGAATTATTGAAGGACTAAGATGCATCGTATAAGCCTTGGTTTCTTGTTGAGCAAATATCACAGCGCTGCATTATCGGAGTAGATAATTACTTTGGACCCGACAAGGTAAGAGAGAAACTTCTCAAAAGCGAAGATGATGGCCAGCAACCTTTATCCCATTCTCTGAAATCATGTGGCTCAAAACAATTCTTTCCCGAAATATGAAGTGACATTTCTCCCAATGGAGCACAAGATTCGCTTGTAAGCACTTGTCTAACATTCTACAGAGATTGGTCAGACACAAATCAAAGGAGTAGCTATGGACTGAAAAGTCATCCATGAACACCTCCATAATTTCGCAATTAACATAAAAAAAGATGGAACTCATGCGTCAAAAAATGTGGTCGGTGCATTACACAAATCGAATGGCATCCGGCGATAGGCAAATGTCCCAAATAGACAAGTGAATGTCATCTTATCTTGATCCTTCGGGTGGATTGGGATCTAGAGGAATCCTAAATAACCATCAAGAAAACAAAAATTATTAGTAAAGCGCTAATCTTTCAAGCATTTGATCGATAAAAGATAACGTGAAATGATCTTTCGTGGTGTTCGTGTTGAGCTTACGGTAGTCTATGAACATGCGCCTCCCCGTCATTATCAGTGTAGGATGAAGCTCATTGTTTTGGTTTGGGATGATGGTGATGCCACCTTTCTTTGGTATCACATTTACTGAACTAACCCAAACGCTGTCGAAGATGAGGTATATGATACTCGCATCTTGAAGCTTCAATACTTATTTCTTGACGCGCTCCATCATATTGGGATAGAGTCGGCGTTGGTGTTCTATGAATTAATTTGACTCATCTTCCAAGTGGATATGGTGCATACAAAGCTCGGGGCTGATACCCTTGATGTCTTCTAATGAATACCCGATGGCGGCTCGGTATCGCTTAAGTGCGCCAAGAAATTTATTGACTTGTGGCATGTCAAGAGTGTCATTGATAATCGCAGGGTATCTAGATCGGAAACCAAAGAACTCATACATGAGCCCCTATGGAAGGGGTTTGAGGTCAATCTTGGGTGCTTTCTTTGTGCACTGGTCGGGATCCATGTGTAGTCGGGTGATCGAGGGTGTAGGAATTGATGCACAAATCTGAAACACCTTAACCCGATCATGCTCGAAGATCTTCCTCTGTAGATCCTCTATTTCAAAAAATTATGCATGTGTTGGGGCTTCATCTAGCCCGTGCGGGCTCGTGTTCAAGTGCTTAGCCCACTCGAGCTATTCACTCACCTTGCACGGGGTTTGTAAAACATCATTTAGCCTTGAGAGATTTGCCCGTGGTGGGGTGTGATCCACCCCGCGTAGATCTTGCAATCTAAGTGCAACCCGCACAGGTTGCAATATGGGCATGCATGGGTTATTGCTCATCTCAAGTTCTATCAACTCCTCCATGAGTTGTATGCATTCCTAGACATCATGGCGTGACTGAAATAGGCTCCTGGTGCATGTTGATAGTACTATCGCCACGGGGTGGATGTCTCGGTGCTCATGTTCAACTTCCTCAGCTAGTTCATCTACCGTGTCAATGTGCATCACGGGTTCACTCATGTAGGACTTCTTGAGTGTTTCGTCGAGCTTGAACTCAATGGACTCGTCTCCAAATTTCATGGCCTCTTTGCCTTCAACGCAATATACAGCCATATTTGTTGTATTGAGTAATGGTCTTCTCAAAATAATGGGAATCGTCTAGTTCATCTTCATGTCCATTACTATAAAGTTCGTTGGGAACCAGAATGTTCCCATATGTACTGCAACATTCCTCAATATGCCTTCGGAATTTCGTACCAACATATCGACCAAGGTAATTAGCATGTGAGGCTATAGATCTCCTACTCGATTGAGATTCTCAACAAGTGATAGTGGTAGCAAGCTCACACTCGTTCCGATGTCGATTAGCGCATGCTCAATCTCCTAATCATAAATCTTGCAAGATATGACGAAATTATCTAGATTGGGAATCTTTTTATCCATGTTAGGCGGTTGCATAAGAGAGTTAGTGACCGTCACTACCTCATTTTCTAAGGTCCTCTTCCTTGTTATTATATCCTTGAGGAATTTGGCATTAGAGGGAATCTTCATGAGTGCAACATAGTATGGGATGGTGACTTGCAGCTTTCTTAAAAGCTCCACGAATTTGGCAAATTAAGCATCATCGTTCTTCTTCCTTTGGCCTCGGGGCCGGTTTCACGTAGCCTAGCTCCTTCTTCTCCTCCTTATTGGTCTCTTCCACTTCCACGCCTTGAGCAATTGGTTGTTCACTTGTATTACTCGAAGGCTCTTCTCTCGTTGCTGTGGAAGGCATGGGTTTCTCAACCGTCTTGCAATTCCTCAGATGGATAGCGTTAATCTGCTATTGAGGGTTTGTCTCCGGCTTCTCGGGGAGCTGTCCAGGCTGTCGGCTAGACCCTTGGGCCAGCTTTGCCACTTGTGTTTCAAGTTGTTTCAGGAGTGTTTGGAAGCTCTCCATCTATTCTTGCAACAACAATTGCAACATAGAATGAACGTCAGAGTCACCTAAGGGCTATGCGCGTTGCTGATAATTTTTGTTCTGGTTACTCCCCTTCTCCTGGAAATCTTGGTTCTGGTCTCTTGACATCATTTGCGGTTGAAAGTTTGATAACACGTAGTTTGGGTTAGTTGTAGATTACACATATAGATCTTTTCTACGTAGTTTGCATAGCACGAGTTACAAAACTGACACGAATGTCCTCTATCTAGTCCTTTTGTTGATTTTCAAGTTTTAATGCAAAAAGGCATAATAGAGCTTAAAGATATTGATTCTTCGAGTGAACTACACATACTTGGAGCTACAAACCACTCAGAGCAGATTGAGAACAAGGAACCGCAGAAAATATTAGAGCATCGAGCGAAAGGAGAAAAAACACGATCGAACCCCATGAAGAGCCATGAACCCGCGCGTGTTGTCCTCTTAGCCTGTGCAGGCTGCACCTCGAGCAAAATTAGCATAGCTCGGACTGATTATTAGCCCGCTCAGATTAGAATAATGATGAGCCTGTGTGGGTTGTCACCTTAGCATGCGCAGGGCGTATGTCGGGACAACAAGCCTAAAACGGGTTAAAACGAAGGAAATTAAAAGGGGGCCGCCGCCAATAAATACAAGGGAACGGTTCAGAAAAAAAGGCATAATCGAGCTTAATGATATTGATTGTTGGAGTCAACTACACATACTTGGAGCTACAAACCACTCAGAGCAGATTAAGACTAAGGAATCACAGAATATACTAGAGAATCGAGCGAAAGGAGCAAAAACACGACCGTACCCCATGAAGAGCCATGAACCCGCGTGTGTTGTCCTCTTAGCCCGTGCGGGCTGCACCTCCAACAAAATTAGCATAGCTCGGGCTGACCATTAGCCAGCTCGGATTGGAAGAATGATGAGCCCACACGCGTTGTCACGTTAGCTTGCACGGGCAACATGTCGGAACAACAACCCTAAAACGGGTTAAAACGAAGGAAAGTAAAGGGGCCGCCACCAATAAATACAAGGGAACGGTTCAGAAAAATGGCATAAACTAGCTGAAAGATATTGATTCTTGGAGTCAACTATACATACCTGGAGTTACAAACAACTTGGAGCAGAGTTAGACCAAGGAACTGTAGAAAATACTAGAGCAACGAGCGAAAGGAATAAAAACACGACTGTACCCCATGAAGAGCCATGAACCCGCGCGTGTTGTCCTCTTAGCCCGCACGGGCTGCATGTCTAGAAAAATTGCACAGCTCGGGCTGACCGTTAGCCTGCTCGGATTGGAAGAATGATAGCCCGCGCGGGTTGTCACCTTAGCATGCCCAGGGCACATGCCGCGATAACAACCCTAAAATTGGTTGAAACAAAAAAATTAAAGGGGGTCGACGCCAATAAATATGAGGGAACGATTAAGAAAAAAGGCATAATCAAACTTAAAGTTATATATTCTTGGATTCAACTACACATACTTGGACCTACAAACCACTCGAAGCAGAACTAGACCAAGTTAACGCAGAAAATACTAGAGCACCGAGCGAAAGGAGCAAAAACATGACTGTACCCCATGAAGAGCTATGAACCCGCGCGTGTTGTTCTCTTAGCCCGCAGGGGCTGCACCTCCAACCAAATTAGCACAGCTCAGGCTGACCATTAGCCCGCTCGAATTGGAAGAATGATGAGCCCGCGCGGGTTGTCACCTTAGCCACGTGGGGCGCACGTCAGGACAACAACCCTAAAATGGGTCAAAACAAAGGAAATTAAAGGGGGGCCGCTGCCAATAAATACAAGGGAACAGTGCAGAAAAAAGGAAGGATGTAAGACACATAAGAAATTTCATGAGAATTTGGAGATGGAAGGAAACAACATCGGAACATAGGTGACGAGATAGGGAAGTTTGAGGCATCATATTCCTTACTCTTTATTATGTGTATTGTTGTTTGCACTTGTTTTACAGCACAATCCATGAGTGAGTAAGCCTTTAGCTATGGGTTAGGGACACTAGTTTTGTAAGGGACGCTTATGTTTATGCGTTAATGCTTTGATCTTTCAAACATTCTTGTATTTCAGTTCTATGATCAATGCTATGAATGTTCTATACATGTGTTGGCCACCCAATAACTTAGGATTTCATGTTTAACTGGGAGTTAGATTATGAATCCGAAAATATTGATTGTTGATTGAGTTTGATTAATTAGAATATGACCGGTCGATTAATCGACTCATGAATTAGGATTGCATGCTTAATGCTACCGCAATTTTGTGTTAATCGCTGCTGGGAGGTAGGATTGCATGTTATTGTGGTTAGGGAGTTTAGGTGTCGAGAGAACCATTCTCTACTCACGAACATGAATTTCACCTTATCAAGATAGGTTGATTGATTTATGATCTTTTGTTGGTTACACCCTTGGAATTTGGTAACCCGAACCCCGTAGTGTTCTTAATTATCAAGTTTTCTGTGTGTCCTCATTCTTGTCATAATTCGTTTCGCATTCTCAGATTTTACCCCACATCACCATCAATTTAATTTGTATTCGTTTAGTTATATTCTTAGCTTAGGTTGCATTAGTCTCTAGAGTTTGACCATGGTATTCTATTGATCCGTATTCTTGTGTATATTGAATATTAGGCATTTTATTTGTTTGATAGTTCACACCTCAAAATTTCTGCGGCTTCACTACGTTAGTTGTATTGCCATAAGAGAGGTTGGGCTGGCTCTTGATGTAGTTTTTTTTGTAAGGCCAGTTCTTGACGTAGTTGACCTCCTCTGTTCATTGGCCTATAGACGCGTCCTGTTGCTCTACTTGTAGTCCTGTCATCATCATGTAGATCTCAGTAACTTATTGCTTTATGTCAATCAAATCAGGATTAGCAATATTTACCTCCTTTACGTCAGCTTTGGATGGGAGATCACGGTTGTAATCTGGAACATTCTTGATGCCAAAAGAAGTGCAAGAAGGTCACGGTTGTAGTTTGGCAACAGTCCTTATACCTTTGATTCCAAGAGAAGTGCAACAAGATCAAATGCATCTCAAACAAAATGAATAATGCTTACCAAAGTCATCGAACTTGTACACTAAATCGGGTGAGATCAAGAAATCTTTTCACTCTAATCAATCGGTTTTGTTATTTGTGTTTAAGGCAGCTCTTTCGAGGTTAACTAACCTTGCGTCAGTGTTGCCGAGTGAGATCACATCTCTGTTGCAGAATTGTGACGATGTTTTTCCCGAAACCAATCCTACGGGATTACCTGCTATATGCGTCATCGAACACCAAATATACTTCGTCCCCGGATCCGCACTTCCAAATCCGCCAGCTTATCGTACCAACCCTGTTCGGACTAAAGAGTTGCAAAGACAAGTGGAGACACTCATGCAAAAGGGACACATCCGAGAGAGCATGAGCCTGTGTGTCGTTCCCATCTTACTCGTGCCTAAGAAGGATGGAAGTTGGCGTATGTGTGTTGGTTGTCGAGCAATCAACAATATTACGGTCAAGTATCGACACCCAATTCCTAGATTAGATGGTATGCTTGATGAATTGCATGGGTGTAGGATATTCTCTAAGATTGACCTTAAGAGCGGATATCATCAGATTAGAATGAAAGAGGGTATTGAATGGAAAACTGCATTTAAGACTAAGCACGGTTTATATGAATGGTTAGTGATGCCTTTTTGGTTGACAAATGCACCTAGTACTTTCATGCGCCAAATGAATCCCGTTCTTAGAGCATTTATAGGCTGATTAGTTCTGGTCTACTTTGATGACATATTAGTCGATAGTAAAGGCTTAGAAGAACACATTGGGTACTTATAATCGGTTTTAAGGGTACTTAGAAAGGAAGAGCTCTATGCTAATATAAAGAAGTTTACCTTTTGTACAGATAACATTGTCTTTCTAGGCTTTATGGTCAGTTCAGATGGATTAAAGTGGACGAAGAGAAGGTTAAAGCCATTCGGGAATGGCCAAGTCCAAAGATTGTTGGGGAAGTCCGAAGCATCCATGGACTCACGGGGTTCTATCATCGTTTCGTAAGGGACTTTAGCACCTTACAGCCCCATTCACCGATGTTATCAAGGAAAACGTTGGATTCAAGTGGGGAGAAGCACAAGAAGAAGCGTTCCAAGCGCTAAAAGAGAAGCTTACTCATGCACCTATTTTATTTTTTTCAGATTTTCTTAACACGTTTGAAATCAAATAAGATGTGTCTGGTGTGGGAATTGGTGCAGTTTTGATGTAGGAAAGGAAACCAGTTGCTTATTTTAGCGAGAAGCTTAGAGGCACAACCTTAAATTATGCCACTTACGATAAGGAGCTTTACGCACTTGTTAGAGCTTTGCAAACATGGAAGCATTACCTATGGCCGAAGAAGTTCGTTATACATACCGAACACGAATCACTCAAGTATTTAAAAGGGCATAATAAACTCAACAAGGGACATGCGATTGGGTCGAATTCATTGAGGCAGCCCTTACATCATAAAGTACAAGCAAGGTAAGGAAAACATTGTTGCGGATGATCAATCCCGAACATATGCTCTGCTAGCTACTTTAGATGCTAAGTTGCTAGGATTTGAACAACTTAAAGAGGAATATGCATTTGATTTGGATTTCGGAGAAGTGTACAAAACATGTGAAAAGTTTGCATCAGGTCATTACTTTAGGCAAGATGAATTTATGTTTTACGATAACCATATGTGCGTTCCTAATTGCTCTATGTGAGATATGTTTGTAAGAAAAGCTCATGGGTGTTGTCATATGGGTCTTTTTGGAATTGCAAATGGCTTGCCTAGAACTAAGACCAGAAATGATTCTATCTTTGTGGTTGTTGATAGATTCTCTAAGATGTCACATTTCATAGCATGCCGCAAAACGGATGATGCATAGCACATAACAAATCTGTTCTTTAAACAATTAGTCAGGTTGCATGGGATGCCTAGGATGATAGTGTCGGATAGAGATACGAAGTTCCTTAGTCATTTTTGGAAGACTCTATGGTCTAAGCTAGGAACTAAGTTATTGTTTTCCACGATGTGTCATCCATAAACTGATGGTCAAACCGAGGTAGTTAATCGAACCTTAGGAACTCTTTTGTGTGCATTAGTTAAGAAGAACTTGAGAAATTGGGAAGAATGTTTACCGCATGCTGAATTTGCATATAATCATGTTGTACATTCTGCTTCTAAGTATTCCCCGTTTGAAATCATTTATGGGTTCAACCCCACCTCATCTTTGGATCTAATGCCATTACCTTTGAGTGAACAAGTTAGTTTGGATGGAGAAAAGAAAGTAAAATTTGTACACCAGATCCACGAGAAGGCTAGGAAGAACATAGAGGAGAAAACAAAACTCTATGCAAAGCAAGCAAACAAGGGATGGAGGCAAATGATTTTTGAACCCCGCGACCAAGTGTGGATTCATTTACAAAAGGATCAATTCCTGAACGAGAGAAAATCAAAGTCGATGCCTCGGACTGGTGGACCCTTCACAGTAACCAAGAGAATCAACAACAACGCTTATAACCTCGACTTGCAAGGTAAGTATAACATGAGTTCCAGTTTTAATGTTACTGATTTGATGCCTTTTTTTGCTGATCCAGCAGATTTGAGGACAAATCTTTTTCAAGTGGGAGGGGATGATACGAACATGGACAACATCGAGGAACCCGATCATGAAGACGATGCCTTAAAATACAAGAAGGTCTCGTTGCCCGTGCTAAGGCTAGAAAGCTCAAGGAAGCCATTGGAGGACTACTTGCAGCCACGCGGACTCATGACAAGTGCTCAACTCCATAAGAAGACTTCAACATCCGAGTCGTACTTCAAACCAAAGATCACTTGACAACAATCCACAAATAGGAAAGTGTTTCGTGTGTACTCTTTTCCCACCGTTGGATTTGTCGCATGCGGTTTTCGAATGGCAGGTTTTTAAAGGAGGCCACAAATCACTTACGTCTTCCTCTTAATTTTAAAAGAGGACACCGTTGGATCATGAAGACGATGCCTTTTACATTAATTTTATTACTTTAATGAAAAAGTCAAAGAAGAATTAAAGAAGGGAAGTTAATGTCATGTGTGACTCTTCCTCTTTTCCTTCTTCCTTATGTAGTCGTCCAACTCTATGCCAAGAAGAAAACCCTCATTTTGATTTATCATGCCACCAACCATACGGTATGGCTAAGGTGGATGTTCGAAGAGTTCGGATTTACTTTCGACAGTGGGGTTCCTATCTACTGTGACAACACATCGGCAATGGCTATCGGGAAGAACCCCATACAACACAGACGCACTAAACACATCGGCATCAAGATTCATGTGGTAAGAGAAGCCATGAGGGATTTGCGCATTACCTTGCTTCGCTGCTCGGGGGAAGAACAACTCGCAGATTTGCTAACAAAGCCGCTGAACACACAGAGATTCGAGGAGCTTCGATTGGGAATAGGTGTCTAGCCAAGGAGAATCGAGAGGGAGTTTGTTGGAGTCGATTCCCCTCGGTGGCTGGCCGGGAAATCAGGCGGAGGAGCAAACCCTAGAATCTCCCTAGGGTTTGCAGAAGGAGAAGGAAGTCGGGATTTTGGGGGAAGGATTTCGACCCCTAGTCTGAAATGGAGAGTTGATGAGCCCCTAGAGTTGAGCCCACACGAGGCCCTGATTGAAGACATATCAAAGAAGAATGAAGAAGCAAGTTTGTATGTCCAGCCCAAGTAAACTCATGAAGCCCGCGACCCAAATTCTGGAGATGGTTACCTGCAACAGAAAGGGAACCAAACAATTGCAATTCTTACAGAAGAACACCAATGTTTTGAGCCTATGTTTAGACTAGTTTTTATGCAGAAACAGATAGTGATATTATGTATGAGATCTAGACATGTGATATAGGAAATATGAGCTTTTGTATTAAGTTTAATATATATCAGAATGATAAGGGGTGAGGTGTATCACCACCAAGAAATCATCAAGTACACCATTGTAGCTCTACATTTCTTACAGCAACATTTCACCAAAAATCCCAAACACTATTGATAACATCTATTTTGTTATAGTATTTAGTCTCTTTTTATAGTTAGTTTCATCATTCATTTGAACTTTACCAAGCATTAAAGCATCATTTAGTCCTCTTTTAGCGTTCTCTCGTGTTATTGCAGGAAATGAAATACCGAGACACAAACACGAGTAAATGAAGCAAAACTAAGCAATACCACTCTCCTATCAGCTATGCACGGTCAGCATCCAAAGAATCATAAACAAGAGAAGAGAAATGGAAACAATGGTCGCTTACAAAAAAATGGAAACAATGACCGCTTATAAAAATGGAAACATTCGGTAGTTGGAACAAAAATGGAAAATTTCGATTCCTTGAACAAAGTAAGAAGAGCACGGTTGGAACATGAAAAAGAAACATGTCTTATATAAAATAGAAGCAAGTTGATAGAACAAAATGTAAACTTCCAACCGCCTGCACAAAAAAGGAAAGATTGCCACCTACACGAGAATTGGAAACTGCAACCGTCAAAGATAGAAAATGGAAATGGCTGATAGAAAAATTAATGGAAATTTAAGAACAAGAAATAAGGCAGCAAGGCAAAGAGGAAAACAAAGAAAAAGGAAAAGGAAATCGTTGCTGCACAAGAGGAAAAGGAAATACAAGATGCTGAAGAAAATAGAAACCGAGAAAATGGAAACTAGCGAAAAAAGAAATTTGGCAAAACAAGAAAAGGAACGTGTTTGATACTTAAACCAAATAGAAATATGGTTAGAGAAGAGCAAGAGGAGCTACATGACTGGAAAATAAAGGGGAAACGTTCAAAATTACACAAGAATAGAAAAACAAGAAATGGAAAAGCTCGGAAAAGGAAAAGTGTAGTGCCTGTAAGAAAAAGGAAATTCCAGCCACTAGAGAGGAAGAAAAGAGGACGACCAAAGAGGAGAGATGAAAAAAAAGGCAAGAGGAGAAAGAGGGCTAAAAGGGGAGAGCTTCAGCAGCAAGAGACGGACAGAAAGAAAGAGAAAAAAGAGAGCACACGAGAGGGAGAAGGAGGGCAGCACGCACACACAAGGGCGAAGGACGGAGTGAGGAAGCCGGAGCGCGGAGGAGCTATTGAAGACGTCGGTTTTGGATAGGGAGGGATCTCATTCTTTATCCATGTTGAATATAGTTATCTTTTGTGTTTCTTTTGCTGAGTTCATGTCCGAGTAGGTCCATAGCCATAGGTTAGAGAGCTTGGTCGATATGTAACGAAGTCTTGTTCTTAATGCTTGGTGATTCTTAATGCTTT
>CM071872.1:12424427-12474267 GCA_036759665.1 Gynandropsis gynandra | reverse complement strand
CTGTTTCAAAGGCTTACTCTAAAAAATTTTACAAGGAATCGTATACGAGTAGGTTTAGGACATTGAAGGAGAGGGAAATTTTTTCTGAAAAAGGGCTCAGTGTACAACAATTTCAACATCTATCCGTCTGGAATGTCTTAGTTGACAGAAAGCTGACGAGCACAGTTACTACTGTGACTCCAATTTGTAAGGACTTAGTGTATGAGTTTTACCCTAATCTGTCTCCTGAAATCGAAGACTCAGTCTCAGCTCAGGTTGGCACCACGTATGTGCGTGGTAGAATTCTGAAATTTAGCGCGGAAGTCATCAATGACTTTTTGGGTACTCCGCATTACTGTGTGAAGAATGACATTCCCATTAATTTTGGGAAGGTGTTTTTGGACGTCATTGTTGGACCTGGATTATCAAATTCAACCAAGTTCATTCTTCCATTTCCTTGCCTGATCCAGAACATCTTGGTTCAGCAAGCGTCTGATATAATTGGGAAATCTGAAGCCCGGGAAAACACTCCGTCTTGGATCATATTAGAGAAGCGCTACATGGCAAAGATGCCCTCGGCATCAACTGCTGGATCCTCGCAGAGTAATTTAGTACGAGAACTTAAAGAACTTCGCCAAACCGTGACGGACACCATGAGTGACATGCTTCGCAAGATCGATGCTCTCATCTTGCGTTCTCAGAGTAATCAAGTGCACTTATTTTGCTATCTCGTTTGTTCTAGTTTATGTTGTGACTAACTTGTTTGAAATCTTATCACATAAACAGGGGGAGACATACACAGAGAAGAAGAAGAGGAGGAGGAAATAGAAGTTGAAGAGATTCAGGAGGAATCCTCTTCACGGAAGAACAAAGGAAAAAGAAAGAGAAATTGATTTCTTTCACTGTTTTTCTTTCTTCTTAAGTGCACTTAAAAGATAATTGAATAAGTGTACTTAATGATTGTTATTTTTCTGTGCTTGGTGATCTGAACTAGAGTGTTGAACTTCGTATTACTACTGTTATATGTTTGGATGTCTTTTTACTGCAGTATTTTGAATTCCTTGTTGTTTTGACGATTAGATGTTTTTGTGATAAGAATTCAAAGGGGGAGATTGTGAATGCAGTAAAAATTGGATCGGAGTTTGTTTGTGTTGTTTCAGGTAGTTGAGAAAAATAAGGGAGGTGATTTCAAATTAAAGGAGACTGGAGCAAGTCAACGAGAAGATCGAGGAGAAGATTGACGAACCAAGAGAATCGACCAGATTCAAAGATGAAGAGATTTCAGCATGACGGCGCGACGGAAGAACCGGTGGTGGTTGCTGAGCCGAGAGAAAAGGCAGATAAATTGATCTGAAATAAAAAATGACGATCAACGAACCTGGTGAAATGATCGAGAGTACACAAGACACAGAATAAGTGAGTTCAGAGTTTAGGTGTACTTAATTGGTCAGTATCATTGAGGTACAAGAAAAACAGTGAACATGGTAGTTCAAAGTTTTTAAGTGTACTTAATTGGATATTGGGTGGTGAGTGAAAAACAGTGTTGGTTGTATTTACACGTCTAACTCAGGGGGAGTTATCTGACGTGGGGAAACGCGAGTTATAATTAACCTAGTCCACTTCACCGCAAGTATACGGATCTTGTAGTACCAGGGTCGATCTCAGGGACTAATACAGCTAAACTAAGAACAAAACTAAACTAGGAAGAAAGGTGATATGAGGGGATATGGTTCTAATGGTCCTAAATCTAACCTAATGGAGACAACAAAACGAAGGTAAAGATGAACTAGATATGATGAATACTACGGGTGTACGGGATACCGAATATTGCATACATGAACGACTAAAGATCATAGATCTACAACCATCTCTTGACGACGGAAAATTCGTGCTCTATTGTCGAGGAGTGATTCTTCCGAGCCTAAACCTCCTAACCATGGATACATGCAACCCTGCCTTCCGACAGCCGATTAACACGTACCATGGCAGCATTAAGACCGCAATCACTATCCCTAAGTTGGCTAACCGACCGGTCAGATTCTCATTAGCCAAGACTTAATCTACTACTTAGCGGACCGGATTCGTTCCTTAACCTTCCAGCAAGGTTCGATATCCATTGTTGTTGAGCGGTCAGCACTAACATATGATTGATATTGCTAAGCATAGAACCGTAAATCAAGAGTAAAAATCATAAAACTAAGCATTAAAGAAGATCATCGTTCATACATACAAATCCGATAACCCTACCCGCAGTAGGGACTCTACTCACTCATGGAATACATGAAAACAGAAGATAACACAACCCAATACATGATAAAACCCTAAGGAACTCGATGCCTCGACCTTCCCTAATGCGTTACCGGTGTACGGGACAGTGCTTCTCTTCTTCTCCGATGCTTCCCGAAGTGCCCGGTCGGGCACCCTTGTATCCTTGAAATCTCTCTTTTCCGCTCGTTGCTCGGGTGTTTCTTTGGGTTCTGGAGTTCGGTCTCGGCTCTGAGTAGATTTTCCTTCAAATCTTGTGGTTTTTAACAGGAATCCTTCATTTTGATCTTGGTTGCTGAGCCGAGAGAAAAGGCAGATAAATTGATCTGAAATAAAAAATGACGATCAACGAACCTGGTGAAATGATCGAGAGAGACACAGAATTAAGTGTATTTAATTGGATACTGGGTGGTGAGTGAAAACAGTGTTGGTTGTATTTACACGTCTAACTCAGGGGGAGTTATCCGTGGAGGTCTTTAGTATTGTAGAAACCAGCAAGTGTACCTAAAGATTGACAAGTAAATAACATAACTGTTTGATATCGTCTGGTCTTTTGAATATTGATTCAATAGTCTATCTTCTACAAGTTTTCAGTTATGAATATATTTCGGTTTTCACAAATTATGAGTTTTTCAATCAATTTATCGATTTTATCAAATTATGAATGTATTTCAATCAATATATTTCGGTTTTCACAAATTATGAGTTTTTCAATCAATTTATCGATTTTATCAAATTATGAATGTATTTCAATCAATATATATCGATTTCAAATACTTATCAATATATTTCGATATATATTTTTCGATTTAAAGTTGTTATAACGTTAATAAATCCATATTTACGGAACTGATATGTTATAATATTTTTGAATCTGTATATACTGATTTGAATAAGATATGAATATATTTTAACTCAGTATGTAGTTGAACTACTTTTTAATGTATTTGCATTACTTTTATACCCTGAAAGATGTGTTCTAAGTCATAACGAGCTATACATATGTACAACTCTCTATGACCTAAAATGAATTTTTCACAATACAATATCGGTACAATGGTTATAACAATAATAATTATACTATTATTTTTTCATTATTTAAATAAGTATATTTTAAAATGATAAATTATAAATAATAATAATAATAATAATAATAATAATATTATTATTATTATTATTATTATTATAATTGATAAAATCACATAATAATTCTACTTTTATATATTTTTCATAGAACTATACACGATTTTTTTTACATAATAATTTTTCAATTTTTTGTACATATAACAATATGCGACCTTACAAAAATATATTTAAATTGAAACAAAATATATAATATCATCATATTTATTTGATTTTCTATTAAATCTTGATCAATTGAACGGTTCATACATGTACGAAAAAAACTCTAGTCTAATAACTCTCAGCCGTTGGTCAATGTTCACGCCACCAACGACCACCCCGACACTCGTCGCTAGCACTCACCACTAACGTTTGCCCTGTTGCCTAGCTCTTTCTCGCAATGGTTTTGGTACTCGACATTGCGTCCTTTTTGTTTGCCACCTACCGTTCCCGCGCTATCATTTGTCACTCTCATGAACACTCTCATGAACAGAGCGTCGCACCGACTATCGCCCTCAGTAACCATCATCCAACCGCATCAGATCCGACCAACGTTCCATAGTCACCCTACACATTTGTTCATCCATCATAACCACTCTATTCAATGGCGAAGAAAGTGATGGTTGCTCCGATTGAAACCTTCAACCAAGTGACACTGTCACTTCCTACAACCAAGCCAATCCCCAGACAACGTTAATGTCCATTAATTTCTCCAATGTCACCAAACTTACGTCAACAAACTATCTCACCTAGAGCATTCAAATCTATGTGATTCTCCAAAGATACAACCTTGAAAGTTTCTTTCAATCTACTTTTACATCGATTACCACCTTGATCATTAACAATGTCGTACTTCTGAATCCAACAAAGAACCATGGTCTTCGGAACATCATCTAATCTTCCTAGTTCTTTTGGATCTGTCTCAATCTCATGTTAGCCGATCATTACCTCAATAACCTCATTTGTGGATCCCCGGAACACCTTGGCCTCCACCTATGGCCAATCTAGTGAGATCATGGATGTCCTAGTCTAGGTCAATCTTTATATATCCAACATGGGTTCGAATATCATACAATAAATCCTCTACTTAACTACACACGTTGATGCTTGTTCAAGTTAAATAAAACCTAAACCTACTTCGCAAGTGCACAGGACGTGTGTAGTGTAGAATCTAGGTGTCGATCTCACAGGGACTAGCAACACGACGCGACTAAAACAATCAAATCAATGCATGGAACTCGAATAGAGAGTGATGAAATTAAGGTAAACTAATGACGAATAATAAAACAATGCTTTAACCAATCAAATAAACGTCCTAGGATACGGTTTCACAACTAGAGACGTGCATAAACTATCCAACTTCCTACTTTCGAGGTTGATAAGCTAGTTACACCCATTAAGCTTCGTGATTCTATTGTGAGTTCTCAATCTAGGTTTTCCTACTTTCGTTGCTTAACGTAAATTGTCCTAAACATGTATGTCCGGTTTCGAGTTTCTTCTTTCGGTACTTCACTCAGATCCCTAATATCATGCAATTATGTGGCCTTCACAATCACATAAATGTTAAACACACAGACAAAGGATCAAACATGGATGGAAATTGCAATCATAGATAGAAATCAATGCAAGGGTAGCGGGATAGCCCAGGGTTATTCGCTTCTGCTAGAATAATCCTACTACTCAAACATGATTCAAATGACAACATGAAAGAAATATAATAATAGAGGAAGAATAAGCTCAATGATGTCTCCGTGTGTCTTCATGTGTCTCCGCCGTCCTCGGATTTCTCTCGCTCCATCTTCTCTCTCTGCGTGTGTGATAAGTTTAGATCAATGCTTCCGCGGCTTGCTGGACCATTCTCCTATAGCTAAAAAATTTGTTTTCGGACTTCCTGACCAAAAGGTAGGAAGCTCGGGTTTTAATAGGGTGCTCCATCCTAATCCGAGTTGGAGTAGGACTTCTAAAGTCAGTGCTAGCGTCCTCCAATCTCACCTGACCAGTTCAAGTTTTAACCGAGTCATTTCTTCTCCTCTAATCTCGCTCGTTCTGTTACTTTGACCGAGTCATTTCTTTCTCCTCCAATCTCGCCCGTTTGTTGCTTGACCGAGTCATTTCGTCATTGTATCTTATCCCGTTTAGCCTCTTATTCCCACCACGATCGATGTATACGTCCTTTTTGCTCTATATACTCTTCATTTCTGCGTCTATATCACAAAAGACACTTGCAAGGAGTATATGCTCAAAATATGCACACAATCGCATACAAAACATCGAAATATCCTAAAAATGTGATAAAAAACCCATGTGATTGCTATGCAATATAGACACTCATCACCCGTACAAATACTAGGTCGTATGGTGTAACTGCTCGATCGAGTGTTGTTAAGTCTAAAACCTTAATTCTGCAACAACTTAAGTATATTTGACTTAGCAACAACTATGCTTGATTGAGGCCTGTCGTGCTCTTTGCATGCTCCATTTGTCTAGAAGATTTGTTCGGGTCGAACGAACATCTCTCCGGCTAAGCCCATCGACCTTCTCCTTTCGAGCGGGTTCACTCGGGTTAAGCAAAACTTTGCTTGGGTTGAGCACCTCTGGCTCTCCTAGCTTCTTTCTCTTCTCGACCTTGTCCACTTGTAGGCAAATAACGTAAGTGATAACACGTAGTGTGTGTTAGTATTAGGCTAGGTATTTATATAATTTTCGCATAGTTTGTATAGCACGAGTTACGTTCTTCTTTATATACTCCTTTTTTTTGTTGATTTTCAGGTTTTAAGGCGATAAGACCTAACCGAGCTTTAAAGTGTCAATTCTTGGATTCAACCGCACATACTGGAAGCTACAAATAACTCAGAGCAAATTCAAGATACGAAACAAAATGGAACACCCGAGCATAGAGCAAAAAGGAGCAAAGACACGGAATTAACTCAGCCTGTTCGGGCTTGGAGAGGCCCCCGCACGGGCATCAATTCCAGAAAATATCGCACGACTCGGGCAAGAAGAGAACCCGCTCGGGTTTGGACAAACACGATGAGCCCGCGCGGGGGAGCACATAGCCTGCGTGGGCCCCCTTTTCAGGAAAAATCAGTTTCGGAGTTTGAACGAAAATTAAAGAAGGAAAAGGGTTGGAAAAAGAAGGAGACGGTGGCTAGGGCTGAGAAGGAGACTGAAATACACAAGGAGAACTAAGGAGAAGCTGGAGAAGAAGAGAAACAACAATCCGGACTTCGGTATTAAGATAGGGAAGATCGAATAATCGTATTTCTTGTCCCTTATCATGTCTAGGGTTTATCTCTCTTGTTTTACAGTACATACCATGAGTGAATAGATTTCCAGCTATAGGTTAGGGATATCGGATTTGTAATAGATGCTTGAATTATGCATTAATGCTTAGACTTATCGAAGCTTTCTTGAAATTCGGTTTTACAATTAACATCGTAAATGTCTTATACTTGTGCTAACCGCTCAATAATCTAGGAATTTGTGTTTAGCTGGAAGGTTAGATCATGAATCCGGAACAGTTGATTGCAGATTAAACTTGATTAATGAGAATCTGACCAGTCGGTTAATCGACTTAGGAATTAGGATTGCGCCCTTAACGCTACCGTAATCACGAGTTAATCACTGTTGGAAGGTAGGATTGCACGTTGTTATGGTTAGGAGGTTTAGGTGTCGAGAGACCCATTCCTTATTTATGAGCATGAATTCCCCGTTATCAAGATAGTTCGATTAGTCTATGATCCTTTGTTCGTTACATCCTTGCAAATCCCGATAACCCAAAACCCATGGTGTTCTTAATTATCAAGCCTTTGACATCTCCTCATCGCTGTCACGATTCACTTTAGTGTTTTAGAAATTCATATCACACCATCATCAATTCAACCCGTCTTAGTTTAGTCATATTCTTAGCTTAGGTTGCAATAGTCCGTAGAGTTCGACGCTTTTATTACACCGATCCGTACTCTTGCGGTAAGTGGATATTAGGTATTTTTATTTCTTGATATTTCGCACATCAAGTTTTTGGCACCGTTGCCGGGCACTAATTACGCCCTAGATTAGGAGTTAGCTAGATTAAGATTCAGTCCTTTCCGGAGTCTTAGTCATTTTTCTGCTTTTTCTTTTTTCTTTTATCGAGTCTATTTTATCTACTTCAGATATGCACTTTGGTTGTTCATTTATTGTTTTGTAGGTACCATTGTTTGAGAAGCTCCACACAAAAGCTACTCATATACGATCCCGAGGTTGAAAGAACAATACAAAACTTGTGCTAAAAGAGGAGAATTAGACTTGCAGATTCTGAATCCGAAGTAGAAAAAGGGAGCATCCCGGAAACACACGGTTCCGAAGAGGAAGCAACTGACAGCAAAAGCCCTAGCGCAAGCAGCGGACAAGGCAACACCGATAGGCACGAAATGGCTGCTGCTGAAGAAACTTACGGAGCTTACACAGCTCCAAAGCACACCCAATTGCTTTAATGCATGGCTCGTCCGATAGAAAACCAAGTTGAGCTACAACGCGCTTTCATCCAGATGCTCAATAATTTCGCTTTCACAGTAATGGAGAATGAGGATCCAACTTTACACCTCTTGGACTTCATGCTCTGCAACACTACTAAAGTTGGCACAGGAGTCACACGAGAAGCATAGAGGATCCAACTTTACACCTCTTGGACTTCATGCTCTATACTTATCCGCATTCCCATTCTCGCTCAAGGATGCAGCATAGAGTTGGTTGTTCAACTTGCCTACTGGGTCTATTACTTCATGGGATGACTTAGAGCAGCGATACATGCATCAATTCTTCCTAGACCATAGGACGCTGCTCGCGAAGAGCCGAATAAATTCATTCCTGCAAGAAAGAGTTGAGAGTTTACATGATGCATGGGAGCGCTTCAAGAATTATCAACGCATTTGTCCGCATCATTTACTGGTCAAGAGGTATCTCATCACGAGCTTCTTGCAAGGTCTCCAAGAGACCACACGCTTCATGATCTTAGCAGCGGGTGGTGGTTATCTCAACAACCTAACCTTCTAACAACTCAAGAATCTGATCGAGAACATGGCAAGGGAGGGAGGTAAGAAGGTCGAAGACTACAACCGTGATTTCTCGTCCAAAGCGGTGGTAAATCAGTTTGGCATTGCCAATCCGGACTTAACATACATAACTCAACAAGTTGGAGAGATATACAGGATGATGGCAGGCCTTCATGTCGAGCGACAAGATGCATCCATCGGTCAGGGAATCGAGGAAGTTAATTACGTCAACAACCGTGCCTACCAAAATAACTACATCAAGAGCCAACCCAACCTCTCCTATGGAAATACAAGTAACATGGCAAACTCACAGGATTTTCAACCGCGAATGATGGCAAGAAACCAAAACCAAGGTTTCCAGCCGAGAGGGAGTGGCCAAGACCACAGCTATCAGCCTCGCAGACAACCTTCAGGTGACTCTGAAATTCTCTCTATGCTCCAATTGATAATGCACGAACAAAAAACCAAGGATACGCGATTGGAGGAATCAAGGCTGAGCAGGATGACATGAGAAAGAGAATGGATAGTTTCCAAACACACTTAAAGCTCCTGGAAACGCAAGTGCACAGCTAGCCCAAGGGTCTAGCCGACAGCCCAGATAGATCCCTACGAAAGCGGAGGACAACCCTCGGGAACAAGTCAACACCATTTTTCTAAGGAGCAGAAATATGGTTGAGCAACCCATGCCTTCCACAGCTGCGAGAGGAGAGCCTTTGAGCAATATAATTGAACAAACCATTACTCAAGGTGTGGAAGAGGAGAAGACCGACGAGGAAAAGGAGAGGGAGCTACCTTACGTGCCATCTGCCCCGAGGGCAGCGCCTCTACCTTTCCCGCAGCGCCAAAGGAAGTAGAACGGCAATGCTCAATTCGCCTAATTCATGGAACTCCTAAGGAAGCTGCAAGTCACCATCCCATTCTACAACGCGGTCATGAAGATCCGATCTTACGCCAAATTCCTCAAGGACATTATAATGAGGAAGAGAACCGTAGTTAATGAGGTAGTGATGGTCACCAATTTGCTCATACAACCACCTACCATGGCCAAGAAGATGCCCGATCTAGGTAATTTTTGTCATCCCTTGTAATATCTACGATTATGAGATTGAGCATGCACTAATCGATATCGGAGCGAGTGTAAGCTTGCTACCACTGTCACTTGTTAAAAAACTCAATCGAATAGGAGATTTACAGCCCACACGCATGTTGATCACCTTGGCGGATCAACTCGTACGGAGTCTCGTAGGCATATTGACAAATGTTGTTGTACAAGTGGGAGAATTCTGGTTCCTCGCGGACAATGTAGTTGTGGACATGGGGATAAAACCGAAGATCCCCATCATTTTGGGAAGACCATTCCTTAACCCGGCAAAAATGGTTATTTTTTTGCACTGAAGGCAGACTGGTCATGAAGTTTGGAGACGAGTCCATTGAGTTCAAGCTCGACGATGCACTTAAGAAGCCACATATGACTAAACCCGTGATGCACATTAACACAATGGATGGACTAGCAGAGAAAGTTCAACGTGAACATCACGACATCCATCCCGTGGAGATACCAATGTCCGAATGCATCGAGAGCCTATTTCAGTCACCCCACAATGTCGATGCATGCACGCAACTCGGGGAGAACTTGAAAACACTGCAGATGAGAACTAGCCCGTGCGTGCCCATACTTCAACCCGCACAGGCTACTCCTGAATCACAAGACCCACATGGGGCAGCTCACACCCTGACTCGAGCAAGTTTCGGACCCGCGCGTGGTTGATCACACCCCGAATCGGACAAATTTCTCGGGGATAAAAGACGCAGTTCAGAGCCCGCACGGGGTAGAGGATGAACCCGCTCGAGCAGGTCACATGAGCATGAATCCGCACGGGTTAGCCGAGACCCCGACACATGCAATATCTTCAGGAGTAGACGACCCATGCGGGCAAGGTGTACAACCCGCAGGCTGCGGTATTTCAAAGTTACACCTCGTTTCGTACACCCTCGATGGCCCACACACACACTTATCCCGCCTGGAACACTGAGGAAACACTCAAGAAATGTCGAGTCCAACGGAGATACCATGGAGACGTAGGATTAGACGAGAAAAATTGAGATTCGCTAGTGGTAAACGCTCAAAGGTTAAAGCCATGCTATGTTGATCAAGTAGAAGACGAAAGAGGCGTACCTCCTCTTTCTGACATTACATATGCCTAGAGCGTAAGGGTCAAGCTCGAGACCTTAAACAAGCACTTTTCGGGAGGCAACCCGAGCTTCATATCCTTTTTTGTTTTAGTTTTTGCTCTCAAACTCTTTTAAGGACATGTACAATTCTTAAAATTTTAGGATTTTAGTGGCCTTTATGATTATGTGCTGCTTGTGTATTATTGTGAATTGTTTTCTCTGATTGCAGCACAGCCCGCGCGGGCTGAGCATTAGGCCCCGCGCGTGCTCACTCTGCCCACGCGAGCAAGATCACACGCCCCGCGCGGGCTAGGTCATTATTCAGAGGTAAGTTAAATATTTCGAGTAACCCGAGCAGCTTCAACCCTCACAAACTAATCCCACCCCGAGCGTGCTTCAACACCTGAAACCTCTCACTGCTGACCGACACTACTCAAGTTACCGCCGCCGCCGCCTCTCGTCACCGCCGACCCCTGCACCGACGAAACCCTCGGCTGGATACTCAAAATCTCTCTCTCCCTCTTCTCTCTCTTGAACCCTCTCAAATCCTTCAATTTCTTCGCTGAATCCAAGTATTTTCGAGAAATCCTATATTTTTCGACCGATTTGGACTAGATTTAGCTTGCATGGAAGGATTTAGGTTGATCTTTTAGGGTTTGCGGCTGTAATTTGATTTTCAGGTCACGATTTCGCGACCAACCCGCGCTAGCTAGGGTTAGGACCCGCGCGGGTACCTTCTCTCGTAACACAGCCCTGCGCGTGCCTTGTGTGACCACGAGTCGGGGGAATTTTTCTAGACGAGCAGCCCGAGCGGGCTACACACCCTACCCGCGCGAGCTGCTGCAAACAGTTGCCTAATGTTTCCTATTTCTCAGACTGTTTTGCAGATTGCTCCGAAATTGTTTAAGAGCTTAAAGAAGAGACGAGCCGAGTATGATCCGGAGGAGGGATGGCCCGTACAACCGAACGCCATCACGGAGCTAACTCTGTATACGCCAATCACCACGTTGCACCAGCAAAATAACTATCGCACGACGACCTTTCTGTCCGGTCACAAGTCCAAGTTCAACGAGCTGCTGCAGCACATTCAGTCGTCCCGGTTCCTATCCACGAAAGCAATGCGTGCTCGCCACATCGAAGAGCACATTAACAACATGTTCAACACAATGGTGTGAAGAGGATTGCGGGCGTCAAGGGAATACACATATCGCAACCTTACTGGGGAATTCTTCGCATCGTACAACGCCTTCTTCTCGAGTCAAGAGACCCGGACAAAGTATTATGGAGTTCCGTCTGCTGGGATAGAACTACCGGCTCAACGCGGGGCAGTTCGCTGTTGTGGTAGATGTCCAGTACCGCGCCTTCACCAAACTACTCGGACTTTAAAAGCAACAACAAGCGCAGTTCTAGAATCGGATGGTGTATGGGGATTATTCGAGTACGAAGTCCAAGGCCAACCACATATGCCATCCCGCCATCAGGTACTTCCACTATTTCTTAGTCTACTCGATCGTTGGAAAAGGAGCACAAAGTGAAGTAAACCACACGGAGCTAGGGTACCTGAAGCATGCGGTCCACATAGACGTTGATGGTGACGATTGGGATATGGGCGATGTCAACTTGGCATCACTGATTATGCGGCAATTCAATGACATCGCAACCAAGAACAACAACATGGATACGAAGATCCATTGTGGCGGAGTGGTCACGATGATAGCGAGGAGACTTGGAATCAACCTTGGTATCCTGATGGAGGACAAGATCGATGAGCAACCTTCAGAACCTCCGCAACTGACGAGCAATATCTAATGATCCTTGGAGGATCATTTGGAGTTACAAGGATGAGCATGGTCGAACCTTGGAGGTCGACCTCGATCAGATTCAGATGCCCGGACTAGACGAGGAGGGCATGGGCTTTATGACTGATCCTGCCATAGGTCACCTTGGTCCGTGACTAGACGAGGCAGATCCAGCTCTAGCAGCTGCACACGGACCAGGGATATCCCGACATCGCAGCCGATGCACTCCTCATCCTTGTACCCGCCCCAACTATCGTGGACAGTGCTCTAACTTCCCTTCTATGGAAGGTGTTTTTGATGTTCTCAGGTACATCGTGGAGGAGAGCCAGTATCAGTCGTTCATGGCGGAGCAACGATACAACCTTGAGGCAGCGAGATATGCGGAGCAGCAGCAATTCCACGAGCAGTCCATTCAGCATACATATTACATCATGGAGTCCAATCACCGATACCAGCAGCTGAGTATGCAGCACTACTCGGAGCCATACGTGCTGATCCCAAGTACTACCACACGTGAGCAATTCCCTACCATCCGCACCTCCCGTACGAGCTTCAGTCATTTTATTTTCCACCCGGGGAGGGGACCTCTGCGCAGCCAACAGTCCCTCAGGCCACCACCGGTGGGGAGGAAGAGGACTAGGCCATCTATCTTCCCTTTTTCTTTTCTTTTTCCTTTTTCTATTTTTCTAGTTTATGGAACTTTTTTTTATTTTCTTTTCTTTTTCGCATTTATTTACGCTCTATCACACATCATGATGTATTACTTTCTTCTCTATTTTGCGTTGCATGACTCTTATCACATGCTTTTCACGATAATACCCGCAATATAGTAGACATGTATAACATCCGGATGTATCAGCAACTCGAGAAAGCAAAATAAACCAGGTGTACCCCTTCTTACTTTTTATCTTCTCTCGAGTTTTGGTATGCGAGTCCCTCTCATGGATTTTGAACACTGAGACTGTGTTCCGTTCAAGTCTAGAGGCCACTGTTTGAGTGATATGATTTCTTTGAGTGATATGGTTGCGATTAGGATTAGGATTAGGATTAGGTGTTTATTTTTTATTCTTAGGATTTCTACCAGATTCCTAGTATGATACTACGGACTTTAGTCATCTTTGCGCAACTTTGTCGAATCGTGAACAATAGCTTAGGTTTGTGAAAAGGATTTATAGATACCGACTAGTCTAGTAGTTGTGCATGAATCATTGGCTCATAGTTGTATTCCGTCCCCTAGGTTTCAATCCCAAGTGTCTATATCTCCGTGTATATCATTCTCTTTGCTAAGTGAGACATGTTTTAGATTTTTTTAGTTTTATTTTTATGAATTCATGCGCTTACACTCTGCTGTGAATCAATTGAATAAGCTTCTAACTATTTTCATCTTATTTTGACATGAGTGCATCGATCTCGAATGGTTCTCAGGTCTAAGTGGTGGGTTGAGGCACTCTTCTACATCCTAAGGGTTTGAGATAATCTTCACTCCATTAAGGTTAGAAGACCTTATGAGTGTGTGAATCTGCAACCTGGGTCTAAGTAGAAAGTCACCCTCTTCGACGCCGAGGACCTTGAAACCGAGCGCCAAAAAAAGAGAAAAAAGAAAAAAAAAAGAAAACAGAAAAAAACATCTTTAGGAATAAGCTCTCACTTATGCGTGATTAAATTGGTATAGAGATTGCTTGGATGTTGTATAGGGGTAGTGAAATGAACTTTGGCGATATGTTGGATTGCATGGCTCGTGGCTTTCGGTCGATAGAAGTCTGAATTAGGTTCACCTAAGTCTATGTTCGTGTGACGCGTCGTTGTGCATGATGACTGATTGTTCGGAAAATTTGTTCTAGTATCTGGTTGTTGTTGTTGTTGAACTCTTCTTGTGCTTAGCCTTAGTTTTGTTTGAGGACAAACAAAGGCTCAAGTCTGGGGAGTTTGATAAGAAGTAGTGTGTGCTAGTTTTAGGCTAGGTATTTATATCATATTCGCATAGTTTGTATAGCACGAGTCACGAATCCGACACGAACGTTCTTTATATACTCCCTTAATGTTAAGGCGACAAGGCCTAACTGATCTTTAAAGTGTCAATTCCTAGATTCAACCGCACATGCTGGAAGCTACAAACAACTTGGAGCAAATTCAAGCCACGGAACATAGTGGAACACCTGAGCATAGAGCAAAAAGGAGCAAAGGCACGGAATTAACTCAACCCGCTCGGGCTTGGAGAGGCCCCCGCACGGGCATCAATTCCAGAAAATATCGCACGACTCGGGCAAGAAGAGAACCCACTCGGGTTTGGACAAACACGGTGAGCCCGCACGGGGGAGCACATAGCCTGCGTGGGCCCCCTTTTCAAGAAAAATCTGTTTCGGAGTTTGAACAAAAATTAAAGAAGGAAAAGGGTTGGAAAAAGAAGGAGACGGTGGCTACGGATGAGAAGGAGACTGAAATACACAAGGAGAACTCAGGAGAAGCTGGAGAAGAAGAGAAACAACAATCCGAACATCGATATTAAGATAGGGAAGATCGAGGAATCATATTTCTTATCGTTTATCATGTCTAGGGTTTATCTCTCTTGTTTTATAGTAGAAACCATGAGTGAGTAGATTTCCAGCTATGGGTTACGGATATCGAATTTGTAATAGATGCTTGAAATTATGCGTTAATGCTTAGACTTATCGATACTTTCTTAAAATTCGATTTTACAATCAACATCGTAAATGTCTTATACTTGTGCTGACCGCTCAGTAATCTAGGAATTTGTGTTTAGCTGGAAGGTTAGATCATGAATCCGGAACAACTAATTGTAGATTAAGCTTGATTAATGACAATCTGACCGGTCGGTTAATCGACTTAGGAATTAGGATTGTGAGCTTAACGCTACCGTAATCATGAGTTAATCACTGCTGGAAAGTAGGATTGCACGTTGTTATGGTTAGGAGGTTTAGGTGCCGAGAGACCCATTCCTTATTTATGAGCATGAATTCCTCGCTATCAAGATAGTTCGATAACTCTATTGATGTGCGTTAAACTCAAGTAATAAATTACCTAGACTAACGCTTCCGCAAGAATACGGATCGTGTAGCAACTAGGGTCGAACACAAGGAATTGATGCAACTCTAAAGCTATTAGACTAATGAATAAGACATGTGAAATCAAATAGTGGATGGAATGCAAATGCAAACTAAACTAAACTAATTATAGGAATGACTCAAAGGCTAACCACCATAGGTATCGAGAGTTACGCAACGATGTAACGAAGTTCTAACAAGATCATTGGTCTTAGTTACTATCACGAGTTCAGGGAATTCAAGCTCTCCTATAGGAACTGACTGGCGTAGACTTGTCCACTATCTAGCATACATATATCAATATATCTATTGCGCATCTTACATACATAGACGCATTACGACCGCTATCCTAATCCCTAGATCCAATCGATTGACCTGGCGTAGATTCTAAACCGATTAAACCCTAAATCATGGCTAAGTTCCAAAGTCTAATGCCCTGGCGTAGATTTATTAGACTTCTAACATCATCAATCAAGTGGCGTACAAGTATTGAAGCATTAAGATCAACCATGAAATCTGAAAACATGATCAATACCAAATTCATTCATATCGAGTGGCGTACAAGTATGAAAGCATTAAGATCCACAATTCATTAAGCACAAGACTTCATTACATGTTGGCAATACTCTCTAACAAATGGCAATAGATATACTTGGACATGAACTCAGGAAATGAAACACAAAAGAAATCTAAATTCAACATAGAAAGAGAATGAGAATGCTCCCTATTCATCAACCGATGTCTTCAATAGATCCTCCATGCTCCGGATCCTTCGTTCCGTCCTTCTCGATCCTTCCAAGTGTGTCTTCTATGTCTCTGAATCGTCCCCCCTTTCTTCTGGTTCGAAAACTCCTTTATTTAGATCAGATCTCTCTTAGTTTGGCCGTTCTAAATCTTAGGAGTTAGTTGAGATAAACAAGGACCCGATCGGGCACAGCTTCTACCCGCTCGTGCAGGCCTTGTGCCCGACCGTGTACACCCATTCTCGCCCGAGCGGGCACCTATACCCGAGCGTGCAGTTGCTCAGCCCGAGTAGGGTAAACCCACAGGGTTGTTTGGTAGCAATTAGCCCGAGCGGGCACTCCAATTCCACCCGATCGGGCACACATGCCCGAACATGTTCCTTGAGCACCCGAGTCGTGCAAAGCTACGGGGTTGTCTTGGCATCAATTACCCGAGCGGGCACACTTCCAATGCCCGAGCGTGCATGTCTTGCAATGTTGTTTCCGCTCCTTTCGCTCGGTGTTTGAATGTTCACTTCAATCTATGGCCTTGCACAAGTTGAACCTTGTCACTCAACTACGTTTTCGGGGTTAAATTGCCATAATCTCTCGTGTTTCTCCTCATGTCCTCGTTTCCTACACAAAACACGAAATGTAGATGAAATCCTCAAATAAACTCGATAAATGAATGAAATCTAATAAATCTACTCAAAACTAGACCTAAGAATGATATAAAAACTACAACGGATTACGTGTTATCAAACTCCCCCAGACTTAACCTTTTGCTCGTCCTCGAGCAAACCTAGAGTCGAAAACAACGCGTCACATGAATGCAAGCCTAAGCGTACCAAGTTCAGACTTCTATCAATTCGAAAGTCTCGAACCATGCAATCCTACCAATGACCTAAGTCTAATCCATACTCCTAAACAATGTCCAAGCGATCTCCATACCAACTCTCCTAAGCTTGAGATATCATTGAACCCATATTCTCGTTCTTATTCTTTTTTTATTCTTCTTTTTTTTATAGTTCCACGCTTGGTTCCTAGGACGTCGAAGTCAAAGAGGGTGGCTTTCTACTTAGACCCAGGCTGCCTATGGCACACTCATAAGGTCTCGTAACCTTAGCGGAGTGAAAAGATGCGTTTTTGAAGAATATATTTTTTCTGATTTTTTTACTTCTTTTTTTATTAACGAATACGCATGACTCTAACCCTTATGACGTAGAATAGCGCCTCAACCCACCACTTAGACCCGAACCATCGATCTCGATGTACTCATGTCAATGAAAACCTAAAATAGTTAAGACTTATCCAAGGAGAAAAAATTGACAGCGGAGTATAAGCGTGTGGAATCTAATGAACGGTAAAATCTATCAAGCAAGCAATGAATAATTGGTATACGCGGAGATATGATACTTGGTACCGAAACCTAGGAGGTGAATGTAACTATAAGTCATGGTTTCAAGCACAATTACTTTACTAATCGGAATCAAGAAGACTTCTAAACACACATAGACTATAGTTCACGATTCGACAAAGTCGCACAATAATGACTAAAGCTTGAAAATTCATGCTAGGTATCCATCCGTCTATTCCTAAAAACAAAAATCAACATCTAATCCTAATCACATGCATGATACTCGACGAGTACTCCCCCCAGAATTGAATGAAACACCGTCCCAGTGTTCAAAACCTAAGAGAATCTCGCATACCAAACAACGGGAAAAATAAGGGTTAGAACGTGCGCACCTTGTGTATCTTGCAATCCTGAGTTTGCGTCCGGACGTTGTATGCGTCTCCTCCTCAAGGATGATATCTACGTTGAAAAACCTGCGAAAAAAGAATCACACAATCCCAAGGAAGGAATACTATCCACCAAGTAAATCAATGTGAAAAGAAAAAGAATAGGTCCGAAAACGAAATAAAAAGAAAATGCAAAAGTCGGGTTGCCTCCCGATAAGCGCTTGTTTAAGGTCTCGAGCCTGACCAAATGCTACCCATTAGGTGGACGTCCTCGACGTCGTCGCGTTCGTAGCGTCTCGCGTGCATGGTGTGTTCGATAAGGCGTGGCACACGGATTAGTGGAGTTCCTTGCACGATCAATCATGTCTTCCCTAAGTGTGATCATGATGTTTTCTAGTTTGGGGGCTAGATCGTGCTGTCCAAAAATTCTAGATGTCCATAGTTCCGGTTATGTAGTCTATGAAACCAGTTAGGCTTTCATCGCTTGTTTCCTCCAGCGTCTCCAGAAATTTTTGGTGTGTATGCCTTTGTGGTGAAGGCTTCATCTTCACCTTGGGCATCTTGTCAACGTCCCAATTGTGTGTTGGACGTTTGGTGTAGCTTCGCGGCATTTCGAGATCATTCATGTACTGATTTGAACCGCGTTTAGCTTGTGTTGCGCGGAAGTCTCGTTCGGTGGATTCCTATTTCTTTTCATTATCAAGTAGCTCGTTTGGTACCTTGTATGAATCTTCTCCAGTTGCTAAGAGATTCATATCTAGGGAATCCATATTCTGAATTTCGTCACACACTTCCTCGGCTAAACTCTCTAAGATGCCGTTGGGGAACACAAAATCAATGACACATGGTTGCTCAAGTGTGTCCACCAAGCTGAACTCTTCTTCCATCTCGGGTTTCGTCATATGCTTATCAATGTCCATAGCCTTATCCTCTCCCATGTTAGATTCATCTCTTTTTTCACTTATTGAGGGATTTGGCTGATCTACTTTCTTCGTGCGTTGACGCTGCGGGAATGGCAAAGGAGGTGGTATCGGTTCCGATTTTACATACTTTGGCTCCTCTTCTTCCTCAAGCTTCTCCATAAGCTCATTAACATCCAATTCAGCTAAAGGATCTATTTCTAAACTTCCCGAAGGAACCTCTTGTGGTTGTAATGCCCCTTGTGCTAATCGTGCAACTTGTATCTCGAGTTGTCTAAGAGAAATCTGAGAGCTCTCTAGTTGCTTCTCGGTTTTCTTGATGATCTCTCGACCCCTCGCCAAGTTATCCTGACTTTGTTAGAGGAGATGAGTGACCATGGCGTTGAAATCGGGGGCTGCTTCGGATTGATTTTGCTGAGACTGAGATGCACATGGTTGGAAATTCCCCAATGAACGTTGTGCATTCATCGTACCATCTGTATTCCTCCAAACGTCTTGTTCCCATGATTGCTCCGAGTAATGTGGATGGTATGAGTTAGATAGCATATGATGAAGTTCGTCAATCTGATTTTTTGTTTCACTATTTCGGTATATATAGAGTTTATGCTATACATGTTACCTCGCAAAAGAAAGAACACAAAATTCAATTAAGCTCCGAGAGGTAAAAATTCAGTTAATTTTTTTTATTTTTTTTTTACTCTATAAGAAAGAAAACAAAAACGAAAAACAAAAGAAGACTCCGGAAAGGATTATGTCTTAGTTCAAAAGTATCCTAACTCTAAAGCCGTAATCAACTCCCCGGCAACGGCGCCAAAAAACTTGATGTGCGTTAAACTCAAGTAATAAATTACCTAGACTAACGCTTCCGCAAGAATACGGATCGTGTAGCAACTAGGGTCGAACACAAGGAATTGATGCAACTCTAAAGCTATTAGACTAATGAATAAGACATGTGAAATCAAATAGTGGATGGAATGAAAATACAAGCTAAACTAAACTAATGATAGGAATGACTCAAAGACTAACCACCATAGGTATCGAGAGTTGCGCAACGATGTAACGAAGTTCTAACAAGATCAATTGTCTTAGATACTATCACGAGTTCAGGGAATTCAAGCTCTCCTATAGGAACTGACTGGCGTAGACTTGTCCACTATCTAGCATGCATATACCAATATATCTATTGTGCATCTTACATACATAGACGCATTACGACCGCTATCCTAATCCCTAGATCTAATCGATTGACCTGGCGTAGATTCTAAACTGATTAAACCCTAAATCATGGCTAAGTTCCAAAGTCTAATGCCCTGGCGTAGATTTATTAGACTTCTAACATCATCAATCAAGTGGCGTACAAGTATTGAAGCATTAAGATCAACCAATCAATCTGAAAACATGATCAAATACCAAATTCATTCATATCGAGTGGCGTACAAGTATGAAAGCATTAAGATCCACCATTCATTAAGCACAAGACCTCATTACATGTTGGCAATACTCTCTATCCTATGGCAATAGATCTACTTGGACATGAACTCAGGAAACGAAACATAAAAGAAATCTAAATTCAACATAGAAAGAGAATAAGAATGCTCCCTATTTATCAACCGATGTCTTCAATAGATCCTCCATGCTTCGGATCCCTCGTTCCGTCCTTCTCGATCCTTCCAAGTGTGTCTTCTATGTCTCTGAATCGTCCCCCCTTTCTTCTGGTTCGAAAATTCCTTTATTTAGATCAGATCTCTCTTAGTTTGGCCGTTCTAAATCTTAGGAGTTAGTTGAGGTAAACAAGGACCCGATCGGGCACAGCTTCTACCCGCTCGTGCAGGCCTTGTGCCCGACCGTGTACACTCATTCTCGCCCGAGCGGGCACCTATACCCGAGCGTGCAGTTGCTCAGCCCGAGTAGGGTAAACCCACGGGGATGTTTGGTAGCAATTAGCCCGAGCGGGCACTCCAATTCCACCCGATCGGGCACACATGCCCGAACATGTTCCTTGAGCACCCGAGTCGTGCAAAGCTACGGGGTTGTCTTGGCATCAATTACCCGAGCGGGCACACTTCCAATGCCCGAGCGTGCATGTCTTGCAATGTTGTTTCCGCTCCTTTCGCTCGGTGTTTGAATGTTCACTTCAATCTACGGCCTTGCACAAGTTGAACCTTGTCACTCAACTATGTTTTCGGGGTTAAATTGCCATAATCTCTCGTGTTTCTCCTCATGTCTTCGTTTCCTACACAAAACACGAAATGTAGATGAAGTCTTCGAATAAACTCGATAAATGAATGAAATCTAAGTAATCTACTCAAAACTAAACCTAAGAATGATATAAAAACTACAACGGATTACGTGTTATCATCTATGATCATTTGTTCGTTACATCCTTGCAAATCCCGATAACCTAAAACCCATAGTGTTCTTAATTATCAAGCCTTCCACATCTCCCCATCATTGTCACGATTCACTTTAGTGTTTTAGAAATTCATATCACACCATTATCAATTCAACCCGTCTTAGTTTAGTCGTATTCTTAGCTTAGGTTGCATTAGTCCCCAGATGTTCGACCCTTTTATTACACTGACCCATACTCTTGCAGTAAGTGGATATTAGGCATTTTTATTTCTTGATATTTTGCACATCAAGTTTTTGGCGCCGTTGCCAGGGACTAATGACGGTCTAGATTTGGAATTAGCTAGATTAAGATTCAGTCCTTTACGGAGTCTTAGTCATTTTTCTACATTTTTCTTTTTTCTTTTATCGAGTCTATTGTATCTACTTCAGGTCTGCACTTTGGTTGTTCGTTTATTGTTGTGCAGGTACCATTGTATGAGAAGCTCCATACAAAAGGGACTCATATACGATCCCAAGGTTGAAAGAACAATACGAAACTTGCAAAAAAAAAAGAGGAGAATTAAACTTGCAGATTCTGAATCCGAAGTAGAAAAAGAGAGCATCCCATAGACACACGGTTCTAAAGAGAAAGAAACTAACAGCAAAAGCCCCAACACAAGCAACGGAGAAGGAAACACCGATAAGCACAAAATTGCTGCTGCTGAAGAAACTTACAGGGCTTACATAGCTCCAAAGCACACTCAATTGCTTTCATGCATGGCTCGTCTGATAGAAAACCATGTTGAGCTACAACCCGCTTTAATCCAGATGCTCAACAATTCCGCTTTCAGAGGAATGGAGAATAAGGATCCAAATTCACACCTCACGGACTTCAAGATGCTCTGCAGCACTACTAAAGTCGGCACATGAGTCACACGGGAAGATCTATACTTATCCGCATTCCCTTTCTCGCTCAAGGATGCAGCACTGATTTGGTTGTTCAACTTGCCTACTACGTCTATTAATTCATGGGATGACTTGGAGCAGTGATTCATGCAGCAATTTTTCCCAGACCACAGGACGATTCTCGCGAAGAGCCGAATAAATCCATTCCTGCAAGAAAGAGGTGAGAGTTTACATGATGCATGGGAGTGCTTCAAGAATTATCAACGCATTTGTTCGCATCATGCAATACAAGAGGTATCTCATCACGAGCTTCTTGCAAGGTCTCCAAGAGACCACACGCTTCATGGTCTTAGCAGCGGGTGGTGGTTCCCTCACCAACTTCACCTTCCAACACCTCGAGAATTTGCTCGATAACATGGCAAAGGAGGGAGGTAAGAAGGTCGGAGACTACCATCGTGATTTCTCGTCCAAATCGGGGGTAAATCAAGGTTTCCAGCCGAGAGGGAGTGGCCAAGACCACAGCTATCAGCCTCGCGCACAACCTTCAAGTGACTCTGAAATTCTCTCTATGCTCCAATTGATAATGCAAGAAAAGAAAAACAAAGGCTACACGATTGGAGGAATCAAGGCTGAACAGGATGACATGAGAAAGAGAATGGTTATTTTCCAAACACACTTAAGGCTTTTGGAAACGCACGTGGCACAGCTAGCCCAAGGGTCTAGTCGACAGCCCGAACAGCTCCCTGCAAAACCGGAGGCAAACCCTCGGGAACAAGTCAACGCCATTTTTCTAAGGAGCGGAAATACGGTGGCAATACAATTGATCAATACAATTGAACAAACCCTTACTCAAGGCGTGGAAGAGGAGAAGACCGACGAGGAAGAGAAGAGGGAGTTACCTTACGTGCCACCTGCCCCGAGGGCACCACCCCTACCTTTCTCGCAGCGCCAAAGGAAGCAAAACGGCGATGCTTAATTCGCCCAATTCGTGGAACTCCTATGGAAGCTGCAAGTCACCATCCCATTCTACGACTCGCTCATGAAGATCCCATCTTACACCAAATTCCTCAAGGATATTATAATGATGAAGAGAACCATAGACAGAGGTAGTGATGGCCAAGAAGATGCTCGATCTAGGTAACTTTGTCATCCCTTGTAAGATCTACGATTATGAGATTGAGCATGCACTAATCGATATCGGAGTGAGTGTAAGCTTGCTACCACTGTCACTTGTTAAAAAACTCAATTGAATAGGAGACCTACAGCCCACACGCATGATGATCACCTTGGCCGATCAATCCGCACGGACTCCCGTAGGCATATTCACGAATGTTGATGTACAAGTGGGAGAATTCTGGTTCCCCACGGACTTTGTAGTTGTGGACATGGAGATAAACCCGAAGATCCCCATCATTTTCGAAAGACCATTCCTCAATGATGCGTTATCAAAGTTAAACAAATATTTAACCTAAACTACCCGCAAGTGCACGACACGTGTGTAGTACTTTAGGTTTCTATTCCGCAGGGACTACGCAACGCAACCTAAACTCAAACTACGAATCAAACTTGAAAACGAACGAAATATGGAATTTGAGAATGAAACCTTAAAAACAAATAAACAAACTAGTTCTTAACAATGAGACAAACGTTCAGGAATTCGGTTTCACCACAAGACTACCGAAACCACCAATCAACCTATCTATCATGCAATCCCAGTCAAGTTATCTAAGGCAGACGATCCTAATATGATATCTACCCTCTCTCAAGGCATAGACACGTGATCTAGTCAAGTTATACCCTACTTTTGTGGCTGACACCTTGAACTAAACCCATAAGATCTGTGATTCATCCGTTTAACCCTCAACCGCTGCTACCCTACTTTCGTGGCCTAACCTCGGTTGTTCTAAACCTGATCTTCTAGGACTAGAATTCTCCTTCCGGTCCTTCTCTTAATCCATAACACATGCATCTACTTGACCTTTGTAAATACAAGTCATTCAAGCTCTCAGATAAAGAATAGATAAACAAAAACGGGAAGATGCATTCAAAGATAAATCAAAGTGATTCCGGGATAGCCATGGGCTAACCCCTTCTCCTAGAACAAAACAAACTACTCGCTCATGCGTCCGTAAACAAACATAATTGAAGTAGAAAATCTAAGAAACATGAAAACCTAACGAAACCGAAGTCTTGGGTTGATCTACAATGCTCCTTGTACGTCTCCTTCACAAGGACCTCCTCCTTCTCTCTACTCTCTCTCCTCGATCAAGAACTGGAAACTAACTCTCTAACTGAAGCTCCCTTCGACCCCTAGCTCCTGTTCTCTCTTTTTCCTTCCTCTTTTCTTTCTTTTTCTCCTTCTTTTTCCTTCTGGCCGTTTGTTCTTTTCCTTTTGTTGCAGCAGCCACCGATTTTGCCTTTTCATCAGTTTTCCATTCTTGAATACGTTGGGCAACGATTCCATTACTTTCTCTAGAAAAATATCACTTATTCCTCTTCTCTCAAGTCGTTTTCCTTATTGTAGGTGAAGGACGCGACCCACGCGGGCTGGATGTGTGACCCGCTCGGGTGCGGCGCGTATGATCGCGTGGGATTACGATGGAAATCAAGGTGGCCCGCTTGGGCTAGGGAGTGCCTCGGTCGGCTGATGCGTGCCCCGGTCGGGCTGGTGTGTGCCCGCTCAAGCTGTTGTCCCGACCGTGCTGATTGCTCGCCCTACTCGTACTCAATTTGCTGGACAAAATTGCCGAACTAAATGCCCGCTCAGGCTAGGGAGTTACCCGCGCGGGTTGATGCTATTCCTTTCCGATTCTTGTCCCGTTTGTTCCGTGATAATCCTCGATGTTGGTACTTTGTCTCGTGCACGTCCTTTAGCTCCAAAATGAACCAATTACACATTAAAACCTGTAAGAACATGAAAACACGAAAACGAGTAAAACGGATACAAAATCTTACGTAAACATTGCATCTATATTGTAAACATCTCTAAAATCGAGCAAGAAATCTGTATGAAAATGAGATGATCAAAAACCCCCAGACTTGAATGTTTGCTTGTCCCTAATCAAATGTAAACGTGGAACACGTGGGGTATACAAAATCTGAGAATCCCCCCTTCTCCTAGAAATACCGCTAAAGCGAACCTAACCGATCAACTAGCACGTCGAGAGCAAATTCGGCGCAAGTAAGTTTTCAGTCTTCATTCTAGGTTCACCAAGGCTACCCACGAGAAAGTAAATCGAAGATAAACTAGACAAACCACCGTAACCCTCTCCACCAAACAAGACTTTAGACAATCCTCGACGTGAAGCTCCGATGGAGGGTAAGGGAAGTAAAATCACGTTTGCGGTGGTATTTTTTGTGTTTTTTTATCGAATAATTTGGTCTTAAAAAACTAAAAACTAAGAAAAATAGAAAACAAACAGCTGGGTTGCCTCCCAGAAAGGGCTTATTTAACGTTTTTAAGCTTTGACGTCTCCATTCCTCATGCGTGCACGATGGGTGGATCGGAAAGGGAAATGGAGTTTCCACTTTCGATCGGTTGAGCGGCTTGGTATGGCTTTAGCCGCTGTCCATTAGCTTGAAAATGAGATGATCAAAAACCCCCAGACTTGAATGTTTGCTTGTCCCTAATCAAATGTAAACGTGGAACACGTGGGGTATACAAAATCTGAGAATCCCCCCTTCTCCTAGAAATACCGCTAAAGCGAACCTAACCGATCAACTAGCACGTCGAGAGCAAATTCGGCGCAAGTAAGTTTTTCAGTCTTCATTCTAGGTTCACCAAGGCTACCCACGAGAAAGTAAATCGAAGATAAACTAGACAAACCACCGTAACCCTCTCCACCAAACAAGACTTTAGACAATCCTCGACGTGAAGCTCCGATGGAGGGTAAGGGAAGTAAAATCACGTTTGCGGTGGTATTTTTTGTGTTTTTTTATCGAATAATTTGGTCTTAAAAAACTAAAAACTAAGAAAAATAGAAAACAAACAGCTGGGTTGCCTCCCAGAAAGGGCTTATTTAACGTTTTTAAGCTTTGACGTCTCCATTCCTCATGCGTGCACGATGGGTGGATCGGAAAGGGAAATGGAGTTTCCACTTTCGATCGGTTGAGCGGCTTGGTATGGCTTTAGCCGCTGTCCATTAGCTTTGAATGTGCCACTCGAATCGCTCCATAGTTCCACGTCTCCATGTGTGAAGACTTCTCGTACCAGAAAAGGACCAGACCAACAAGACCATAGGTTGCCCGAGAAAAGCTTAAGACGAGAATAGAAAAGTAGAACTAAGTCACCTAGTTGGAAGTCATGAGGTAGGATCTCTTTTGTCGTGCCAACCCTTAGTTATTTGCATATTTCTTTGGCACATCATGCACGGGATTCACTCGTTCGCTGCCCGAGGTTGGATAAATGGTATCTACATTAAAAAGTTTTATGATGTCTTTTTTTTTTCATTACCTCGTGCAAGTGCGGTGCAGCCTCTTTTGAGTTTCAGTGAAAGATTTGTGGCTGTCTTTCGTAGAACTTCTGTGCGTACATATTGTAGAGCTGACTCTCCTACGCTTCTTGACGCGTGTGGGTTGTTTTCTCATCTCATCTGCACTCAAGTTAGCATTCATAACAGCATGATATATTTTATCACATTCAACGTACTCATACCGAAAAGAAGACGGAGGTGGCTCGGGCTCAAGTTTGGACGTCTTCTCCACTGCGAAACCAGCATGCACTTCGTGTGGTATCTCCTCACATGAGGCGTCTCCTAGTGCTTCAATAGCACTCATGAATTTCGTGTACATCTCAGCTCCTCCGTCCAAAAATCCTGCATCATAGCAAACTCGTGTTAAATATTGCACAAGAGGATCAGAATCACTTAATTGATCAAGGATGTCTTTTGATAACTCGTCCAGCGAATCAACTGTAAAGCAAGACTCCTTGAATGAGGGTCCGTTCATGGGGCTGGACAAGTTGAACTCTATCGTCTCATCTCCAACACGTAAAGAAATCTTTCCTTGTTCTACGTCTATCATGGCACCTGCAGTAGCTAGGAACTGTCTACCAAGAATAATAGGTATCCTAGCATCTTCCTTTATTTCAAGTATAACAAAATATTGGGAATGCGAAGCTTACCTACTGTCACGGCACTGGGAATCACTATGAACAGTGACCGGCAGTAAATCTAAGCCTTACTCAGCCTTTTCGAAATGAATACACACGAAACTCTTTTTCTTAGAAATACTCGGAACTTTTTATTACTTTCTCAACTCAGAACAACCGTGTGTACATTCTGTCCGTACAGGAGACTATTTATAAGGCAGGGACAAGCCCCCACTCCCTAGGCGGTTACAGGGCCATTACTCCCGCATTTATGGTCAAATTCTCGGACGGTTACAAAATCTAGCATTCATGGCCCATTAACTCGGCCGTTACGAAATCCCAGCATTACCGGTCATTTACTCGGCAGTTACGAGTCTTCCCACGTTCGCCACTCGTGCTAAAGTCCGCAAACGCTCATCCAGCTCAGCAGTCTTCCATCCAGCTCACCAATCGTCCATCCAGCTCACCATCCGTCCGTCCAGCTCCGCAACTGCTATCCGTCGGGTCCANCCAATCGTCCATCCAGCTCACCATCCGTCCGTCCAGCTCCGCAACTGCTATCCGTCGGGTCCAACATCAAGTATCGTTCCGGGCCAACACGATGGCCATGGTCTCGGGGCGTACCGCCATCACAGTTCGCCCATCGGTCACCTTGTCATACGCATCGCATACGTTTATACTCATTGTGACGCAATCACAACGGTCATCCCTCCGAACACGGTCAACCCTAGGACCGAGGGTATCACGGCCTCGGGCCGTACCGCCCCTACAGTACGACCGCCGGTCACCTTGTCATACGCCCCCGCGTACGTGATCACTCGTTGTGACGCAAGGTACGCCCGTCACAACGTTCCTCCCTCCGGACGTGGTCCACCCTAGGACCCGGGGTATCACGGTCTCGGGCTGTACTGCCCCCACAGTACGCCCACCGGTCACCTTGTCATACGCCCCCGCGTACGTGATTACTCGTTGTGACGCAAGGTACGTCCATCACAACGGTCGTCCCTCCGGACGTGGTCCACCCTAGGACCCAGGGTGTTACAAACCACCCCTACCAGGGAGCTTGACGCCCTCGTCAAGAACTCCCGGACCTTGTCCTCGAATTGCCGCAACGTGGGGCCACATTCCCACGAGGTCTCAGCTTTGGGACTTCCCTTTCAGGGCACCAAGAACTCGACTCTAGGATTCTTTTTGCTCTGGCCCTTGCCTCACCGATTAAGGATTTCCTCCATCCCATGGTCGAACTCTTTCCGAACCGTCGGTGGATTCCGCAAGACCTACGGATGGATTGCTCCCGGATCCTGTACGAAAGACTTAAGCTAACTCACATGAAAATTTGTGTGTACCTTTAGTCTCTCCGGTAGTCCTAGCCGACACGCCACGGACTCCACCTTTTCCTTCCACGGGGAAGGTCCGTCATACCTCGGGACCATTGCTCGCAGAGCGTTCGTGGCGCTGATCCTCTTCTAAATCTGAGTCCGGTTCCGCCACAATTGTTTTTCCACATTAATCGTGAGCGGTCGGAGACACTTATCGGCTCACTTTTTCCGTCTCGTCTTCTCTAAGTCGTCACTAGCCTCGGCCAGCACTTCCTGTCGATTTCCCACAAACCGATCAGTAGGACAGTTAGATTTTTGGTTTTTACCTTGCAGATGTATCCTCTCCGTTTGCCTGTCCGTCTGAGGATGGTTGGCCGTTGAAAATTTCTACTCCGAACCCATTGCATTGAACAATCTCGTCAAGCACCTTCCTATAAACCGCGTGTCCCAGTCGCTCACACTGTCCCGCGGTAAGCCCAAAGTCTTTCACCACGAACCACGTTTCGATCCAGGGACCAACTCGATGGTATGGTCAACGAGCCTTCGTAGGGTTTCCCTTTTACTTTGTTTTTGCTCTGGCGGTATTCTATCCGTGAACTCCGCCAGCGCACCCCGAGTTCGTCGGGGACTTTACTCATTTTCCTCATCTCCAGAAGGACTTTCGGCTGCCAACGCAGCCCGTAGTGCTGCGAGCCTTTGCTTCTTCGGACAGTCCCTCATGAGGTGTGGTCCGTTGCATATGAAGCAACCGACTACTTTTCTGGAAACAACAGTTTCCTCTTTCACGGATTTCCCACCGGCGTACTTATCCGACTCCTCATACCCTTGGTAGTGTTTTCTTTTCTTCCCGCTTTCCTTCTGGGTCGGGTCACCGGACAGCGATACCGCCTTGAAATCAGCCAAGGCTTCGGCCGCAATTGTCGTCGCGTCTAAGGTGTTAACCCTTTGACGCCGCAGTTCAATCTGAGCCCAAGGCTTCAGCCCGGAGAAGAAGTAGAACACCTTGTCCTCCTTCGTCATATTCTTTACGTCCAGTAGAAGGGACATGAATGAACGGACATACTCCCGCGGAGTACCGGTCTGCTGAAGATTTTTTAGCTTCTCCCGCGCCATGAACGAGACATTGGTCGGTACAAACTGATTCCTCAGGTCTCCTTTCATCTTCTCCCAGGACACATTCGGGACAACGTTATCCCCCAGAACGGTCGCCAGAAGATAATGTCGTCCGCCACCATAGCATGGCGTCACCGACAAGGAACGTCGCAGCGACATCTACCTTGCGCTCCTCGGGGACATTCGTGGTCTTGAAGAAATGCTCCATGTCCCACAAGAAGTTCTCCACCTCCCTTGCGTCCCGAACACCCTCGAACGGCTTCGGACTGGGGATGTGGATTCGCTGGGATACGTTTTCCTTATCCTTGGCTGCTAGTGTCGCCTTCAGCGAACTAATCTCCTCCCAGAGAACCTCGACGATCCCCTCGTTTCGAACAGCCCCGTTCGACGAACTGGGATCCGTAGGGGGAGTGTTCCGACGTCCGATTCCGACTTCCAACACTCTCTTGAGAGTTCGACTGATGTCGGTCACTTTCTCAGCGAGGTTTCCGAGAGACCGAACCACAGTCTCTTCGGGATCGATGGGGTGATCACCGTTGATACCCAGGAAACTTTCGATCCGATCGATCCTGTCGTAAGTCCTCATTCTCGGCATTGTTGAATTTTCACGAATGAGCCGCAACCGGGGCTCTAATACCAAGTTGTCACGGCACTAGGAATCACTATGAACCGTGACCGGCAGTAAGTCTAACCCTTACTCAGCCTTTCCAAAATGAACACACACGAAACTCTTTTTCTTAGAAATACTCGGAACTTTTTATTACTTTCTTAACTCAGAACAACCGTGTGTACATTCTGTCCGTACAGGGGACTGTTTATAAGGCAGGGACAAGCCCCCACTGCCTGGGCGGTTACAGGGCCATTACTCTCGCATTTATGGTCAAATTCTTGGACGGTTACAAAATCTAGTATTCATGGCCCATTTACTCGGCCGTTACGGAATCCCAGCATTAACGGTCATTTACTCGGCAGTTACGAGTCTTCCCACGTTCGCCACTCGTGCTAAAGTCCGAAACAGCTTGTCCAGCTCAGCAGTCTTCCATCCAGCTCACCAATCATCCATCCAGCTCACCACCCGTCCGTCCAGCTCCGCAACTGCTATCCGTCGGGTCTAACATCAAGTATCGTTCCGGGCCAACACGATGGCCATGGTCTCGGGGCGTACCGCCACCACGGTTCACCCATCGATCACCTTGTCATACGCATCGCATCCGTCGGGTCCAGCATCCAGTTCTACCAAATATCGTTCCGGGCCAACACGATGGCCATGGTCTTGGGCCGTATCGCTCCAACGGTACGTCCATCGGTCACCTTGTCATACGCCGCGCGTACGTGAATACTCATTGTGACGCAAGGTACGCCCATCACAACGTTCGTCCCTTCGGACGTGGTCCACCCTAGGACCCGGGGTATCACGGTCTCGGGCCGTACTGCCCCCACAGTACGCCCACCGGCCACCTTGTCATACGCCCACCGCGTACGTGGTTACTCGTTGTGACGCAAGGTACGCCCATCACAATCGTCGTCCCTCCGGACGTGGTCCACCCTAGGACACAGGGTGTTACACCTACCATGGTAGGAACTTTTTCAACAATTCCCTCCGGATATTTTACCGAACGATCCGCGAGGCGTAGAGACATCTTTGTATGTTTGAGATTCTCGATGTTCATCCGCTTGAAAACTGAGTGTGGCATGATGCTCACGCTTGCCCCTAAATCGCACAAAGCATTATCAATATCAATATTACATATTGTGCATGGAATGGAGAAGCTTCCGGGGTCCTTCAGCTTTGGTGGCAGCTTGTTTTGAAGAACTACTGCATTCCTCGGTGAGTGCTACTGTCTCGCTTTATTCGATATGCTTCTCTTTGGAAAGAACCTCTTTGATGAGTTTGGCATGATTAGGCATCTTTCGGAGGGCTTCCATGAATGGGATGTTGATGTTAAGCTTCTTGAGACACTCTACAAATCTGCCCACTCGTTCTTCATTCTTACTGTTCACCAACCGTTGAGGAAATGGTATATGAGGTTTGTACGCCGGTGGAGCAACGTATGGTTTGTCTAAATCTGGTTCGACTCCTTCCGTAATCACAATTTTAGCTTTTTCTCTTTTCATGGACATACCAGCAGCTTGCTCTCGCTCTTTGGAGGGCGAATGCTCGATCATATCACTGCTGCACACAGAAATAGCATTCACGTACTCTCTCGGCTTCAATTCGGGTTTACCTGGAAGCTGTTCGGGATTCCGAGAAGATGAGGCAGCTTGTTGTGCTACGGAGTTCTCTAAACTCTTCACATGATTGCTCAATGATTCCATCTGAGTTTTGAGCTCGTTGATCGCTGTCCCCACATCCGCATTGAATTTGATTTGAGTTGAATGTTGTTGTCTTTGCTCCTTAATAAATTCGAGCAACACTCCCTTAAGGTTTGACGAAGGGGCTTGAGGGGGTTCAAGAGCTTGTAGAACTTGCTGAGCATGCTGAAATTGCTGGTTATTTTGTTGGTATGGCTGCGGTGGTTGCTGAAATCCCGAATACTTCATCGGTTGCATCGTTTGGTATGACAAGTTCGGGTGATTCCTCCAATTCGGGTTGTAGGTATTCCCGCAGTGCGTGTTTCCTTACTGCTTAACATAATTCATCTGTTCGAAGTCCTCATGTATCGTGCATTGTTAAGCCACGTGTTCTGTATCTCCGCAAATCACGCAGTACATGGCGTTTGCTGCATTGCCCGTCGCTCTGCTCTCTGATTCGGCTCGTATAGGCGACGAGTGTCGTTAGGCATACCTCTCGCTGTTGACCACATGGTGTGGTTAATGGCAAGGTTATCGATCAGCTTGTATGACTCTTCGACGCTGAGATCCATAAATGATCCTCTAGCAGCGTTATCCAACGTCGTTCGGTGTTCATCTGAAATTCCGTTGTAAAAGGTTTGGATAACGTACCACTGCTAGAGACCATGGTGTGGACACATCTGTAGAAGATCCTTGAATCTGCCCCAGGCCTCAAACAAAGTTTCTCCATCTCTGCATCTAAACGTTGTGATTTCCCCCCTCATCTGAATCGTCTTGCTCGAAGGAAAGAAACATGATAAGAACAATGTGCAGAGCTGATCCCAAGTAGTGATAGATCCAGCGGGGAGCGATTGCAGCCATGTTTTTGCTCATCCCCCAATTGAGAAGGGGAAGACATGCATCAAGATCCGTCCTCTGAGATTCTGTGATCTTGAATGGTACCGGAAAGCTCAAGGAAGTCTCTAAGGTGCTGATGCGGATCCTCGTGATTTCCACCCATGAATTGCTTCTGATAAAGCATGTTGATCATCACCGGCTTAATCTCAAACTGTTCCCTAGCAACAACAGGCATCCTTTCACAAAAGCAGGCGTCCTTATGGCTGTTTGCACGTTGTTCATGTGCGGCACAACGTAATCTTTGAGGCGACGTGGTGGAGGAGCCTGTGGTTCTCGCGGTTGAGGCGCGAGTTGCTGTTGCTGCATGTGCCTCAGATTACCGAGAGGTAATTGAAGCTATTCGTGGCCGTTCTGATTGTCCATATCTCGTTGATCAGACGGCTCTACGAAGGACAAATTAAGAACGATTTAGGTAGAAAGAACGAAAGAAAAGAAAACAAAAACAAAAATAAACAAGAAAGACTCTAGGCTCGAATCTAAGACATGTTAACAATAGGCTCGAATCTAAGACGTCTTAACAATGAAACAAACGTTCCGAGAATCCGGTTTCACCACAAGACTATCGAAACCAACAATCAACCAATATATCATGCAATCCTAATCAAGTTATCTAAGGAAGACGATCCTAATATGATATCTACCCTCTCTCAAGGCATAGACACGTGATCTAGTCAAGTTATCCCCTACTTTCGTGGCTGACACCTTGAACTAAACCCATAAGATCTGTGATTCATCCGTTTTACCCTCAACCGCTGCTACTCTACTTTCGTTGCCTAACCTCGGTTGTTCTAAACCTGATCTTCTAGGAATAGAATTCTCCTTTCGGTCCTTCTCTTAATCCCTAACACATGCATCTACTTGGCCTTCGTAAATACAAGTCATTCAAGCTCTCATATAAAGAATAGATAAACAAAAACGGGAAGATGCATTCAAAGATAAATCAAAGTGGTTCCGGAATAGCCATGGGCTAATCCTTTCTCCTTGAACAAAACAAACTACTCGCTCATGCGTCCGTAAACAAACATAATTGAGGTAGAAAGTCTAAGGAACATGAAAACCAAACGAAACCGAAGTCTTGGGTTGACCTACAATGCTCCTTGTACGTCTCCTTCGCAAGAACCTCGTCCTTCTCTCTACTCTCTCTCCTCGATCAAGAACTCGAAACTAACTCTCGAACTGAAACTCCCTTCGACCCCTAGCTCATGTTCTCTCATTTCCTTCTTCTTTTCTTTCCTTTTCTCCTTCTTTTTCCTTCTGGCCGTTCGTTTTTTTTCCTTTTGTTGCAGCAGCCACCGATTTTGCCTTTTCATGAGTTTTCCATTCTTGAATAAGTTGGGCAACGTTTCCATAACTTTCTCCAGCAAAATATCACTTATTCCTCTTCTCTAAAGTCGTTTTCCTTATTGTATAAGTCGCTAATAAACTCCTATTCATTTTAAGAGAAATTAACTTATTTGGAGTTGCAGGTGACAGACGCGACCCGCGCGGGCTGGGTGTGTGACACGCTCGAGTGCGGTGCGTATGATCGCGTGGGATTGCGATGGAAAACAAGGTGGCCCACTCGGGCTAGAGAGTGCCCCGGTCGGGCTGATGCATGCCCCGGTCGGGCTGGTGTGTGGCCCGCTGGGGCTGTTGTCCCGACCGTGCTGATTGCTCGCCCGACTCGTGCTCAAATTGCTGGACAAAATTGTCGAACTAAATGCTTGCTCGGGCTAGGGAGTTACTCGCGCGGGTTGATACTATTCCTTGCCGATTCTCATCCCGTTTGTTCCGTGATGATCCTCGATGTTGGTACTTTGTCTCGTGCACGTCCTTTAGCTCCAAAATGAACGAATACACATTAAAACCTGTAAGAACATGAAAACAGGAAAACGAGTAAAACGGATACAAAATCATACGTAAACATTGCATCTATATTGTAAACAAATCTAAAATCATGCAAGAAAAACGTATGAAAACGAGATGATCACTCAACACGGCGAAAATGGTTATTTATTACGCTGAAGGCAGACTTGCCATGAAGTTTGGAGACGAGTCTATTGAGTTCAAGCTCGACGATGCACTTAAGAAGCCACATATGACTGAACCCGTGATGCACATTAACACGATGGATGCACTAGCAGAGAAAGTTCAACGTGAACATTACGACATCCATCCCATCGAGATACCACTCTCTGAATGCATCGGGAGCCTATTTCAAACACCCAAGATGTTGATGCATGCACGCAACTCAGAGAGAACTTAAAAACTCCGCATATGAGAACTAGCCCGTGCGTGCCCATACTTCAACTCGCGCGGGCTACACCTGAATCGCAAGACCCACGTTAGGCAACTCACACCCCGATTCAGACAAGTTTCTTGGCGTAACAGAGCCCGCATGGGGTAGAGGATGATCCCGCTCGGACAAGTCATAAAATCAAGGACCCGTGCGGGTTTGATCACACCCCGACTGGGCAAATTTCTCGGGGATAAAAGACGCAGTTCAGAGCCCGTGGGGGGTAGAGGATGAGCCCGCTCGGGCAGGTCACATGAGCATGAATCCGCACGGGTTAACTGAGACCCCGACACGGGCAATATCTTCAGGAGTGGACGACCCGTGCGGGCAAGGTGTACAACCCGCACGGGCTGCGGTATTTCAGAGTTATACCTCGTTTCCGACACCCTCGATGGCCTGCACACACACTTATCCCGCCTGGAACATTGAGGAAACACTCAAGGAATGTCAAGTCCGACGGAGATACCATGGAGTCGTAGGATTAGACGAGAAAAATGGAGATTCGGTAGTGGAAAACGCTCAAAGGTTAAAGCCATGATATGCTGATCGCGTAGAAGACGGAAGAGGCGTACCTCCTCTTTCCGACATCACATATGCCTAGAATGTAAGGGTCAGGCTCGAGACCTCAAAGAAGCGCTTCTCGGGAGGCAACCCGAGCTTTGTATCCTTTTTCATTTTAGTTTTTGCTCTTGAACTCTTTTAAGGACATGTACCATTTTTAGAATTTTAAGATTTTAGTGGCTTCATGATTATGTGCTGCCTGTGTTTTCCTTGTGATTTCATTTCTCTCATTGCAACACAGCCCGTGCGGCCTGAGCAGGAGACCTCGTGCGTGCTCAATCTGCCCGCGCGGGCAAGATCACACGCCCCGCGCAGGCTACGTCATTATTTAGAGGTAAGTTAAATATTTCGAGTAACCCGAGCGGCTTCAACCCTCACAAACTAAACCCACCCCGTGCGTGCTTCAACACCTGAAACCTCTCACCGCCGACCGACACTACTCACGTCACCGCCGCTGCCGCCTCTCGTCACCACCGACCCCCGCTCCGATGAAACCCTTGGCCAGATACTCGAAATCTCTCTCTTCCTCTTCTCTCTCTCGAACCCTCTCAAATCCTTCAGTTTCTTTGCTCAGTCCAGGTATTTCCGAGAAATCCTCTATGTTTTCGATCGATTTGGACTAGATTTAGGCCTGCTTGGAAGGATTTAGGTTGATTTTTTTAGGGTTTGCGGCTGTAATTTGGACTTCAGGTCGCGATTTCGCGACCAACCCGCGCTGGCTAGGGTTGGGTCCCGCGCGGGTACCTTCTCTCGTAACACAACCCCGCGCGTGCCCTGTGTGACCCCTTGTCGGGGGATGTTTTCGGACGAGCACGCTGAGCGGGCTACACATCCTACCCGCACGGGCTACTGCAAATAGCTGCCTAATTTTTCCTATTTCTCTAAACTTTTTGCAGATGGCTCCAAAATTGTTTAAGAGCTTAAAGAAGAGACGAGTATAACTGGTCACCATCATGGAGCTAACACCGTATACGCTGATCACCATGTTGCACCAGCAATATAACTATCGGACGACGACCTTTCTATCCGGTCACAAGTCCAAGTTCAACGGGCTGCTGCCGTGCATTCAGACGTCCCGCTTCCTGTCCACGGAAGCCATGCGTGCTCTTCACATCGAAGAGCACATCAACAACATGTTCAACACAATGGAGTGGAGAGGATTGTGGGCGGCAGGGAAATACACATACCACTACACACGTGTCGTGCACTTGCGGGTAGATTAGGTTATATTTAACTCTGATACGCATCAACAACCTCACTACGGAATTCTTCGCATCGTACACTGCCTTCTTCCCCGAGTCAAGAGACCTGGACAAGGTATTTATGGAGTTCTGTCTGCTGAGACAGAACTACTGGCTCAGCGCACGATAGTTCGCTGTTGTGCTAGACGTCTCGTACCGCGCCTTCACCAAACTGCTGGGACTTAACAAGCAACAACAAGCGCACTTCTAGAATCGGATGGTGTATGGGGATTATTTGAGTACAAAGTCCAAGGCTAGACACATACGCCATCCCGCCATAAGGTACTTCCATTATTTCTTAGTCTCCTCGATCTTTGGGAAAGGAGCAAAAAGTGGAGTAAACCACACAAAGCTGGGGTACCTGAAGCATGCGGTCCACATAGACGTTGATGGTGACGATTGGGATATGGGCGATGTCGACTTGGCATCACTGATTATGCGACACTTCCATAACATCGCAACCGAGAAGGGTAGCAAGGATACGAAGATCCATTGTGGCGGAGTGGTCACGATGATAGCGCAGAGACTTGGAATGAACCTTGGTATCCTGAAGGAGGACAAGATAGATGAGGTGCCTGAGCTCAACCTTCAGAACCTCCGCAACCGACAGGCAATATCTAACGATCCATGGAGGATCATTTGGAGTTACAAGGATGAGCATGGTCGAACTTTGGAGGTCGACCTCGATCATATTCAGATGCCCGAACTAGACGAGGAGGGCATGCACTTTATGATTGATCCTGCCATAGGTCACCTTGGTCCACGACCAGATGAGGCAGATCCAGCTCCAACAGCTGCACCAGGACCAGGGATATCCCGACAGCGCAGTCGACGCACTCCTCATCCTCGTACCCGCCCCAACTACCGTGGACATCGCTCTAACTTCCCTTCTATGGAAGGTGTTTCTGATGTTCTCAGGTACGTCACGGAGGAGAGCCAATATCAATCGTTCATGGCAAAGCAGCGATACGACCTTGAGGCACCGAGATATGCAGAGCAGCACCAATTCCACGAGCAATCCATTCATCATACGTATCACATCACGGAGTCCATTCGCCGATTAGAGCAGCTGAGTATGCAGCACTACTCGGAGCGATACGTGCCGATCCCATAAGACTACTACACGGGAGCCATTCTCTACCATCCGCACCTCCCGTACGAGCTTCAATCATTATATTTTCCACCAGGGGAGGGGACCTCCGCGCAGCCAGCAGACCCTCAGGCCACCACCGGTGGGGAGGAAGAGGACTAGGCCATCTATCTTCCCTTTTTCTTTTCTTTTTCCTTTTTCTATTTTTCTAGTTTATGGAACTCATTTTTATTTTCTTTTCTTTTTCGCATTTATGTACGCTCTATCAGACATCATGATGTAATACTCTTATCACAGTCTCTTCACGATAATAGACGTGTACAACATCCGGATGTATCACCAACTCGAGAAAGCAAAATACACTAGGTGTACCCGTTCTTACTTTTTATCTTCTCTCGAGTTTTGGCATGTAAGTCCCTCTCATGGATTTTGAACACCGAGACTGTGTTCCATTCAAGTCTGGGAGGGCACTATTTGAGTGATATGATTTCTTTGGGTGATATGATTGCGATTAGGATTAGGATTAGGTGTTTATTTTTTTTATTCTTAGTATTTCTACGGGATTCCTAGTATGATACTACGGACTTTAGTCATCTTCGAATCAGAAAAATAGCTTAGGTTTGCTGAAAATACCGACTAGTCTAGTAGTTGTGCATGAATCATTGGCTCATAGTTGTATTCCGTCCCCTAGGTTTCAATCCCAAGCGTCTATTTCTCTTGTGTATATCTTCTCTTTGCTAAGTGAGAAGTGTTTTAGATTTTTTAGTTTTATTTTTATGAATTCATGCGCTTACACTCCACTGTCAATCAATTGAATAAGCTTCTAACTATTTTCATGTTGTTTTGACATGACTTCATCGATCTTGATAGTTCTGGTCTAAGTGGTGGGTTGAGGCACTCTTCTACGTCCTAAGGGTTTGAGATGATCTTCACTCTGCTAAGGTTATAAGACCTTATGAGTTTTCCAATTGGCAACCTGGGACTAAGTAGAAAGTCACCCTCTTCGACGCCGACGTCCTAGAAACCGAGCGCCAAAAAAAAGAAAAAAAAAAGAAAAAAATAGGAAAAAAAACAGAAAACAGAAAAAAACAACTTTAGGAATAAGCTCTCACTTATGCATGCTTAATTTGGTATGGAGATTGCTTGGATGTTGTCTAGGGGTAGTAAAATGAACTTTGGCGATATGTTGGACTGCATGGATCATGGCTTTCGGTTGATAGAAGTCTTAATTAGGTTCACCTAAGTGTATGTTCGTCTGACGCGTTGTTGTGCATGATGACTGATTATTCGGAAAATTTGTGCTAGTATCCGGCTCTTGTTATTGAACTCTTCTTGTGCTTAGCCTTAGTTTTGTTTGAGGACAAACAAAAGTTCAAGTATGGGGGAGTTTGATAACACGTAGTGTGTGTGAGTTTTAGGCTAGGTATTTATATCATTTTCGCATAGTTTGTATAGCACACGAGTTACGAATCTGATACCAACGTTCTTTATATACTCCCTTTTTGTTGATTTTCAGGTTTTAAGGCGACAAGGCCTAACCAAGCTTTAAAGTGTCAATTCCTAGATTCAACCGCACATATTGGAAGCTACAAACCACTCAGAGCAAATTCAAGCCACAGAACCAAATGGAACACCTGAGCATAGAGCAAAAAGGAGCAAATGCACGGAGTTAACTCAGCCCGCTCGGGCTTGGAGAGGCCCCCGCACAGATTGCAACTCCAGAAAATATCGCACGACTCGAGCTAGAAGCGAACCCGCTCAAGTTTGGACAAACACGATGAGCCCGCACGGGGGGGGGGAGCACATAGCCCGTGCGGGCCCCTTTTTAGGAAAAATCTGTTTCGGAGTTTGAACGAAAATTAAAGAAGGAAAAGGGTTGGGAAAAAAGGAGACGGTAGCTAGGGCTGAGAAGGAGACTGAAATACACAAGGAGAACTCAAGAGAAGCTAGAGAAGAAGAGAAACAACAATCTGGACTTCGATATCAAGATAGGGAAGATCGAGGAATCGTATTTCTTATCCCTTATCATGTCTAGGGTTTATCTCTCTTGTTTTACAATAGATACCATGAGTGACTAGATTTCCAGCTACTGGTTAGAGATATCGGATTTGTAATGGATGCTTGAAATTATGTGTTAATGCTTAGACTTATCGAAACTTTCTTGAGATTCTGTTTTACAATCAACATCGTAAATATCTTATACTTCTGCTGACTGCTTAGTAATCTAGGAATTTTTGTTTAGCTAGAAGGTTAGATCATGAATCCGGAACAGTTGATTGTAGATTAAGCTTGATTAATGAGAATCTCACCGGTCGGTTAATCGACTTAGGAATTAGGATTGCGCGCTTAACGCTACTGTAATCACGAGTTAATCATTGCTGGAAGGTAGGATTGCACGTTGTTATGGTTAGGAGGTTTAGGTGTCGAGAGACCCATTCCTTATTTATGAGCATGAATTCCCCGATATCAAGATAGTTTGATAAGTCTATGATCCTTTGTTCATTACATCCTTGCAAATCCTGATAACCCAAAACCCATAGTGTTCTTAATTATCAAGCATTCCACATCTCCCCATTGCTGTCACGATTCAGTTTAGTGTTTTAGAAATTCATATCACACTATCATCAATTCAACCCGTCTTAGTTTAATCGTATTCTTAGCTTAGGTTGCATTAGCCCCGGAGTTCGACCCTTTTATTAAACCGATCCGTACTCTTGCGGTGAGTGGATATTAGGCATTTTTATTGCTTTATATTTTGCACATCAGTAAGCTCTTTTTTTATGTCTCTTGATGCCCTTGTGGTGCCTTGGTAAGTTCGTCGCCACCATTTAAGCGAATACATTTTGCATCATCTTAGTCTAAATCTTGTGATTGATACTTGTGTTATCGGTGTCTCGTGTGGAGTCTCATTCTCATTGTTATATTTTCATTCCCATCTTCTCGTGTTTACGTCTCTCGCCATGTTGAATTAATTGTAACAGAATTTTCGTTCCCTCGTGTTTCCTTGGCATCTTCAAAATCTACCATTTCTAACACTTCTTCCATAAAACCCTCTCTAGCCTTAACTCTTGTTTTCTTTTCACCATCACATAAACCAGTGTCAACAGTAGAGACTGCAATTCAAGTTCTTCACTTACCTTGCAACCTTCATCAGAGTCTCCTTCCCCCACTACAACTCCATCGCAACCTTCGGCCAACATAAACCCACCAAATACCTCGTCTCTTGGTGTTGGTACAAGCCCAAACACATACCACCCAACCACAAACACCCACTCAATAATGACTTGCGCCCAAAACAATATCGAGAAACCTACACAAACTCCCCATTGCAACATCTACCATCTCCTCATTAGACATAGAACCCACATGTGTATTTCAAGCTCTTAAAGACCTGAACGAGAAATTGGATGCAATATTTTAGAATTGCAATTGGAAGCTTGTACTAACACACCCTTCCTACGATGTCATTGGATGCAAATAGGTTTTCATAACTAAGCGTCTACCTAATGGTTCAGTTGAAAAGTTCAAGGCACGTTTGGTGGCCAAGAGATTTTATCAAAGAACCAGTGTAGATTACAATGACACATTGAGTCATGTGGTCAAACTAATGACTATTCGAGTTCTTCTCAATCTTGCTGTAACTCGCGGTGGGATATTCCATCAACTTGATGTCAACAATGAATTTCTTCAAGGTGGGATACTCTACGAGCATGGTATATCGAACTCCTTGGGTTCCTGTTAGATTTTGGATTTACTAACTCCTTGATGGATACGTCATTCTTTGTGTTTCTACAGGGATCTGTCACACTATGTCTCCTTATCTATGTTGAGGATATCGTCATCGCAAGGAATGATCCAGAACGAGTTTAACAATTCATCACTATCCTCTTTGCTAATTTTTCTTTGAAGGACTTAAGCCCTTTATCTTACTTCCCAGGCGTTGAGGTCCATCGCACGTCTCGAACACTTCTTCTTACTTAACAACAGTATATTACATTTGTTCTTGTGTGGATCAACATACCTAATGTGACACCGGATCATACATCCATGACCTTTACTACATGTCTCTCACTGACATCGGGTCGGGTGCTTTGTTGGATGACCCTATTGAATATCGCACAATTATTGGAAGTCTTCAGTATTTGATGTTCACTCGATCGAAAATTGTTTCTGTGGTGAACAAGCTATCTAAACTCATGCATAAACTGACTACGAAGCACATGCAAGCGACAAAGAAAATTGTCAGTACCTTGGTGTCACTCGATCCCTTGGAATTTTCTTATCAATGCGGATTCGGGCAGTGGTCACGATGACTACACCTCTATTGAGGCTTATAGTGTCTATCTTGGTTCTCACTTGATCTCATGGTCCTCGAAGAAAGAATGCATCCCAGCTAAATCGCCCATTGAAGCTGAATATAAGTCAATCTCGTCCACAACCTCAGAGGTACGGTTGGTTACTTCCCTCGTGATGGAACTAAAGGTGTCATTGTCATCTCACTTGGTTATTTACTGTGACAACATTGGTGCCACTTGTCTTTGTGCAAATCCGGTGTTTCACTCTCGTAAGAAGCACATAGCCATCGATCACCAATTCGTTTGCAATTTGAAAACTGTAAGACTTCTACGTGTTACTCACATATTTTCTGCCGGCCAATTGGTTGATGCCCTCATGTAACACCTGCTTCGTATGCGGTTTGATAATCTTCGGCTCAAGATTGACATTTCGTCTTACACATATCTTGTAGGGGCATAATAACAGGATATTCTCAGAACAAAATCTCTGTGATTCTAGAATATTATAAGCATATTTTTTCCGATTCATATCTTTGTAATTGACGTATTTCCTTGATTCTATAATTTAAGTTTTGGTAAATTACTATGTATTTAGGTTTTCTCCTTTGAATATAATCTTTTTTAGATGTCTATGCATTCGACAAACCATATTCTCAATACTGGATTTGAGCATTCAAATCTGAAAAAAATACACCATATTTTACTATAAATTCTGAGAGCATTGAACGGGAAAAATAAAAAAACTATGTCAAAATTTCCTAATCTATGATATTTATATATGCCTCTTTGAATTGTGTTATGATGTGTTAGAGTAGTGTCAAATCTCAAGTTTTACTTACATATCATGTATTGCATATCGGGTATAGTGATGCTGGACATGTTCATCTAAAGACTATTTAAGTCCATAGGCGGGGTCGTGACCTACCCTCTATGGCTAAACTTAAGTAGTTCATCGTTTACATGAAACTAGGATTGAAGAGTACTTCTAACCAATAAACAAGCAAGCAGAATAAAAATAGATATTCAGATCCAAGGAGAAAAGAAATCTATGGAGCAAATCATGGATGGCACACAGGAACATACGTTTTAAAAGATAGAAGAAGCTGAGAAATGTGTCAAGGCCCAAATAAACACAAACACAAATGTGAACACAAACAAGGGGAAAGAACCTGATTCAGAATTCTCGGCTAGGTAAAGAGAGATTATTCGTTTGGTGGATGAAGTGATTAGATCCATGGATATTGTTGACATGAATATTACAGACTTAGATCAGTTGCGTTTGAATAGAACATAGGAGAATTTTTTTAACAATGATGTAGGACGTTTATTTTCTGATACAACTCATGTATTAGTTTTGTCGCAGATGAACAAGAAAAAGCTTATAGTGTTATGCCCACTCGGTATTAGTTTGCCGTATGACAATTCGGCGGTGATGAAGTTTTGCATTGAATAAGAGCAAATGACATTTGCTTACACACTAAATGATGAGCACATCCTAAAGAACACACTTGGATCTGAATTGGGGAAAAGACAAGCGGGGAATAAAATTGGAGAAGAACCGAATGACGGTAAGTAAAATTCTGAGCTAATTGGTCCAATTACAAGGACTAGACCTAAGAAACTTCGAGCTTTGTGTGCTAAGCATATTTTAGGCATTTTGATGGCAAATTTGAAGAAAACCAAAATGGACCACATTAATTACATCACCAAACTTTATTCCATCTTCTCTCGGCGGGATTTGAGACACTCGTTCCGATGCCATGTTCGGAACATCGTCGTGAACACGTTTCACTTTGGCATCTACCCACGAACCTTCGGATTTCATCTTGTGTATACGTTCCAGCAATTCCACATATGACGGTTCAGATCCCTTCTCTTTTTCCCAAAACAAATTTAAAATTTATTTTTTACTTTTAAGCAAATTTCAATCGTATTAAACCTTAACCAAAATCTAAAACCTTATCACATCTTCGTAAACCTCTGCGAAAGAGCAGGAACTAACAGTATGTGCACTTATCATGTATCCTTCTCTATCGGAACACGGGATTGACTAGCACGCTTGCTTCATTTCTTAAAACTGGATCATCCCAATAGGCGCACATATGTTCCCAGACATTATCTGCCATCCCAACGGGTTTGTTTATTCTTGTTATGCGTCCGCTTATTGGATCGAACCAATCACATCGAAATAACATGACTCTTAGGCCGACGTAACCTACAAAAAATGTTAAATATAAGTCAATCTATTCTAAAATATCATACGTGGCATCGATAAGAAATTTTTTGGATTAGTAATGATAACTGGATATTCCAACTGCAAAATATATTTCAAAATCCCATAGAAATCAGGTTTGTTGGTCGAGTCACAATAGCTTTCACTTTTCACACAAACACCATAGTTCATCGTTGGCTTCAGTTTTCCATGCTCGTAAGTATAAAAGTTGTTACCATGTGTAAAATACATTGGTCAACTCATAACTTTTACAATTGGTCCTTTAACAAGATTATATCACTTAGTCCTCTTTCATCCCTTTTTCGTGTATTTGCAGGAAAAGATTATATCAAACACGAGCACGAGCAAACACGAGCGAATACGAGCAATGGCCCTACACCACATTGACTAGCACAACCGCGGACACAAGGGAGGTGGACAGCCCGACCGTGCAGCCATTCCAGCCCGCCCGTGCTGTTGAAGACAACCAGTAGCCGGACCGTGCATTGTCAAAAGCCCGCCCTTGCTCTTGTTCCAAAATGCAAAACCGACCGTGCAGTGACATGCCCGACCATGCTTCCCTCTGAGCCCGATCGGACTAATTAAACAGACATCAACGTAGAATGTGTAGCACGACCCGGGCATGCATGAAGCCCGACAGAGCTTGGATCAGCTGAAGCGCCCAACCGAGCTCACTCTTGTGCCCGATCGGTCACATTAAACCTGCACACCACCATGAAGAAAAGGAAAGATCGGGTTGATGGGAAATACATGAAAACTCACGGGATAGAATGGAAAGACTCGGCAAAAGAGGAAAAAGAAGAATATAACAGAAAGAAGAATAGGAAAGAAGGAGATTCAATCGTGATTCACGCTGGAAAACGAAGGAGAAAAAGAAGATGACACAGAGCAGACGCAAAGAGAGAGTAGAGAGAGAGCATAACACACACAAGGGCGAAGGACGGAGCGACGAAGCCGGATTGTGGAGGAGCTATTGAAGACGTCGATAATAGAATATAGAGGAATCTCGTTCTTTATCCATGTTTAATATTGTTATCTTTTGCGTTTCCTATTCTAAGTTCATGTCTGAGTAGGTCCATAGCCATAGGTTAGAGAGCTTTGCCGATATGTACGAAGTCTTGTTCTTAATGCTTTCGTTCTTGTACGCCACTTGAATGAATGATTTTGGTATTTCATCATTTTCAAATTGATTGGTTGTTTTTAATGTTTTCCTTCTTGCACGCCACTCGAATGAATGATTATAGAAGTTTAATGAATCTAGGCTAGGGGATTAGACTTTGCCATGATTTAGGATTTAATCAGTTTAGAATCTACGCCAGGTCGATCGATTGAATCTAGGGATTAGGATAGCAGTCTTAATGCAACTAGTGGGTGAGATTACGCAATCGGAAGATTGGTATTACGCATGCTAGGTAGTGGACAAGTCTACGCCAGTCAGTTCCTATAATAGAGCTTGAATTCCCTAAACTCGTTATAGTATCTAAGACCATGATCTTGTTATAACTTTGTTGCATCATTGTGTGTCTCTTGAAACCTGTTGTGTTTAATTCATTGAGTTTAATCCGTTAGTTAGTGAGTTAGTTAGTTTATCTTTTTTCGTATTCCACTCACTTCTTGATTTTACACGTTCTATTCATTAGTTACTAGCTTTAGAGTTGCATCGATTCCTCGTGTTCGACCCTGGTACTATACGATCCGTATTCTTGCGGAGGCGTTAGTCTAGATATTTTATTACTTGATATTAACCACATCATCATCTCATGTCGCTTGCGGCCTTTTCAAATTGATACAATCTTTTTATCCTGTCTGTAATTGGTAAATACCACATACAACGAAACATAATTGATTTTCCTTTTCTTGTCAAATAAAACCGATCTTGTCCACAAAATCGACAATTTCTCAAATCCGAAGTTTCTTTCCAAAAAAATCATACAGTTGTCTTGGAAAACATCAATCTTTACATACGACAATAAACACAATGATCTCATTATCTTCTTTGTTTCATACTATGACTCGACTGCATTATTATCTTCAGGCAAATAATCTTTTACTAATTTCTGATGTAGAATCCATGCAATTCTCAGAAAGATTATTTTCAATCTTCAAATTCATCAAACTTGCAGATAGAGAGAACCGTGAAAGACCACTTCTACAACTATTATAAAGTGGATGTCTAGAACTTTCTATCATTTTAAAAAAACTTTTTGCTTCTTCATTTGGATCTTATTTGATATTTTCATCTTCGTTTCATTCAACGAACACATTTTGCACCATTTCATAAGGGTTCATTTCTACATCTTGAGAAGTCTCAAACACTTCATGATGTACAATACCCCTACTTAAATTTTCCACAACATTACCAGGTTGTGGTGCAAAATTCTCTCTATGAGATAACCAAATAAAATAATTTGGATTAAACCCTCTTAAATAAAGATCATTCCAAACGGTTCTCTCATTAACAATTTTTTCATTTTTACATTTCACGCATGGACAAACCAACTTACTGGTTTCTCTATAGACTTGTTGATTTGTCTTCGTCGTCATAAACCATGTAACGCCTTCTATAAACTCCTTCGATACACCTTGAGTTTCCAGATCAATTCTTCTATATATCCCTTGTCTAGTAAATAAAAATATTTGATCTCAACGATGATGCCTTTATAATCAGAAAAGATAACAAGATATGTAGAGAAATATATGAGAATTGTGTGTGAAAAACGGATTACAGACTAAGACAAATATTTCTCGACGAACCGTCCCGAATACATCCCTCATTCACTTATATTTTGTGGATGGACACTGTTGTTGTCCGCAAATTTGCGAACGTGCGCTGTTGACGTTTGCAATTTGCGAACGTCCTTGAACGTTGTCTCTAATCTGCAACGTATCCTAAATCCGTCCGCAATCACGGACGACTTAGGGACTACTTTCCGGTCTGCAAATTTGCGGACGGATTAAGGATGGATTTATATTTCCGTCCTTAATTTGTTCGTAATCCGTCCCTAAATTTAGGGACGGCACTTGCAGTCCATAAATTTCGTTTGGAAATAAGCATTTTCTTGTAGTGTGAATTCAAGTTGGTTGAGTCTATTTTGATTTGTTAGTGAAAGTTATGCTTATTATGAGCCTATTTTGAATAAAATCAGATATTAGAATCATTAGCATTTTTCATTTTGAATGTATTTGATAGGTTAAGTGTACATTTCATTGATTGGTGTGTCTGATTGAGTTTGTTAGCTAGTTTGCATGAGAACTTATCAGAGAAAACAAGGAGAGGGAGTGAATAGAGTGAAACACATTTCTAAGGGATTTGTGAGGTTTGAACATTTTCTCGTTTTCTTTGATCTCTTTCTGCTTACTACTAACGTTTTCTTTCGGAAAAAAATTGCTGCAAACTCGGAACACACGTATGATGAAGAGCCACGAAGAAAGGAAGCAAATTGTTTACAAATAGAGGCACTATCGTAGCAGATACAATGCCTAGTGAATTAAGCCATGAGGAGAAGTTGGATAGCATAGAGAACAGCCATAACGCACCTCCAAGAGCTAGAGAACCACAAAGAAGCTCTAGTGACGAGAATGCTTCAACTTATACTGAATTTGAAGAATTGAGCAACCAAGAAAGCAGAGGCATGTTAGACGAGAAAGAGAATTGTTGGATGATGATCTGAGTAGAATTAAGCTTGAAATTCCATTATTCCATAGAAGAAAATATGATGAAGCTTGTTTGGAATGGGAGAGCAAAGTTGAGTTGGTTGTCGAACTGCATCATTATTCGGAGAGGAAAGAGGGTCAACGTGATGCTGCAAGATTCAATGACTATGCTTTAGCATGGTGGGATCAACTTAAACTCTCTAGAAGGAGGAATGGAGAGCATCTGGTTGATACATGGCGGGAAATGAAAACCATCATGAGAAGAAGATTCATTCCCCCACCATTTTCACCGAGAATCTCAAAAGGCTGCGGGAATTCAAGCAATGTGAAAGGAGTGTAAATGTGTACTATAAAGAAATAGAAATGCTCTTGATTCAACCTAATATAGAGGAGAGCAAAGAAACCACTATGGACAGAATTCTTGGCGGTTTGAATCAGAAAATTCAAGACAAAGTGTTAACTAGACATTATGTGGAATTGGAGGATCTGCTACACTTGACCATAGAGTTTGAAAGGCAGATCGAATGGAAGGCAAAATCATATCCGATATACGATTCAAAATCGGCAGAGTCTCAGCCACAATTCACCAAAGAGGAAAGACAGTTTATAAGCTCCTAATTAACTCAAAAACATGAGGGCAAGCCTGAGTCATCACAGCCCAAGAAATAAGGTACCTCTGATGCTTTTTCATCGCGTACTCGAGATATTAAGTGTTTTAGGTGCTACGGATTGGGCCACTATGCCAGTGTGTGTCCAAACAAAAGAGCTTTAATGATTCATGCTCATGGAACGATTGAAACAGGGCTTGAGAATGAATCAGAATCAATGTCATCTTAGGAGGATGATATTATGGAACAAAAGGTTTTTAAAAGAGAAATATTGGTGGTGAGACGAGCCGTGAGTCTGCAAACAAAAGAAGAGGAGATAATCCAGCGCGAGAACTGATGCATATCAGAGTTAAATATCAATAACCTAATCTACCCGCAAGTGCACGACACGTGTGTAGTATTTTAGGTGTCGATCCCACAGAGACTACGCAACACTACCTAAACTCGAACTATGAATCGACCTTGCTAATGAAATAATGGTGATGAGGAATGAAATACTAAATGTAAATAAACTACTTGGGTTCTAACGATAAGAGAAACGTCCTAGGAATCCGGTTTCACCACAAGACTACCGAAACCGACGATCAACCTATCTATCATGCAATCCCAGTTAAAGCTATCTAAGGCGGACGATCCTAACATGATATCTACCCTCTCTCAAGGCATAGACACGTGATCTAGACAAGCTGCCCCCTACTTTCGTGGCTGACACCTTGAACTAAACCCATAAACTCTGTGATTCGCCCGTTCACCCTCAACCGTTGCTACCCTACTTTCGTGGCCTAACCTCGGTTGTTCTAAACCTGACTTTCTAGGACTAGAATTCTCCTTTCGGTCCTTCTCCTAACCCCTAACACATGCATCTACGTGGCCAGCGCAAACACAAGTAAATTGAAGTACTCAGATAAAGAATAGATAAACTAAAACGGGAAGATGCATTCAAAATAGATCAAAAGTGGTTCCGGGATAGCCAAGGGCTAATCCCTTCTCCTAGAACAAACAAACTACTCGCTCATGCGTCTGTAAAGAAACATAAACATAGTAGAAAGTCTAAGGAACATAAAAACCAAACAAAACCGAAGTGGTGCTGCTTGATCTCCAACGCTCCTCGCTTATCTC
>CM071872.1:12397208-12418600 GCA_036759665.1 Gynandropsis gynandra | reverse complement strand
TTTCGCTGAATTGTTCTCCTCTCTAAGCTTGCTGTAATGACGTCTTTTTGCCTCCTTTTAAGCGTCCTAAGTTGGTACTTGCCCGAGTCGTGCTAAATGGTCCACACAATTGGCCGTAGGTTTTGCCCGATCGTGCAAGGGTTGTGCCCGACCGGGTGGAGGCTTTTCTTGCTCGATCTCGTCTCGTTTGTCCCGTGATGATCCTCGAAGTTGCTCCTTAGCTCCGTGCATGTCCTTTTAGCTCCAAAATGATCCAAATACGCGTAAAGACCTGTAAGAACATGAAAAGCACGAAAGCAAGTAAAACGGATACGGAATCATACGTAAAACATCATATATGTATCAAAAACGTCTCCTAAATCGTGCAAGAAATACATATGAAAACGAGATGATCAAGAACATCTTTTATACAAGGTGTTTAGTCAAAAATAAAATATGTTGCTTGATTATTAATAGTGGGAGCTGCACCAATGTGGCAAGCACGTTATTGGTTGAAAGGTTAGGTTTGATGACTCAGAAACATCCAAAGCCATATCGACTTAGGTGGCTGAATGAAAGTGGTGCTTTCAAGGTTCACAAGCAAGTGAAAGTTCCATTTTGCATTGGGAAATATGAGGATGAAGTTCTTTGTGATGTTGTGCCTATGGAAGCGTGGCATAAGCTTTTAGGACATTCGTGGCACTTTGACAAACGTGTTCAACATGATGGGTACAACAACAAATACACTCTCCAACACAAAGGGAAATAAATGATATTGGTTCCATTGACTCCTAAAGAAGCTTTTGAATATAAGCTCCAAATGACAAAGAATGAGAAAAAACCAATGAATGTGTGTGACCAAGCGGTAGATCACTTAAAATCTGGTGAGGTCTTGAGAAAAAAACAAGTCAAAGGCATGTGACAGTGAACCCGTGAGATTAAACACGATTTCTTCATAAAAGCTAGTGAGATCAAGAGAGCCATGCTTTCTCATCGACCTATGTTTGTATTTATGTGTACAGAGACATATTTGAGTACTAACAAGCTCGCAAATTCTGTTCCTAGTGTTTATCTTGATCTTTTACAAGAGTTTGATGATATTTTCCTAGAGGAGGTTCCAGATGGATGCCACCCCTTAGCGGAATCGAATATCAAATTGATTTTGTGCCCGAAGCAAGCATCTCCAACAAATCAGTCTATAGAACCAATCTTGAGGAGACTAAGGAGCTTCAAAGACAAGTACCTGATAAAGAAGGGATACGTTCGGGAGAGCATGTCTCCATGTGCTATGCCGGTAATTCTTGTCCCAAAGAAAGATAGTACGTGGAGAATGTGTGTTGACTATTGTGCAGTAAATCAAATCACGGTAAAATAATGACACCCATTTCGTAGACTTAATGACATGTTGGATGAGCTACATGGTTCCAAAATCTTTTCCAAAATTTATTTGAAAAGTGATTATCATAAAATAAGCATGAAAAAAAGGTGATCAATGAAAAACTGCCTTAAAACTAAGTATGGGTTGTATGAATGAAAAAATGCCTTTAAAACTAAGCATGGATTGTAGGAATGGCTTGCTATGTCTTTTGGATTCACAAATGCCCCTAGCACGTTTGAGGCTCACGTATCACATTCTTAGGCACTTTATAGGTAGATTTTTTGTTGACTTTTTGATGATATCTTGATTTATAGTAAGAATCTTGAAGAGCATGTCGAGCATGTCAAATCTGTTTTGAAGGTCTTGCTTGATCAAATATTGTTTGCTAATCTCAAAAAGTGCACGTTTTGCGCTAATAAAACTGATTTTTTAGGCTTTGTGGTTAGTGAACAAGGTGTTCAAGTCGATGAAGAAAAGATTGCTGCAATTAAAAAATAATCGAGTACTCGAACCGTTAGTGAAGTGCGAACCTTTAATGATCTTGCAACTTTTACAAGCATTTTGTGAAGGATTTTAGCACCATTGTTGCACCTCTAACAGAAGTTATCAAGAAAAAAATCGAGTTTTAATGGGGAGAAGCGCCAGAAGCTACATTTCATCTTTTGAAATAAAAACTTACTAATTCACCCATCTTGTCTCTACCTGATTTTTGTAAAGCTTTTGAGATTGAATGTGATGCTTCTGGTGTCGGTATTGGGGTTGTGCTAATGCATGAAGGGAAACCTATAGCTTACTTCAGTGAAAAGCTTAACAATGCACAACTAAGCAACCAAACGTATGACAAGGAGCTTTACATTTTGTTAAGATCTCTCCAAACTTGTCAGCATTATCTTTGGCCGAAAGAGTTTATCATATACACTGATCATGAGGCATTGAAACATCTTAAGGGTCAGAAAATATTAAACAAAAGGCATGCTAAATGTGTTGAATTATGTAATTCGATATAAGCAAGTCAAAGAGAATATTGTGGCTGATGCTTTGTCTAAATGCCATAATCTGATCATTTCACTTGATTCCAAGTTGCTTGGCTTTGAATAGATAAAGGACTTCTATTCTACTAATTTTCACTTCGAAAAAGTTATTAAAGCATGCGACACATCTGCTTGTGGTGAATATTAAGCATGATGATTTTTTGTTTCGTAAGAACAAGTTGTGCATTCCCAATTGTTCTTTGCGTGATCTTTTGGTTAGAGAGGCACATAGTGGAGGTCTAATGGGCACTTTGGAGTTACCAAGACATTGTCTATTTTGTAGGACATTTTTATTGACGTCATTTAAAACGAGATGTTGAGCGAATTTGTTCACGATGCATCACTTGTAAAAAAAAAACTAAATCTCGACTTCAACCCCATGGTATGTAATCACCATTACCAATTCCTTATCATCCATGGACTGATATATCAATGGATTTCGTGCTTAGATTGTCTAGGACAAGAACTGGTAAAGATTCAATCTTTGTGGTGGTTGATAGGTTTTCTAAGATGGCTCAGTTCATTTAATGGCATAAGACTGACTATGCATTTCACATTGCTTCATTGTTCTTTAAAAAGATTGTTCGAATGGATGGGATGCTTTGGACAATAGTTTCTAAGCTAGGAACTAAGCTTTTGTTCTCAATAACATGCCACCCTCAAATTGATGGAAAAACTGAAGTTGTGAACCTTACTTTGTGTGGTTTGTTTCATTCTTTGGTGAAAAAGAATTTGAAACCATGGAAAGATTGTTTGCCTCGTATTGAGTTTGCATACAATAGATATGTACACTCAGCTGCTAAATTCTCTCTATTTGAAATTGTTTATGGATTCAATCCACTCACTCCATTGGATTTGTCTCCTTTGCTATCTAGTGAATATTCTAATGTTGACGGAAAAATAAAAGCTGAGCTTGTGAAACAAATTCATGAAAAAATTAGATTACACATTGACAAGAGGGCTAAGGAATACTTGAAGTATGCAAACAAATGGCGAAAGGAAGTTGTCTTCGAACTAGGAGATATGGTTTGGGTCCACATGCGATAAGAGAGATTTCCAAACCAGCGCAAGTCTAAACTGATGTCGCGAGGAATTGACTCATTCAAAGTCCAATATCAACAACAATGTCTACCAAATAGAGCTTCCAAGTGAGTTTCAAAACAGTTCTACATTCAATTTTTATGATTTGTCTCCTTATATTGCAGATGAGCCAGATTTGAAGCCAAATCTTTCTGAATAAGAGAAGAATGATGAGGGCATTCTAAAGAGCACACTTGGATCTAAATTGGGAAAAAGACAAACTAGGAGTAAAATTGAAGAAGAACCGAATGACGATAAGCAAAATTCTAAGCTAATTGGTCCAATTACAAGGGCTAGAGCTAAGAAATTTCAAGCTTTGTGTTTTGAGCATATTTCGGGCATTTTGGGGGCAAAATTTGAAGAAAACTAAAATGGACTACATCAATTACATCAACAAGCTTTAGTCCATCTAATCTGAGCCCAAATGAAGCTTTAAATAGCAAGAAAAAAGTGTTGGATGAAGATAGATGTTCTAGAAATTCAACCAACAAATTTAATGTTTTAAAGCATGCCATTTCATTCCTCCTACATTACCTTACTCACTGCTGTTTTATATATTTTGGAAAGGCAAATTACATGTCATCCTGTGAGATAGATTTGAATTCAACATCAGAAATGAGATGTGAGGATTAAAGTAAGTGTTATTTTGTGGTGACGCCAACTTATCAAACTCTTCTGCTAACGATGTGATTTTCTTACTTGCTTTGGCTGTGAAGAAAATTGCGCATCTCAACGTGAATTTCAGATTTTACTATGAGACGCATCACACCACCATCAAAACATCTGTCTAGATTTCTAGTTCGTGTTTGAACATATAGCTCGAAGTAGTAAGAAGTGAATAACGATATGTCCTCATTCAAGTATTGTTCCACAATTGAATCCTTGGGATGAACTTTTTGTTTGACTTTTTTCTTCAGATGGAACATAAATCTCTCGAATGGATACATCTAACGAAATTGACTTGGACCTCCTAATGCGGTTTTCGTGTGGTAGATGAAATGCCAGATGCTTTATAACATCGAAGAATGATGGTGAAAAAATCTTCTCCAAGTTACATAGTAGAATAACTATGTTATTTTTAAGTCTACGGACCACATCTACACTCAAATTTCTTGCACATAAATACCGAGAAAATATGCCAATACCTGAAATTAAAGTATTAATTAGTTTATTCAACAATTAATATCTGTAAATTAATAAACATTAATTATACTATATAAATAAAATAATAAATGATACCTCCAATTGCTTCGTGTGCATTTTTGTCCATCAATTCAAAAAAACATATAAGAAGTAGTCTTTGCATGAATACATGACAATTGTGACTTTTCATCCCTGATAACTTTCCTCAATGAATATCGACGCACCTTCCGATGTTAGATGCATAACCATCAGGAAATTTCACGTCTTCCATCAACCATATCAACAATTTATATTCCTCATAATTCAAAAATTTGAATATCGAAACTGAAGCTATATTATCATCACTTATATGTAATTTCTTCTGTGAGCACTACTCTTATATATCCTTCCGTGATTTAATGTTATCCTTTGTTTTTCATGTGACATTCAGTATTGTGTTGATGATATTATTGGAAATTTTTTCTCTATGTGCATGACATCAAGATTGTGTCGAAGCTTCAGATTTTTCCAATACGGCAGATCCGAAAATATGCTCTTCTTGTACCAATTACGGGTAATTCCATAACCATCAATTCTTAGATGATTGTTCCCTTCGCAAGCTATACTCCTAGGAATATCCAAAGCAAGAAGGCGTTCATACAAAATCTCTTCGTCGGTCAAAACTTGACGAGAAGATTTCCGCACAAATATACTCATTTTGAATTTCCTCTTGTTGCATCGTAATGTATGATCAGCAGAAAGAAAACGACGATGACAATCAAACCAACTCGTCTTTCGTCCATATCTCAACTGAAAAACATGTGTTTCCCCATGTCATATGGACAAGCCAATTGACCATGTGTTGTCCATCCAAATAGCATACCGTAAGATGGAACATCACTTATTGTCCACATAAGAGCACCTCACAATATAACATTTTGTCGTCTCGAAACGTCGTACGGTGGAACTCCCTTCCATAATTCTTTAAATTCTTCAATCAGTGGTTGAAGAAATATATCCAATCTTCTTTTCGGATTATTAGGCCCGAGAATCAATATTATCAAGACAAAAACTTACGCTTCATGCACATATCTGGTGGTAAATTGTACAGTGTCATAATAACTGGCCACAACGAATAATTTCTGCAAGACATCCTAATGGATTAAAACCATCTGTGCAAAGAGCTAAATAAACATTTTGACTCTCAGCAGCAAAATCTGGATATACCTATTAAAGTGTTTCCACGCCTCACTGTCTGAGGTATGACACATTTCTCCATCACGATTTAAATGCTCGGCATGTCATCTGATAACCTCTATTTTTTCATAGTATTTTAATTCATTTTCGTAGTTAGTTCACTAAGCATTAAGCATCGCTTAGTTCTCTTTCATCCCTTTTTCGTGTATTTGCAGGAAAAGATTACATCGAACACGAACACGAGCAAACACGAGCGAATATGAGCAATGGCCCTACACCACATTCACTAGCAAAACCGCGGACACAAGGGAGGTGGACAGCCCGACCGTGCAGCCATTCCAGTCCGCCCGTGCTGCTGAAGATAACCAGCAGCCCGAGCGTGCATTGTCAAAAGCCCGCCCTTGCTGTTGTTCCAAAATGCAAGCCCGACCGTGCAGTGACATGCCCGACCATGCTTCCCTCTTAGCTCGACCGTACTCATTAAACAGACATCAATGCAGAATGTGCAGCACGACCCGAGCATGCATGAAGCCCGACCGAGCTTGGATCAGCTGAAGCGTCCGACGGAGGAAACTCTTGTGCCCGATCGGTCACATTAAACCTGCACGCCACCATGAAGAAAAGGAAAGATTGGGTTGACGGGAAATACAGGAAAACTCATGGGATAGAATGGAGAGACTTGGCAAAAGAGAAAAAAGAAGAATATGATAGAAAGAAGAAGAGAAAAGAAGGAGATTCAATCGTGATTCACGCTAGAAAACGAATGAGAAAAAGCAGATGACACAGAGCAGACGCAGAGAGAGAGTAGAGAGAGAGAGCACAACGCACACAAGGGCGAAGGACGGAGCGACGAAGCCGGATTGCAGAAGAGCTATTGAAGACGTCGGTAATAGAATATGGAGGAATTTCGTTCTTTATCCATGTTGAATATTGTTATCTTTTGCATTTCGTATTCTAAGTTCATGTCTCAGTAGGTCCATAGCCATAGGTTAGAGAGCTTTGCCGATATGTACGAAGTCTTGTTCTTAATGCTTGTTGGTTCTTAATGCTTTCGTTCTTGTACGCCACTTGAATGGATGATTTTGGTATTTCATCATTTTCAAATTGATTGGTTGTTTTTAATGTTTTCCTTCTTGCACGCCACTCGAATGAATGATTATAGAAGTTTAATAAATCTAGGCTAGGTGATTAGACTTTTCCATGATTTAGGATTTAATCGGTTTAGAATCTACGCCAGGTCGATCGATTGAATCTAGGGATTAGGATAGCAGTCTTAATGCATCTAGTGGGTGAGATTACGCAATCGGAAGATTGGTATTACGCATGCTAGGTAGTGGACAAGTCTACGCCAGTCAGTTCCTATAATAGAGCTTGAATTCCTTGAACTCGTGATAATATCTAAGACCATGATCTTGTTAGAACTTTGTTGCATCATCGTGCGTCTCTCGAAACCTATTGTGTTTAATTCATTGAGTTTAATCCGTTAGTTAGTTAGTTATTTAGTTTATCTTTATTCGTATTCCACTCACTTATTGATTTTACACGTTCTATTCATTAGTTACTGGCTTTAGAGTTGCATCGATTCCTCGTGTTCGACCCTGGTACTATACGATCCTTATTCTTGCGGAGACGTTAGTCTAGATATTTTATTACTTGATATTAACCACATCATCATCTCATGTCGCTTGCGGTCTTTTCAAATTGATACAATCTTTTTATCACGTCTGTAATTGGTAAATACCACATACAACGAAATAGAATTGATTTTCCATTCCTTGTCAAATAAAACTGATCTTATCCACAAAATCGACAATTGCTCAAATCTAAAGTTTCTTTCCAAAAAATAGTACAGTTGTCTTGGCAAACATCAATCTTTTGATATGACAATATAAACAATGATCTCATTATCTTCTTTATTTTATACTATGACTCGACTACATTATTATTTTCAGGCAAATAATCTTTTACTAATTTTTGATGTAGAATCCATGCAATTCTCAGAAAGATCATTTTAGTCTTCAAATTCATTAAACTTGCAGATAGAGAGAACCGTGAAAGACCACTTCTACAACTATCATAAATTGGATGTCTAGAACTATCTATCATTTAAAAAAACTTTTTGCTTCTTCATTCGGATCTTATGTGATATTTTCATATTCGTTTCTTTCAACGAACACATTTTGCACCATTTCTACAAAAGGGTTCATTTCTACATCTTGAGAAGTCTCAAACACTTCATGATGTACAATACCCCTACTTAAATTTTCAACAACATTACCAGGTCGTGGTGCAAAATTCTCTCTATGAGATAAGCAAATGAAATAATTTGGATTAAACCCTCTAAAATGAAGATAATTCCAAACGGTTCTCTCATTAACAATTTTTTCATTTATACATTTGACGCATGGACAAACCAACTTACTTATTTCTCTATAAACTTGTTGATTTGTCGTCGTCGTCATAAACTCTGTAATGCCTTCTATAAACTCCTTCGATACACCTTGAGTTTTTGCGGATCAATTCTTCTATATATCCCTTGTCTAGTAAAGAAAAATATTCGATCTCAACGATGATGCCTTTATAATCAGAAACGATAACAAGATATGTAGAGAAATATATGAGAACTGTGTGTGAAAAACGGATGGATGGAGGAGAGGTTAAATAGATAATTTCGGGACTGATTAAGGACGAATTACAAACTAAGACAAATATTTCTCGATGAACCGTCCCGAATACATCCCTCATTCACTTATATTTTGTGGATGGACACTGTTGTCGTCCGCAAATTTGCGGACGTGCGCTGTTGACGTTTGCAATTTGCGAACGTCCTTGAATGTTGTCTCTAATCTGCAACGTATCCTAAATCCGTCCGCAATCACGGACGACTTAGGGACTACTTTCCGGTCTGCAAATTTGCGGACGGATTAAGGATGGATTTATATTTCCGTCCTTAATTTGTCTGTAATTCGTCCCTAAATTTAGGGACGACACTTGCAATCCATAAATTTCGTTTGGAAATAAGCATTTTCTTGTAGTGTGAATTCAAGTTGGTTGAGTCTATTTTGATTTGTTAGTGAAAGTTTATGCTTATTATGAGCCTATTTTAAATTTTGAATAAAATCAGATATTAGAATCATTAGCATTTTTCATTTTGAATTTATTTGATAGTTTAAGTGTGAATTTCATTGATTGGTGTGTCGGATTGAGTTTGTTAGCTAGTTTGCATGAGAACTTATTAGAGAAAACAAGGAGAGGGAGTGAATAGAGTGAAACACAGTTCTAAGGGATTTGTGAGGGTTGAACATCTTCTCGTTTTCTTTGATCTCTTTCTATTTATTACTAAGGTTTTCTTTCGGAAAAAAAAATGGCTCCAAACTCGGAACATACATATGATGAAGAGCCATGAAGAAAGGAAGCAAATTGTTTACAAATAGAGGCACTATCGTAGCAGATACAACGCCTAGTGAATTAAGCCATGAGAGTAATCGAGGAGAAGTTGGATAGCATAGAGAACCGAAGAAATACAACTCGTCCTTTAAGGCACCATAATGCACCTCCAAGAGCTAGAGAACCACAAAGAAGCTCTAGTGACGAGAATGCTTCAACTTTTACTGAATTTGAAGAATTGAGCAACCAAGAAAGCAGAGGCATGTTAGACGAGAAAGAGAATGGTTGGATGATGATTTGAGTAGAATTAAGCTTGAAATTCCATTATTCCATAGAAGAAAATATGTTGAAGCTTGTTTGGAATGGGAGAGCAAAGTTGAGCTGGTTTTCGAACTGCATCATTATTCAGAGAGGAAAGAGGTTCAACGTGATGCTGCAAGATTCAATGACTATGCTTTAGCATGGTGGGATCAACTTAAACTCTCTATGAGGAGGAATGGAGAGCATCCGGTTGATACATGGCGGAAAATGAAGAAATAGAAATGCTCTTGATTCAAGCTAATACGGAGGAGACTAAAGAAACCACTATGGACAGAATTCTTGGCGGTTTGAATCAGAAAATTCAAGACAAAGTGTTAACTAATGGAATTGGAGGATCTGCTACACTTGACCATAGAGTTTGAAAGGCATATCAAATGGAAGGCAAAATCATATCCGATATACGATTCAAAATCGGCAGAGTCTCAGCCACAATTCACCAAAGAGGAAAGACAGTTTAAAGCTCCTAATCAACTCAAAAACATGAGGGCTTTCTCATAGACCTATGTTTGTATTTATGTACAAAGAGACATATTTGAGTACTAACAAGCTCGCCAATTCTGTTCCTAGTGTTTATCTTGATCTTTTACAGGAGTTTGATGATATTTTCCTAGAGGAGGTTCCAGATGGATGCCACCCCTTAGCGGAATCGAATATCAAATCGATTTTGTGCTCGAAAGAAGCATCTCCAACAAATCAGTCTATAAAACCAATCTTGAGGAGACTAAGGAGCTTCAAAGACAAGTTGATAACCTGATGAAGAAGGGCGGAAGAGCATGTCTCCATGTGCTATGCCGGTAATTCATGTCCCAAAGAAAGATGGTACGTTGAGAATGTGTGTTGACTATTGTGCAGTAAATCAAATCACGGTAAAATATCGACACCCATTCCCTAGGCTTAATGACATGTTGGATGAGCTACATGGTTCCAAAATCTTTTCCAACATTTATTTGAAAAGTGATTATCATAAAATAAGCATGAAAAAAAGGTGATCAATGAAAAACTGCCTTAAAACTAAGTATGGGTTGTATGAATGAAAAAATGCCTTTAAAACTAAGCATGGATTGTAGGAATGGCTTGCTATGTCTTTTGGATTCACAAATGCCCCTAGCACGTTTGAGGCTCATGTATCACATTCTTAGGCACTTTATAGGTAGATTTTTTGTTGACTTTTTGATGATATCTTGATTTATAGTAAGAATCTTGAAGAGCATGTGGAGCATGTCAAATCTGTTTTGAAGGTCTTGCTTGATCAAATATTGTTTGCTAATCTCAAAAAGTGCACGTTTTGCGTTAATAAAACTGATTTTTTTAGGCTTTGTGGTTAGTGAACAAGGTGTTCAAGTCGATGAAGAAAAGATTGCTGCAATTAAAAAATAACCGAGTACTCGAACCGTTAGTGAAGTGCGAACCTTTAATGATCTTGCAAGCTTTAACAAGCATTTTGTGAAGGATTTTAGCACCATTGTTGCACCTCTTACAGAAGTTGTCAAGAAAAATATCGAGTTTCAATGGGGAGAAGCGCAAGAAGCTACATTTCATCTTTGGAAATAAAAACATACTAATTCACCCATCTTGTCTCTACCTGATTTTTCTAAACCTTTTGAGATTGAATGTGATGCTTCTGGTGTCGTTATTGGGGTTGTGCTAATGCAGGAAGGGAAACCTATAACTTACTTCAGTGAAAAGGTTAACAATTCACAACTAAGCAACCAAACGTATGATAAGGAGCTTTGCATTTTGTTAAGATCTCCAAACTTGTCAGCATTATCTTTGGCCGAAAGAGTTTGTCATATACACTGATCATGAGGCATTGAAACATCTTAAGGGTCAACAAAAATTAAACAAAAGGCATGTTAAATGGGTTGAATTATGTAATTCGATATAAGCAAGTCAAAGAGGATATTGTGGCTGATGCTTTGTCTAAACGCCATAATCTGATCATTTCACTTGATTCCAAGTTGTTTGGCTCTGAATAGATTAAGGATTTCTATTCTACTAATTTTAACTTCGAAAAAATTATTAAAGCATGCGACACATCTGCTTGTGGTGAATATTAAGCATGATGATTTTTTGTTTCGTAAGAACAAGATGTGCATTCCCAATTGTTCTTTGCGTGATCTTTTGGTTAGAGAGGCACATAGTGGAGGTCTAATGGGCATTTTGGAGTTACCAAGACATTGTCTATTTTGTAGGTCATTTTTATTGACCTCATTTAAAACGAGATGTTGAGCGAATATGTTCACGATGCATCACTTGTAAAAAAAACTAAATCTCGACTTCAACCCCATTGTATGTAATCACCATTACCAATTCCTCATCATCCATGGACTGATATATCAATGGATTTCGTGCTTAGATTGTCTACGACAAGAACTGGTAAAGATTCAATCTTTGTGGTGGTTGATAGGTTTTCTAAGATGGCTCACTTCATTTAATGCCATAAGATTCAATCTTTGTGGTGGTTGATAATTCTTTTTGGTGAAAAAGAATTTGAAACCATGGAAAGATTGTTTGCCTCGTATTGAGTTTGCATACAATAGATCTGTACACTCAGCTGCTAAATTCTCTCTATTTGAAATTTCTTATGGATTCAATCCACTTTCTCCGTTGGATTTGTCTCCTTTGCCATCTAGTGAATATTCTAATGTTGACGGAAAAATAAAAGCTGAGCTTGTGAAACAAATTCATGAAAAAATTAGATTACACATTGACAAGAGGACTAAGGAATACTTGAAGTATGCAAACAAAGGTCGAAAGGAAGTTGTCTTCGAACCAAGAGATATGGTTTGGGTCCACATGCGATAAGAGAGATTTCCAAACCAGCGCAAGTCTAAACTGATGCCGCGAGGAATTGACCCATTCAAAGTCCAAGATCAACAACAATGTCTATCAAATAGAGCTTCCAAGTGAGTTTCAAATCAGTTCTACGTTCAATTTTTATGATTTGTCTCCTTATATTGCAGATGAGCCATATTTGAAGTCAAATCTTTCTGAATAAGAGAAGAATGATGAGTGCATTCTAAAGAGCACACTTGGATCTGAATTGGGAAGACAAACTGGGAATAAAATTGGAAAAGAACCGAATGACGATAAGCAAAATTCTAAGCTAATTGGTCCAATTACTAGGGCTAGAACTAAGAAATTTTAAGCTTTGTGTGTTGAGCATATTTTGGGCGTTTTGGGGGCAAAATTTGAAGAAAACTAAATTGGACTACATTAATTACATCACCAAGCTTTAGTCCATCTAATCTTGAGCCCAAATAAAGCTTTAAATAGAAAAAAAAAAAGTGTTGGTGAAAGATAGATGTTCTAGAAGTTCAACCAACAAATTTAATGCTTTAATCTCTCAACTACAACTCAATTGTCACATTTACTTCTCCTCCACATGCAAGCTATTTATTTAATGATTTCAAACACTTCTTTGACTTTATTTTCTTTTAAACAGTTGCCTTATGTTGAGAACAACAATCAAGTTTTATTTTATCAATTGAGATGTTTTCTCAGAAATTCTTTTAAAACAAGATTTCTTTTAAAACAAGATTTCGAACTTATCATATTATCATTTATGGTATTCGTGCATCGACTTATCAATTCGTTCTTTCACAAAAAGAATTGTGGCGTCATTCGAGTTTCTAACGTTCTTTATCCATGTTCTATCGGGACCTAGGACCGTTGATTTCGAACGTGGGCTTAGATTTTTTGAGATAACCAGTTGATTAAGGGTTTAGGAACAAATTCCATCGGTTGTAGGAAGAAATTCGATCTAGGTTTGTATCACCAAAGGCTAAAGCCCTTCGCTTTAAAGTTACTCCTGGACAAAATGGTTTGTAGTTCTCTTTTGTTCAAAGCATGCCATTTCATTCCTCCTACATTACCTTACTCACTGCTGTTTTATATATTTTGGAAAGGCAAAATTGCATGTCATTCCGTGAGATAGATTCGAATTCAAAATCAGAAATGAGATGTGAGGATTAAAGTAAGTGTTATTTTGTGGTGACGCCAACTTATCAAACTCTTCTGCTAACGATGTGATTTTCTTACTTGCTTTGGCTGTGAAGAAAATCACGCATCTCAGCGTGAATTTCAGATTTTACTACGAGACGCATTCTCTTAGAATCTTCCCATAGCACACCGCCATATTCCTGAGCAAAGTCACAGGCTGCCTCAAAGACCTCCTGCCAACAATTCAAGTGTCTAGTATTAAGGTTTCAAAGTAATTGTGATATGGAAAAAGAAAATATACAATCAGAAAGCATCCAAGGGTCTTTACCCTTGAAGGAAATTCATCGTAGAAGTGGGCTGGGGTCATCTCGACTCTATTCAGATCCGTCTCCCAAAGCCGTATCTGCTAAAAAGATTCATTTGCACTTAGGTATTTAGTAGACGAAGTCATTGTGTGTGATAGTAAATCCTAGCTTGCTATAAGATCGTGTGAGATTAACCGACCTTGCACATGCTAGGCCAACACCAACTTCCACAAACCCACGAATAGGATTCATATTAAAAAGGGAGACAGAGCCCCATGCTTAATGAACATCAAACAATCCTACGCTTTGTCAACATGAGATCGCAACAACACTATTCGTTATAGAAGAAGAGGCTATAACCTGGTCAGAGACATTTTCTGGAACAGAAGGGATCCTGTCTGCAACACGTGGATGGGCATTCTGCTGGAGGAAAGTAATTATCTGTTTTTCAAGGAACAAAGAGAAACTTAAGGAGTCCTATAAAGCAGCATCAAGTCCTTCATCAAGGTCAAATGCACATGGCATTACCTTTCACTGGTTAAGAGTATTCAATGGCTGTCTACCAGGTTTCGTTTTAAATGAACTAATCAAACAAACAAGAAATGATTATTCACCTGTTCTGCTGTAATGCCATTCTCAAATGCATTATACAAGCTTTCCTTTGTAATTCCGGCGACTATAAGATTAGGAAGCTGGTACTCTACCCTGGAAATAGAGCCACAAAAGTTATCCAAAAGAACTTAAAACATTCAAGACAAAATCCCTTGAGAACATTTTCATGAGCTTCTACCTCGCAAAAAGACGTAAAATTTCAGAGTGCAACTTAGATGTTGAGTAAGCATACATCCTAAAATTTGTTTCCACCATGACAAATCCCTGATGATAATAAGAAAAAGAAATGATGAGCTAAGTGAAGACAAAGCATCAGCTGATACTATTTTGAGGCAAAAAAAAAACCTCTTTTCTTGCTGATGAATCTGCTAAACTAACTGATAGATTTGTAGCCAATTTAGTTGGAATAAACCAAGTATCTTTCCTGCCCTGTAAAGATAAAACCGTTCAGTCCATTATAGTGAATTTCTATCCTCTCTAACTTTTTTCCCCTTTGCAAGCTATAATCTTTTGATAATGAAGGAGATAGGAAAAACTAGCATACCTGTAGAAGCTTGACCAATCCCAAGTCAGCAAGGTCCTTGATTGTAGTTCTCTGAATCTCGGACAACGTATTTATGTTATATGCCTGACATACAAACAAGATTGAAGGAATTCAACGACGGCTAGTTTTTCCTACTGTGTCAATAGAAGTACAAAAGAAGCACGCTAAAAATGACTTAATAGATTTATGTTATACCTCACCAGTAGCATGGAAACTAAGCTCCAACAAAAATGAAATCAGATCAGCTGGATCTACATCTCGTTCCTGAGCCAGGATAACATTTGGTTATTCATGTTGAAAACTTAAGATATCAACATAACTAAATCTTGATTAAGGGCATGATACAAACCTCAGCATTGGTTATGTATTCCCGGATAATGTACCAAAGCTGTGCATTTGTATCCATTAGCTGCATATCAGAGTCAATGAGATCATTAACATCGATACACACAAAGCAAAATGCATAATTATTCGCATCTTGCCTACCAAAAACTGAAAGCCACCTTCGGTTAATCTCGGGCCATCTCTGTCTCTGTAGTATCAAGTGCAATGTATTACATAAGGAAGATTTATGCTATCATCAGGCATCCATTGATATGCACCGCAAAAATACCTTTGAGTCAAAAGACCTCGTTGGAAAATTCTCATCATGGAGGAACTGATGCCAGTAAGCTTATCAGCTTGAGCTGAATTTATGAGTTGTAGCAAGAAGCACTGATTAACATATGTACAGAACACCAGATGTTAACAAAAACCAATATAAGTAGGTTTCCAACGCAATTATGTATACAATATTCTCCATAATTAAATGCAACGCCACACCTCCCATTGCTGAAGTGCATAGTTTTCTAGTTCTTGCAGACTTGGGAGCTTAATAACATTGTTTGAAGGCAGAGGTTCCCTTGGCAAAACCCCACTGAAAATTCAGGTTTATACCATGATCATCCTCTGTAAAAATCAGAAAAGAGGAAGAAAAATACAAAAGAAATAGACCATCTGTAGAAGGCGATTGACCTAGACAAAAACTTACCCATAAATTACATGTTTCCGAAGATTATTCTGAAATGTTGGATTTAATCTGTAACTAGTTTCCTTTTTCCTGAAAAAGTATAAACTCACAATTTCACTAATACTTAAAGCAAATCGAAAAATAACATGGATCTGCATTCTCTCTGCAAATCCGTAACATGCACAATCAATCCAAGCAGAAGAACGAAGCAAAGAGTTCCCAAGTTAATGTTCAACATCTAGAGAGATAGAAATATGGATCCAAACTATAAACATATTAACTAAATATTCACTGGATGCTAAGAGACATACAGATTAACAATACCAAACACCAGAAAGATTTTAATACATCCTCACTCATGGTTCTAGTTCTCAAATCAACAACCTCTAAAGAAGATTAAAGTATACCTATAGGCAATAACTCGAATTCAGATATGATCAACAAAAATAAAATCCATTGCAGAAAAACATTGTCCATACCTATCTACAGTTTCTGAAAGAACCCTCAATTGAATTAATCGATCGATTGCAACTTTGTGCTTAGAGGAACCACCTGCAAGCACCCACTCCTCCATCAGCTTGGCAGAAACAGGCACATCAATGTACAACATCTGTAATACGTACTTCTTGGCCAGAGGAGGCAAAGACCTGACATCACAATCATTCTTCAGTAAAGAAAAATAAATTAAGAAATAAAATCCTCGAGTTCTTTTTTTCAATAGAATGTGTCATGGAACTCAACCAAGGATCATCCACAGACTCCTGTATTCGTATTTCACTCTTGAGTTAGCCGAACTCAATACCATTGAAATCATCTTTAATACACATATACCTACCTGACAATGGCCTCGCAGATGAAGACATTGTTGTAGAGCTTGTCGAGTTTGATTGCGGGAAGAGCCGCCACCATGTCCATGAAATTCTTCGCGATGATCTTTACCTGCGGCATCTCCTCTAAAGGATTACTACTCCAACTTAAGTGAGTATTCCAATTGGGAGGGGCGATTCAATCAAAATGATCGGAATCGAAGAGGTAGAAAACAGTAAGAGTAGTTTGAGAGCAGAGATCTAGAACCCTAACAAGTGAAGAAATTAGGGTTTTCCCATTCATTCTACAGACGAGACTCCTTCATGGGCAACCGGAGATTCTGCAAGTGGGATCGCCGATCTCCGTTGCCGGTTACCGCGAACACAGCGTGGCCCAGAAGAAAAATTGATACCTCCATAAATAATGCAGTTTTTGGTTTTGTGAGCTCAATTACTTGGGCCATTGGGCCGATTCAGCATATTCCATTTCGGAACAAATTTCTAACTCTGGTGATTTATAAACTTGATATAGATGTTATTCCTTCAATTTAAAGAAACTAACGATAATATTAAAATGATGGATATATTATATAAAATTTTATTAACAAATAATTGTTATATTTTTTCATATTTTATTTTATGGTTGAACAATTTAATCAAAATCGTCGATCACTGAATGAAAATGATCGATAATTATCTAATAATTCTATGCATAATTTATTAATGATGTTTTATTAGTAAAATATACTACAAAATATATATTTTATTCTTTTTAAAATAATTTATTTTAAAACCAAATATTTTGACATCTTAAATAATATTATAATTTAAAAAAATAATTTTTTTATATCTGCCCAGCATTTATTATTAATTATTTTATCATCAACGAATATATATTAGTATTTTAATTGTTAAAAGCTTAATTTAAAAAATATTAAATACACTACATATTTATATATTTATAACTAATATTTATTTTTATAATTTTTTTTTGGATTTTACAATATAATTAATTATATATATCTCTCTTTTTATCTATTTTGTTAAATTTTTAATTATTTAAATTTAAATTATCTTTCATATTTTAAATAGTTTTTCATTACTAGAAATTTAGACATTCTAGATGGAAAAATCCGTTCAGAAATTTCCGGACAGAATAAAGATGGAAAGATAAATCCGTCCACGAAATTCCAAACGGAAAAGCAGTCCAGACATCGTCCGTTTGTGAAGACAGTTTGGAGACGGATTTTAAGGATGTTGCTGATTAGGGACGGTGTCCAAGCCTGTCCGCAAGTTGTGGACGGCGTCCAAGACGGTCCGCAAATTTACGGATTACCACAGTATATGTCCTTAAATTTTTGGGCCATTAGTACAATCGTCCGTAAATTTTCGGGCGGACGCCATCCGCAATTTTTAACGACGGCCACAGTATCCGTCCGCAAATTTGCGTACGGTTACGGGGGAAACGTTTGGATTTAGGAAAATTTTTGGGACGGTTCGTTGGCAAATATTTGTGTTAGTCCGTAATCAGCCCTTAATCCGTCCAAAAATTAAATTTAATCCCCTCCTAGTTTCATCCGTTTCCCACACAAAATTCTCATATATTTCACTACATACATCTTATTGTTTCTGATTATAATGACATCATCGTCGAGATCGAATATTTTCGTTTCTAACAATGGATGTACAGAAGAATTGATCTAAAAACTCAATGTGTATCGAAGGAGTTTATAGAAGGTGTTACACAAAATATGTCATCCTAATTCTGTAGTTGAGAGTCGAAATGTTTATTTAGGCCTTTGCACTGATGGTTTTAATCCATTTGGGATTTCAGGGAGGAATTATTCGTTGTGGCCAATTATTATGACACCGTACAATTTACCACTTGATATGTGCATGAAAATGGAGTTTTTGTTCTTAACAATATGATTCATGGGCCTAATCATCCAAATGGTTAATGTTTAGTAGTGTTTTTTTTTTGTTAAAATTGTTACAGAATACCCTAAACTTAACACAACCACTCTATACTCAGTTTTTACAATAGATTGAGAAATCATGGATTGGTCCTTAGGTGACCATGAAATCAAATTGTTACCAAGGAATAAAAAGTAACTGAAGTAGAGTGGCACATATTAACACAACCAGCTCAATCGGTATCAGAATATGAAACAAGATCTATGGTGATAAATGGTCGCAATTGCAAGCCATAGTAATGAGTACCCTTGATGATATGAGTACCCATGTCATGGAATTCTAATGAGAAGTGTGGGGATCATTTAGAAATAAAGACGATTTTTGAATTTCATACTGGACATCTAGTCGTGTGAATGTAGAATAGGGTCGGGAATAATCGAAGATATAAAGTTTGGGCTTTATGCCTACTGACGTTTCACTAGTGTTGCATGAATTTAAACGAATCCGATGAATAATATTTTCAATAATTGTGAAGAAGTGGGCCTGTATAATCATGTTCAGAAATTTTTTATGGCAAACTATGTCTCAAAGGAAAAACTGATGTGGTGCATAAACTTTTAGAAAAGGCCGTTAAGATAATATCATCCATGTATAACAAGAACATAGCTTGGTTATTTTTGATGCAGATAATACTCAACGAGGAATCATTGCAGCTTTAGATGAATGCAACCTTGGACACATACCCTGTGAATCTATGATTTCATACCCATGGAGCTTACTTAAGTCCATATAAAGAGCGTTTGAGATGATATACATGATTCAGATGAATAGAGTCAGGAAAACCCAGGGGTTAAAACATATCTATTGTTTCTTGAAGATGTCTATGAAGGAAGGCAATACATTCTTGACATTAGGTTGTTGGATGGGCCAGTTGCGAGAAACTGTGATGCTTAATACGGTTTGGATGATTGCAAACTTGACCACTAGATTGAACCTATCTTCAATCAATTTCTATTTTACGAGATATTTTGTTGGCCAACAATTGTTTTATATACCTAACCAAAAAGCTATATGCATGGAAACTATGATGAAAATCCACATGGAATGAACACTATTAGGTGGTCAGAGAACAACGTCCCAAATACTAATATTAAATAAGACCATCAAACTCGGATTGTATCGTATAGTGCCAATTGCGGGTCTTTCACGTGGGACGTGGAGATAAATGAGATGGTGGTGGTGTTTATGGTGAGGATGGAGTTTGGCAATGCCTTATTGGCTACATGTGATCACACGATGACGATTCGTAGATTGTTTGGTGATGGTTGGCACGACCGACGATGTAGGTTGAATTGGAGGTGTTTGAAGGAATGATATGATATAAAATTAGACCGATATTCTAATGCTAGAATGGATGGAACAAATTGAAACCCTCTAGAAACTAGATAACAAAACGAGGAACTTGTCTTTCCTAAAGAAAGGATGCCCCAAAAGGATGGTCCAGAATCCAACAATGAACAATAACACAACACTTGTGATCTAGTGTTGTTAAGTGAGTGAACAATCAGAATCTTTCCAATAGTTTGGTAGATAAAATCTAAAGAATTAGCAAATAAAAAGGCTTTCTCAATTAGATAAATTTATGTTTAGAAAATTCATATAATGGCTCACTTATTTATAAGGATCAAATAATAATAAAAAATTAAATAAAATAAGCTAACTCTAAAATACAGTGAAAATTGATAACACGTAATCCGTTGTAGTATTTACGTGATTCTTAGGTCTAGTTTTGAGTAGATTACTTAGATTTCACTCATTTATCGAGTTTATTCGAGGACTTCATCTACATTTCGTGTTTTGTATAGGAAACGAAGACATGAGGAGAAACACGAGAGATTATGGCGATTTAACCCCGAAAACGTTGTTGAATGACAAGATTCAACTTGTGCAAGACCATGGATTGAAGTGAACACTCAAACACCGAGCAAAAGGAGCGGAAACAACAAATCAAGACCCACACGCTCGGGCATGGAAGGTGTGCCCGCTCGGGCATTGAGGCAAATCACCGCAAGTTTTCCCCACTCGGGCTGAAGAGCCACACGCTCGGGCATGGGTGCCCGTTCGGGCATAAAAGAGTGTACACGATCGGGCATAAGGCCTGCACGAGCGGGTAGAAGCTGTGCCCGCTCGGGTCCTTGTTTTTCTCAACCAATTCCTAAGTTTTAGAACGGAAAAATAAGGAGAAATCAGATCTAAAACCAGGGGATTCAAAGGGAGTGCCCGCTCGGGTGGAAATGGAGTACCCGCTCGGGCTAATTGTTGCCAACATTCGCCGCAAGTTTTCCCCACTCAAGAGATTAGAGGACACACTTGGAGAGATCGAGAAGGACGGAACGAGGGATCCGAAGCATGGAGGGTCTATTGAAGACGTCGGTATATGGGGGCTGGATGAGTGTACACGACCGGGCATAAGGCCTGCACGAGCGGGTAGAAGCTGTGCCCGCTCGGGTCCTTGTTTTCCTCAACTAACTCCTAAGTTTTAGAACGGCCAAATAAGGAGAAATCAGATCTGGAAAAAGGGGATTCGAACCAGATTCGACAGGAGATCATTGAGAGACATTAGGGCAGAAGGAAAAAAGAAGAAAGGAGGGAACAAAGGATCGGGAGCAAGGAGGATCTATTGAAGACATCGGTTGATGAATAGGGAGCAATCTTATTCTCTTTCTATGTCGAATTTAGTATTCTCTTTTGTTTCTTTTGCTGTG
>CM071872.1:12365595-12377109 GCA_036759665.1 Gynandropsis gynandra | reverse complement strand
TAGCATGTCTAGTTTCCTTTGATTTACTTTCTCATGGGTAACCGTGGTGGACCTAGGATTAAGACTGAAAACTCGATAGGCCGGATTTGCTCTCGACATGCTAATTGATCGGTTAGGTTCGCTTTAGCGGTATTTCTAGGAGAAGGGGGAATTCTAGTGTTTTTATGCCCCATGTATTCCACGTTTACGTTTGCTTAGGGACAAGCAAACATTCAAGTCTGGGGGATTTTGATCATCTTGTTTTCATACGTATTTCTTGCACGATTTAAAAGACGTTTTTGATATATATGTGTTGCTTTACGTATGATTTGTTTTCGTGTTTTCATGTTCTTACAGGTTTTTACGCGTATTTGGATCATTTCGAAGCCAAAAGGACATGCACGGAGCTAAGGAGCAACTTCGAGGATCATCACGGGACAAACGAGACGAGATTTAGCAAGAGAAGCCTCCACCCGGTCGGGCACAACTCATGCACGATCGGGCAAAGGCTACGGCAAATTTTGGTGCGCATTCACGCACGACATGTATTCCAGCCACACAACTCGCGCGTTCCACCCTAGCCGCACCCGAGCGGGCACAATGACCGCCCGAGCGGGTCGCGGCCCGTAACTGCTCATTCAGTTAAGTAAAATTAACTTAAAACAAAAGGGAACTCGTGGGGCAATTAAGGCAACACTTAGACCGACTTAGGAGGCATAAAAGAGGCCAGAAGACGTCATTAGAGACAGCTTACATTGGACATTCATTCAGTTCGTGATTTAGGAGACTCTTGCGAGGAGACAAGCGAGGAGCATTAGAGATCAAGCCCCGACACTTCGGTTTCGTTTGGTTTTCATGTTCCTTAGACTTTCTATTTTGTTTATGTTTGTTTACAAACGCATGAGCGAGTAGTTTGTTTGTTCTAGGAGAAGGGATTAGCCCGTGGCTATCCCGGAACCACTTTTGATCTATTTTTAATGCATCTTCCCGTTTTAGTTTATCTATTCTCTATCTGAGCGCTTGAATTTACTTGTTTTTGCGATGGCCACGTAGATGCATGTGTTAGGGGTTAGGAGAAGGACCTAAAGGAAAATTCTAGTCCTAGAAGATCAGGTTTAGAACAACCGAGGTTAGGCCACGAAAGTAGGATAGCAACGGTTGAGGGTAATCGGATGAATCATAGAGCCTATGGGTTTAGTTCAAGGAGTCAGCCACGAAAGTAGGGGGCAACTTGTCTAGATCACGTGTCTATGCCTCGAGAGAGGGTAAATATCATGTTAGGATCGTCTGCCTTATATAGCTTTAACTGGGATTGCATGATAGATAGATTGATCGTCGGTTTCGGTAGTCTTGTGGTGAAACTGGATTCCTAGAACGTTTGTCTTATCGTTAGAACCCAAGTCGTTTATTTACTTTCAGTATTTCATTCTTCATCCATATTTGTTCGTTAGCAAGTTTGATTTATAGTTCGAGTTTAGATAGTGTTGTGCAGTCTCTGTGGGATCGACACCTAAAATACTACATACGGGTCGTGCACTTGCGGGTAGTTTAGGTTATTTTATTTAACTTTGAGAACGCATCAACATTCCGACGAAATTCTTCGATTCGTCTTCTTCTAGTTAGAGGATTTTCACGGTACCAGTCACACGTTCAAATCTAGCCGTAGATCTAGTGGTAAGTGAACTCAAACCAATTTATTCGATTCATCAAATCTGGCCGTATATGCATTAGTTTGGTGCCGTTGTAAATTTATTCGGTTATCGCAGACACTTCGGATAGAGTTTGCAAGGTCGAGTGGTCTTTGCGGTAGACGAAGTAAGATTGATATGATAACCAATTACGTACGGATTCGGGAGGCACATCTAAGGCCCGTGAAATGCGGTGGCGCTAGCATCACCAGGGGTTGCACAAATTTTAGTCACGATAATGCCTTTAATGTGGGTTGTACCCTCGAAGTCGAACTGCACGCCGTTCTTGATGATGTGGCTTGTCTACTGTTTACCCTTCTTTCAAGGCCTATAATCAACATAGATTGAATTCCGTTGTATCTTGATTGTTTTAAACCTCATTTGAACAACACAATTCATGTTTGTATTTGGTTGGTTTTTTTTACTATTATTCAATAGAATGTATTATTGTTACTATCAATATTTTTGTGGATTTACTATTATTGTAATCAGGGTCGCAGAGGGTCCAAGGGCCGCAGGGGACAAAGGGTCGCAGAGGTTCAAGGGTCGAAGGGAGACAATGGTCGAAGGGAGATAAGGGTCGTAGAGGTCCAAGTGGTCGCAGAGGTCCAAGTGGTCGCACAGGTACAAGGGTCGAAGGGAGACAAGGGTCGGAGAGGATAACAGTCGCTCGGTCCAAGGTCTAAAAAAATGTTTACTCTTTGATTATGCAAGATGTAATTTAATACATTGTTCTTTTTTAACTTTTGTAAATAATTTTGGGAGTGGATAATTCAACTTTTTATTTAATAATAATTATTTAATAATAAAGCGTAAAAGGTCGCAAGGGTCCAATGGTCGCAGAGGTACAAGGGTCTTGCCATCTATCCCTTGCTAACCTTTTACCCGTTCGACCCTTGACCCTGCGACCCTTTTACCCGTTCGACCTTTTTCGAATTCCATCTAACGTCGATTCGATGTCATGTATTTTCGAATTCCAGCCCTTTCCTTTTTTCCAATCCATCTTTTCCTCTCATCATCTTCCATACATTTTTTCTGAAAATGCCACATTTCCCTCATTTCTTCCCACAGATTTTGTGCAGCAATCTGTACTACCTTATAATCTTCTTTACCACACTCCGTCAGTATGTTACATGTAGAGAATGTACAGATTTGACTTTGTTTTTTGTTTTTTGTTACAGGAAATTCTGAAGATCTTCTTCGATGAGTATATTTATGGGAATACGACGGACAACAATATGGCAACGATTAAATCGAATGCGTCTAATAGAACATGTGAAGTCAAGTTGGATGGCTCCAAATTCACTGATGGATGGAAAGATTTCTACAACGACCAAAACATTCGTATTGGGGATGTCCTACTTTTTTGTCACGAAGGTGACATGGTCTTTAACGTCACCTGAGTCACTCTTGATGAGAGGGTTTTCATTGTCCCAACTGCGCGTTCAAATCTGGCCCTAGATTCATTGATAAGTGACCTTAAACTGATTCATCATATATAATTTGGTTATTTATTACAATTTTATTCATTTATACTGATGTAACTTGGTGATGTCGCAGACACTTCCGATAGGGTTTGCGAGGGAGAACGGTCTTTGCCGTAGACGATGTCATGTAATGATGTACCACGATTGCGGAATCGATCGCGGAACGTTCAATTTTTTGTTAGCAGCTTTAAGGCCTGTGAGTCGTGGCGGCGCTTGCATCTGAGAGGGGTAGAGAAAGTTTTGTCAAGAAATGGACTGAACGTGGGTTGTTCCCTCATAGTAAAAAAAGTTCTACATTGCAAGAGATCCTATGCTTCGATTTATTAGGAACATATTTTGATTTGAGTTGTATTTTAATTTCTTTGAACCTCCTTTTAACTTGAACTTCATTTGATCTTGTGGATTTACTATTATTAAATTGTTAGTGTTATTGTTAGTATCGTCGTCTTTGTGGATTAACTATTATTGTAACAAGGGTAGCAGATGGACAAGGGTGGAAAGGGGGACAAGGATCGCACGGGTCCAAGGGTCACGAGGGACAAGGGTCGCACGGGTCCAAGGGTCGCGAGGGACAAGGGTCCCACGGGTCAAAGGGTCGCGAGGGACAAGGGTCGCACGGGTCCAAGGGTCGCGAGGGACAAGGGTCGCACGGGTCCAAGGGTCGCGAATGTACAAGGCTCATAGATATTTGAGTCAATTATTTGTAAATAACTTGATAAATTATTATTTTCAAAATTTTATTCATATTATTTGTAAATAATTGTATTTGTAAATTCTTAATTTTTTTTACTATATTGTTAGTATCGTTGTTTGGTTGAATTTAGTATTATTGTAACAAGAGTCCCAGAGGGACAAGGGTCGCATGGGTTCAAGGGTCGCAGAGGGACAAGGGTTGAAGGGGTCCAAGAGTCGAAGAGGTACAAGGGTCACAAGGGTCCTAGGGTCAAAGAGGTCCCTCTGAGACACTTGTACCTCTGCGACCCTTTTACCTCTTCGACCCTTGGACCCCAGCGATACTTTTACCCTCTTCGACCCTTGGACCCTGCGACCCTGTCCTAAACCCTGCGATTCTTTTACCCCTACAACCCTTCGACCCTTTGCGACCCCTTTACCCCTGCGACCCTTGGACCCCTAAGACTCTGTAACCTAGTGAAACTGTTTTTCTGCGGAACCTGCTTAATTGCAAGCTTCTTTGTTGACAACAAACGATTTCAACCTATTGCAGCGAATCTGATGCCGATTTCAAGCTACTCTCGCCAAAGCTTTCGTGGTGTGGAAGAACAGTTATTTTCGCGACACAGTAGAGAAAAATCGAGGTGCTCAGGAGGGGAGAGAAAAATTATCGACAAGGGTGATATGAGATTATCAATATTTTAAGGGTAGATTTGAAGTTGAAACCTTTTTTTCAGGGAAAGGTATTTTTGAAGCACTTTGGCCCGACGAGGGTATTTTTGAAGTTCCCCCTCACCAACCACTTGCGTCAGTGTTATCCACCTCCCCTCTGATCCCTGTATCACACGCATACCAATCCAATCACCCTTCGTTTGTATTACTAATTGTAACGTAAAATCAAACGCTATTAAAGTTAAAATGTCAATGCAAATTGCGATAAGATTTATGTCAAAAAGTTCAAATTCGATTGGAATAATCAATCCACATATGAACATTAATCTGCATTGACATGTGCAATGATGTGTAATCCAATTTAAACCGGAGTTACAAACTATTGATATTGTGTCGGTATTGGATTTTGAATGTGTTTTTGTTCCACATTTCTTACATTTAAAAATAAAAAATAAATATGAAATGGATTTAAACAATTTAACCAAAAACTTAATTCAAAAACTAGTTTGAAAGTTTACGACTATCCAACTATATTTATAGATGAGAGATTGTAATCATGTTCTATTCAATATTAGATAACATAACAAAGGGTTTACAAAATACCATGACTTGGATGCGGGAGATATCGTTGACACCGGTAACATTCAACAAGGTGAGGGACAAGTATTGGGGAAAATAAGAGTCTTCGGTGAGCCAGATGAGGACATTCATGGCAAGAAATTTACATGGCACCCTCCCGTATGAGACGCCAACGACGTCTTATGACAAGAGCATGTCCTCCATATTAGCCAGAAGAACCCTCCAAACCAAACCAAGTCTTCCACAATCCAAAACGATGGTCTTCAATAGATGAAACCCTGCAGTTGAAGTAGAGACTTCAACTTATCTTAGACTAAAAGTTCGTCTGCAACACTTCTAACGACCATTTAACGGATTAAAGAATTCAAGATCTTACTTCAGTTATTAGTTAAGTTTAAAGATCAAGATAAGGTCAAGATTTGTAATCCATCTTTTCTATAAATACTCATGTAAATCCATTCGAAGATAATACGAAAAATTCTTCTCTGCAATATTCTGTTTTTCTAAGAAATGCAGAACTCTGCTTTCTAGTTCTCTTCTTCTTTCTTTCAAATTCATAAAATTCTCACTCCAATCCATATTGAATCCGTTGCCTCCTTGGTTCGTTAGCAGCACCCTCACGCCTTCCCTATTACACAACTGCGAGTTGGTGCATACGGCCTACACGTGTGTGTGTATATATATATGGAGTCCACGCATACATGCATGCATGTACATTCATATATACATATACCACGTATTGTTCATGAGATGTATATATATAGCGAAACGAATCATCGTGAAGTTTGAAAGGAATAAGACGTAAAACCTGATAGCAATCACCACAGGCCGCTCCATTACGCCAGAGTGTACCAACACCAGTTACTCTCCCACCCTTTGCATCAACTCCATATTGACCATATTTGCATGCTCTCTCAACTACAATAATATTAAAGATTTTTTTTGTTGTTGAGGGAAAAAAAGACATTATATGTACATGTACGTACTATGAGTGGACCTATCAACAGTAGCCGTAGCGTTGCCTGATTGAGAGTAGGAAACCGCAGGCAAGAGAAGGTGAACAAGAGCAGTGAAACACAAACTCTTCATCTTGTGTCTTGTAATAATAATAACTAAGGTTCTTATATTATATATATAAAGAAAATATTAATATTTATGGAGAAATATATCAGAAAGAGACGGGTTCTAATGATAGATTCGAGGAACACTGGAGGAGGTATTTATAGGTGAAAACCCGAAGGATTTACCTGACTCATGAATGAAGCAACCGCTCGTAGGTTCACACGTTCCTCTCTCATCAAAACCAACAACTCCTTCATTTTCTCAACTGTGAGGTTTCTTTATTGATATTTTGAAAGCAATTTTTCGCTTTTTTTATGTTTTCTTGTCAAGATATTAATTAATATTACTAATTGATAAATACGGAACATCCCAATTATTTGAATTATTCTTAGTATTTGTCATATATTCAAATTTATTATTCGTATTTATATTAAAAAAATCTAGATATTCAAATTTTTGGATATCTAAAAAATACAGATATTCATCGCATATCCGCATTTTTATCTAAATTAATTTTTTTTAAGAATATTGTACTTAGAGTTTCATATTTATATTATTCGAAATTTAAACCTTGCATTTTAGGGTTTTAGGATTTCATATTTTCATTTTCACAATTTGACCCTTACACACTTATGATTTTAGGGTTTTATATTTACACGTTGACTTTTGTATTTTAAATGTTATATATTTGTCTATATATTTAATAAGTTAACTATTTCATATTTTTAGATATGAATAGTTCAAAAAATTGAGCATAATATTGTTTTTATATTTATATTTACTTAATATAATTATTTGAATTTGTATCTGAATATAATTATTTGAATTTGTATTAGACATTCAAATATTGTAATTTTTGGTTAGTGATGTGTGGAATCAGAGGTTTTAATTTTTTCAAGACCAATCTACCGCAAGTATACGGTTCGTGTAGTACAAGGGTCGAACTCTGGAGACTGAGTGTAGCGTTAGAACTAAGAATTCACGAGAAGAAGATCGATCAATATAAGATTGTGAAACGGGAAAAGTAAAGATAATAAAGGATGACGAAGTTCGACTCAATAAGATAGAGTACCATGGGATTCGGGAATACTGGAACATGCAATGGATGTTTCTAAGGATCATGAAGTCGGTTTGTATCAATCGATGGGGAACTAATATCTATCCTCTACCTAGGAAATCAACATCGATGATCTTCCGATGCAGCGCGGAACGTCTAGACGCATGAAGAACAGTAGGGAACTCTACCCCTAATGCTAGAAATGACTTGGCGTAAACCTAAATCTCTTACCTAGAAAATCAACGTCACCCATATCCCTATGTAGTGCGGAACTTCTAGATGCATGAAGAACGATGGAAAATTCAACCTCTAATGTCGGATGGGAAGTCGACCTCTATAAACGGAAATGACTTGGCGTAAGCCTAAATCCTCTATCTAGGAAATCAACGACACTCATATCCCTATGTAGCGCGGAACTTCTAGATGCATTAAGAACAACGGGAATTCTACCTCGATTAAATTCTCGTTAACCTAATTCATTCGAAAGTTCATTCGCGAGACTCAAATCTGACTCTCCCAAGCCTAGACGAATCTCTAATCTCCATCAAACATGCATAATCTCAGTAGAATAGATCTAGTCTTATTCAAGCATGAAATCAACAACGAATGAAGGCATCACGCATAAATCGAACCATTCAATTGAACAAAACCGAAATCAAGCATTAATAACTTAAACGATCAATTACAATGACATCCCTAACCCATGGCAATGAGAACTACTCAGAATACATAGAGAAGCAAACAAAAACGAAGTAAGTGTTCGACTCCCCTATCATCCCGAGCGTAACCTCCGACGAATCCTTCGGTTCCTCGAAGTCTCCCTCTTCGGCCGTGCTCTCTCTCTTCTCCTTTGCCTGGTTCGTTCCCCTTGTTCTCTTGCCTTTTCCAGTCTGATCTTCGCTTTCCCCTTTTGTTCCTTTTAAATGCAGTACGATCAAAATTCAAGGAAAGTTGTTGAGAAAAAGGTGGACCCGCTCGGGCACAACCTCTACCCGCTCGGGCAGAGCTCAACCCGTGCGTGCAATACATCCAGCCAAATCGTGCACCATGTATAGCCTGAGCGTGCACCATGTTCAGCCTGTGCGGGCTGGCTTGCCCGAGCATGCATCCTTTGAGCCCGAGTCGGGCTAAGTCTCGGCAAATTTTGGTTCAAATTGCAGCCCAATAGGGTGCAATACACAGCCCGAGCGGGCACACATGCCCGACCATGTTGTTCATCAGCCCGAGTTGGGCTTGCTCTCGGCGATTTTTGGCTCTAATTGTGCAACCTCAGCCCGAGCGGGCTTGCTCCATACCCGAGCATGCAGCCTTCCACTGTTGTTTCCGCTCCATTCGCTCGATGCTCGGGTGATCCGTTTGCTTCCATGGTCGTGCCCATGAGGTATCTTGTCATTAAATCATGTTTTGGGGGTGGAATTGCCGTTATCATTCGTGTTTTCTTTCATGTCTTCATTTTCTACACAAAACACGAAATGTATATAAAATCCTCGAATATGCTCAATAACTCGGTAAAATCCAAGAAATCTAATCAAAACTAAACCTAATAAACATGTAAATACTATGACGAATTACGTGTTATCAGTTAGCTGTGGATCATATTCATATCGGATACGGATATTTCGAATATTTTGTCCACCCCTATATAGATATATGTGTATGTTTTTCAATATAATGGTTCAAAATTTGAATGTGAGAGGTATTTATATTTTCTATTTACCAATTTAATTAATCCATCTTAATTTTTTTATTAGACAATTTTTTTCCTCAATAATATTCATATATATATATATATATTGATTATAGTATAACAATGCTCTGGTTAAGAAAAATCCGATTCTATGATCTCGTAATTTTCAATGTGGACAATACATGATAATATATTGTCTTAGTTTTAGTATAATTGTAAGTGTAATTATTTTTAATCCAAAGTGATGAAGGGTTCAAATGAGAAATTTCGACAATGTAAAATGCTAGTTCGGGAGGTTCGCAACAGACTATTACTATCCTGGAGAGGACGAGACTCGAGACGTGGCACAAAACATGCAAGGATCGATCATGAGAGCAAGAGCAAGGAAGCTTCATAATCTATTCGCTTGTTTGGTCGTTTAAGAAATTGCAAACGCTTCGGAAGTGCGTTAAGGCCAGCTAAATTATCATATGGACATGACTGTAAGGAGATAAATGCGAGCATATTTTTTCGACCGAACAAATCACAAAGAATACATATCATGATTCGCTTGGCTGATTAACGACTTGTTTGACCCCGACGAATTCTCTGTGATGATGTTCTTTAGAGGGACATCGACGCCTCACCTTTAGTGACCTCATGCTCGATGTAAACGAAATTTCCATCGCAATTTTTGACCCTTCTATATCAAATTTTGTGGACAGTTCCTAAATTTTTCATGTTTTTTCTAGGATTGATTAACTTTTTTATGTATATCAAGTTAATCATAACTTTGTGTAATATTTTAAATATGCTGATATGCTATATATATACGACTGATGATATTACATATATAAGATGGGTAATATAAATGAAACAATATATTATCAATATATTTTGAAATATAATTATACCATTGGATTTCCGGCGTTGAACGCGATTCCGTAGAAAAAGAAGGGAAACGATATATATATATATATATATATATATATTTATATTTGACATCACACATTGGATAAGAATTGATATACATTACTCATATACATAATTTTAAAGGTTTTCATTTTTATTTTCCATCGTCAAAGCTAAGAAATTTCAGCGTTGAATATATATATATATATATATATATATTCAACTCATCACCCTTTTGTTGAAAAATCTAGAAGAGGGATTGTAAGTGGTTATGGTTAATTCCACACGGAAATACATATATACATATATATAAATATATTTATGAAAGATTTATTCCTTTAGATCTACTGATTTATATGAGTGGATAATAATGATTTAATTTTGTGGTTGTAATTGTGGGAAAATTATAGAATATTAAATACAATAAACAAAAACAAATATATATGAATGTATAAATACTGATTTTCGAGATCGACTTTTGAACAATGCATTGTATTAAGAAAGAAATTCGTCTAGACGAGGCAACGATGATACAAACCCATTCTTTGAGCTCGTCCAAAGAAATCAATCCAAGATGTTATCCAAACCTATGGAAGTCCACAATCAAGGAAATAAATCAAAATTAATTCAATGAATATATTGGCTTAGTTATTGGAGATTGATGATCTATAATACATCATTTGGATATTGGTGATTTCGAAAATACCATAGGAGATTAATGATCTATAATACACAATAAACACATTCTTGTACTCTTTCGTTTCTAGTTCGATCCATTTTTAATCCAAGACCGATTGAGTCTTATCAAATTGGTATCAAAGCCTATCAAATTGGTTTGGGATCTAATGAATTTGGTAATAGAGCCTAAGACTGTGGAGATGACACGAAAAAAGAGAAGTGGCTGCAAGAACATTAGTAGAAGAAGATGCGACCGGACCCATGGACGACTCATGCGACCTATGCGACTCATGCGACTTGTCGTTTTGCTGTCAGACTCCTGTCTTGCTACCCATGTGACCCTTCCGACCCATGTGACCCTTCTTACCCATGTGACTTGTCGTTTTGCAGTCAGAATCTTTACTTCCGACCCATGTGACTTGTCATTTTGCTGTCAGACTCCTGTCTACCGATTCCAACCCATTTGACCCTTCTAACTCATGTGACCCTTCCAACCCATGTATATAAGTTAACGTCTACGTCTCTTCTACTAGTATGCGTATTTAACCCATATTTCTATGAAAAATCTTTTTTACCTTTGTGACCTGCATGGCGTAGTCACCATTGTCGACGCAGAGCATCGTGTTGTCTATGTGTTACTCAAGGTCTTGGTAATCGGCAGACTCAGGCTCTATGCAGTCACTGACGAGTTGCGGGGGTGACTTAGGTGACGGTGTTGGGTCACTCTTCAAATGTTCACTGGAAGACGAAGTACATGGCAAGAGATGACTTAGGTGACGGTGTTGGGTCAGTCTCTCCTAATGTAATATTTCTCCAGTGAACTCATGCGACCCATGCGACCCTCAATGAACTATCTCTACAGTGGAAATATAATTCGTGGAGAGTCTTCGATTGACGTTGTAAATGTTTTGTTTTGATTTAGAATCTTTGTAAATGTATTGTTTTGATTTAGAATCTTTGTAAATGCATTGTTTTGTTTGGTTTTTGTCATTTTATCATTATACACTAGTAAATTCGTCGATTTTGCATCTATTCATCCATATATGCGACCAAGTGACCCGT
>CM071872.1:12352627-12365431 GCA_036759665.1 Gynandropsis gynandra | reverse complement strand
GAACAAAATGTTAAATGTATTGTTTAATCATCCGCCGAGTTCTTAAAACACTACTATCACTTTAGAAACACATGCATTGGTTATACACAAATCAACTAGGTACACATGGGTCACAATCTGTTTTAGCCGTTGATTGACGTTGTAAATGTATTGTTTTGATTGGTTTTTGTCATTTTATCATCCTAAACCCGTAAATTCGTCGAGTTCGCATCTATTCATCAATATATGCGATCATGCGACCCATGCGACCCTCATTTGGAATTAATTAGTTTGACGTTGTAAATGTATTGTTTGATTGGTTTTTCTCATTTTATCATCCTAAACCCGTAAATTGGTCGACTTCGCATCTATTCATCAATATATGCGACATGCGACCCATGCAACCCATGCGACCCTCATTTGGAATTAATTAGTTTGATATTGTAAATGTATTGTTTGATTGGTTTTTGGCATTTTATCATCCTAAACTCATAAATTCGTTGAGTTTGCATCTATTCATCACTATATGCGACCATGCGACCCATGCGACCCATGCGGTCCTCATTTGGAATTAATTAGTTTGACGTTGTGAATGTATTGTTTGATTGGTTTTTGTCATTTTATCATCCTGGACCCTTAAATTCGTCGAGTTCGCGTATATGCGACCCATTCCAGCCTTAAATTTGATTGGTTTTTAACATTTTTTCGTTTTCACCAGAATTCTCGCCGAACTTTTCACCAAAATTTGAAAAAAATTTTCGAATTCCATCTGACGGCGATTCGATGTCAGGGTCATGTCTTTTCGTATTCCAGTCGTTTCCTTTTTTCTAATAACGACACACTCTCTCTCTAACTCTCATCATCCTCATCATCTTGCCGAAAATGCAAACGACAGGTGACGACGATTCGATGTCAGGGTCATCTTCTTCTGGTGAGAGAATTTTCACGGTACCAGTCACGCGTTCAAATCTGTTCGTAGATGGAGTGGTAAGTGAACTCAAACCGATTTATTCGATTCATCAAATCAAGCCGTATATGCATTACTTTGGCGTTGTTGTAAATTTATTCGGTTATCGCAGACACTTCCGATACAGTTTGCGAGGTTGAATGGTCTATGCGGTAGACGATGTAAGGTTGAGCTGATAACCAATTACACGAACATTTGGGAGGCAGATCTAAGGCCCGTGAAAAGCGGTGGCGCTAGCTTCACCAGGGTTTGGACAAAGTTTTGTCACGATAATGGCTTTAACGTGGGTTGTACCCTCAAAGTCGAACTGGACACCGTTCTTAATGATGTACCTTGTCTACTGCTTGCCCCTATAATCTTCATAGATTGAATTTCATTGTATTTTGATTGTTGTGAACCTCATTTGAACAACAAAATTCATGTTTCTATTTGGTTGGTTTTTTTACTATTATTCAATAGAATGTATTATTGTTAGTATCGATGTTTTTATGGATTTACTATTATTGTAATAAGGGTCAAAAAAGGTCCAAGGGTCGCAGGAGACAAAGGGTCGCGGGAGACAAGGGTCACAGTGGGTACAAAGGGTCGAAGGGAGATAAGGATTCCAGAGGTTCCAAGGGTCGCACGGTCCAAGGGTCGAAGGGAGACAAGGGTCACAGTGGGTACAAGTGGCCGCAGAGGTACAAGGGTCGAAGGGAGATAAGGGTCGCAGTGGTCCAAGTGGTCGCAGAGGTACAGGGGTCGAAGGGAGACAAGGGTCAGAGGGGGAAAAGGATCGCACGGTCCAATGGTCTATAAAAAGGTTTACTCGTTGATTATGGAAGATGTAATTTGGTATATTGTTCTTTTTTTCACAGTTTATTTGTAACATAATTTTGGGAATGGATAATTCAACTTTGTACATTGTAATTTTTTTTAAAAATTATTCATATTATTTGTAAATAATTTGTAAATAATAAATTATTTTGACTATATTGTTTGTATCGCTGTTTTTGTGGATTTAGTATTATTGTAACAAGAGTTGTAGAGGGACAAGGGTCGCAGTGGTCCAAGGGTCGCAGAGGAACAAGGGTAACCAGGGTCCAAGGGTCGCAGAGGAACAAGGGTCGCAGGGATCCAAAGGTTGTAGAGGTCCCTCTGTGACCCTTTTACCTCTTTGAAAGTGTCGAAATGGACAAATGGATCGCAAGGGTCGCAAGGATCGCAAGGGTCGCATGGGTCGCAAGGGTCGTATGAGGCTCTATGACCCTTGTACCTCTGCGACCGTTTGACCCCTGCGACAATGTACCAAATATTAAAAAAACAATGTACCAAATATTAAAAAAAACAATGTACCAAATGTTTACATCTACTAGTAAAAAAAACAATGTACCAAATATCAACTTAGTCTTCTTCGGGTTCATTGGTATGTTCTCCATTACTATATATATCAGCCGCCATCTTCTCACGCATGGAAGTAACCTTGTCATCGCAAATTAAGCAAAACAGATTCTTATCATTTAATAACGAGACTTCTACGAATTTGTAGGAGAAAACACCACAGTCATTCCCGCTTTGGTTCTGTGGCAGACCTTCATAATACACATACCTCCATTGATCTTCTCCAGAAGCCAAAGAAGGAAACCCTCCGAGAATGAGCATCTAGGGGACAACTTTTCTTATCTTCCCAATCACCGGATCGATATGTGTTTCCTTAAGGCTCATCTTGCAGTCTTATACCGTGATGCATCGGATTTTGAAATCCGCTTTGGTGGCTACCCAATGACATCCTACCCATCGATTTTTGTTTGATGGAATGTTTAGAACCGAGACAAAACCTTCATAATCACTTATTGGTGCCTTGGCATTCAAAAAATCACTAAACTTTTCCGGCAAAGTTTCCATATCCTCGTACATCCACATCGAGAGTGTTTGCATGAAAGCAACATGACAAACGTAATAATTCTGATTCGCGCTGGGATCCAATGCCAAGCGCGAAGACAGCTCCATCAACGCCTCATCAAATTGCTACAAAAAAAATAACACACAGGAATACATATGACACAAAACTCTTTGAGACTAAGGGTTTAAAAAAACTTACTTCATCTTCAAGCCATACGTTGGCCTTTAATAGAATCTCCCAAAACTTTGGCCCCCAGGGAATATCTAGCTCAGATTTCCACCACCGCTCATGTCGAGGTGCCTTCAGGAACCAATATAGGCCAGTCAACTTGTCACCGCTAGCCTCAATGAACATAGGAAATCGGGTTACCAAGCCCTTTATTAATCCCTTGGGATTCAACACAAACTCCTCTTCCCTTTTAGGTTCTTGAACCATCGTTTTTTCGGGTTCTTGAACAACCTTCTTTTCGGGTTCTTGGACTCCACCAGCATCTTTCTTTCGCCCTCTTGCTCGCACTATTCTTGCTCTTTTTGCCGGCGGAGGTTCAACATATGGCACAGACTCCTTCGATAAAGGTCGAGCACCTACATAAAATTTACCTCATTAAACATATGGCGACCAATGCGACCCATGCGACCCATTCTCCCCATGCGACCAATGCGACCAATGCGACCCATGCGACCAATGCGACCCATGCGACCCATGCACCCTATGCGACCTCAAATGACCGTACTTACTTGGTTTGTTACAATGATTATGTATCACATGCGACCCATGCGACCCATTCGACTTTAGCGACCTAGTGACACATGCGACATATGAAACCCATGGGACCCATGCGACTTTAACGACCCTATGGCTTATGCGACCCTACGACTTATATGTCTCGATGAAAATTGACACTCAAATGTCCTTTTCACTAAATATTACTTACTTGGTGGAACTCCATCAGGAGCAATGTTTCCCTAATCCTATTCTAAGCAATCTCCGCTTGGCCCTTTTCTTGACACTGGATTTGGACATCAAAGGAATTCAAAAACAAATCACCAACAGTGTCGGAAGATTGGGTGATGTGTGGAATTTCAAGCTATAATTTTTTCTAGACCACTTCACCGCAAGTATACGGTTCATGTAGTACCAGGGTCGAACTCTAGGGACTAATGCAGCCAATCCTAAGAATATCACTAAACTAAGACGATGAGAAATAGACGATGGCGTGGTGTAACTATCTAGAAAACTAAACTAAATAAGGACAGCGATGAAGGATTTAGAAGACTTGACGATGACGAACACTACGAGTGTCGGGATACCGGGAATCATATGGATGTAAGAACTAAAGATCATAAACCTATTGAATTATATAACGGGAAATTCATACTCTACTGTGAGGAGTGATTCTGCCGAGCCTAAACCTCCTAACCATAAGTACGTGCAACCCTACCTTCCAGCAGCGATTAACCCGTACTATTGCAACGTTACGAGCACAATCCTAATTCTTAAGTCGATTAACCGACCGATCAGATTCTCATTAATCTAACTTAACCTACAATTGAACAGTTCCGAATTCATACTTTAACCTTCCAGCAAAATAAGAATTCCTATGTTACTGACCGGGCAGCACTAGTATAAGAGTTACGATGTTGATTGTAGGACCCAATATCAAAACAATTACGATAGATCTAAGCATTAACGCATAAATTTGTTCATCCGTTACAATCCGATATCCCTAACCCATAATTGGGAATCTACTCACTCATGGAATTTGCTAACAAAGAAGATGACATAACCCTAAACATGATAAACACTAGGAAACTTGATGCCTCGATCTTCCCTATTGTGTTACCGATGTGTGGATTGATGCTTCTCTCATTCTCCAGCATCTCTCGAGCCTTTCCTGATGATTTCCAAGCCTTTCCTTGCCCTAGGCGTCACCCCTTGCGTCTGGATCTGTTATGTTCTTTTAATTCGCTCGTTCAAACTCTAGATCTAGGTTGTTGCGAGATAGACGGCCCGCTCGGGTACACCATTTACCCGGTCGTGCAGACTCTCGCCCGATCGTGTGGTTCATCTCGCCCGATCGGGAATTGCTTCCCAATCGCGTGGTTGAACAGCCCGAGTCGTATAAACTCTCAGGGATTTTCAGGATTAATTAACGCCCGAGCGGGTACCTTGTTGCGCCCGATCGGGTATGGTCACCCGATCATATAGTTTTCGTGCCCGGGTCGTGCAAGGTGTTGCAATTAAACCCCATAGGTTTTACCTGAGCGGGTAGACCTCAGTGCCCGAGTGGTCACTCTTCAATCCTTGATTTTGCTCTTTTCCGCTCGATGCTCGGATGTTCCTTTGAGTTCCGTCGCTTGATTTTGGGTCCGAGTGAATTGTATCTTCAATTTGAGTGTTTTGGTTCAGGAATTTGCCTTTTTACGCTCGTTTAGGCCTTGTCGCCTTAAAACCTGAAAACGAACAAAAAGGGCGTATATAAAGAATAATCGTATCGGAAATGTAACTCTAACTAAGAAATATATGCGAAAATGATACTAATACCTAACCTAAAACTGATACATCTACGTGTTATCATTGGGTTTCGGTGATCACAACTTTCTCGGCAGCCTTTGATTTTGGCTTAGGCATATGAATCTCGGCATCCATTAGAAGGTCTCTTACAGCGTTGATGATTTTCTTCTCCGACTTCCTTATTTCCCCTATTTATTTCTTCTCCAGTGTCAGAGGGACTGCATCATCAGCATCAGCATCACTCACGCTCTCCTTCCTCTTAGTCCCTTTTTCCTTCTCCATTTTTTTTATCACCAAGAGCTGCTTTTCGTGTCAGCAGTTCTTGCTTACGGATATCCTCCCAACAAATACGCTTCGGATTTCTACGAAGATATTTCATCCATATCTGAACATCGGGATCGCCACATCCCTCGTAATCCTCCAGACCAGAAAGTAAAGCTTCCTCTTCGTGTTCAGCACGAAGAATACTTAGAATATCTTGAAAAACAAAAAATAACCATTATTACCCTCTGTGACCCTTGTTTCCCTTGTGTAATTGTTACCTTAGAATCTCCAATCTGCCTTATCACATCTACATACTTCGGGTTAAAATGGGATTTAACCATCTTCTTGCACATTCTTGGGCATGTTCGATGCGCATACACAACCTCAACATACCATCCCTTTCTGCCCAAAATAAGAATGGTTTCAAATGATAAGAATGCAAAAAGTACGAAAACATTTAAGTTATTCGAATAATATATACAACTTACCATTAGTGAGATCATGAAACCGCCACAATACCCTTTTGGTTTCGGTGATTCCCCGCTAACGTGCTTGCGGCAAGTATCCACAATCATCTCGAATGTGTAACGAACCCATGGAAAGCCTTCACAAAATTCCAAGTCATCAACCATGTCAATGAGATCATGGCTGATAGAGTTTTCTGCTGAAGGCTTGTGAGCCATAACTTGCGCCAACAACATCAAAGTTGCGAACCTCTTTTGATCGTCGGAATTCATCGCCTTCACAAGCTTTTCACTGACTTGTTCGAGGGTCACCATTCCACGGCCAAAATTCTTCAGCCTGAATGTGACACCCATAATGGACTCCCATCCTATGGGATATGGTCCGCATTTCAATCCGGAAATTAGTGCATGCTCCACTATAGAGTACAGGATGGGAATGCCGTTTATGACGAACCACAACTCTGTATTGTCCCGTATAATCACGGAGAGATTTAGTAGTACAGACATTTGAACCTTCGTCAATGTGGAGTCACATTGTAAGTGAAATAAATGCCTAAATTGTGACTCGTTCTCGAAGTAATGCAACTCCTGATCATTTAAGATGCGACCCATCCCACTCACTGAGACAACCGACTCACTGAGTCGAATATGGTCATGCAACTACTACGACCCTTGCTACTCAACCGACTCAATGAGTCAAAGATGTTCATGCAACTCCTGCGACCCTTGCGACCTAAGCGACTCACTGACACTGACACTCACCCATTTCAAATCAATAAACTGAGCCGAAGATTGTTATGCAACTACTGCGACCCTTGCTACTCAACTGACTCACTGAGTCGAAGATGTTCATGCAACTCCTGCGACCCTTGCGACCTAACCGACTCACTGACACTGACACTCACCCATTTCAAATCAATAAACCATTTTGTGACTCGAAAGCTTGCAAAACCCTAGAAATCGAACTACTTACACTTATTGATGCCATTGAAGATTGACTCGTGCTCTCTTCGTCACTGCTGTTGCTGATTCTAGCCATTTTCCTTCTCGCCAAATTCAAATCGATCCCTCTCAAGTTCGAAATCACTTATTTCTTTCTTGCTATAAACTTTTAAACAGGTTTCACGGTGAAAAACTGTTCGACTTTCTCATTTTGGACAGTTTTTCACGTAAAAAAACTGTCGAACGTGGGTTTTTTCACGTTCGAACATTAAGGGCAAGTTTGTCTTTTCTTCAGTTTTTTTTTTCGGATTTACTAATTATTTTAGGGAAGGGTATTTTTGAAGTGGTTTAGCGCTATAAGGGTATTTTTGATATTCTGCCAAATCCCTTAGGTGATATACAACCTTTTTTTCCCTCAATTCCTATAATTAGCGTATTGAAACTATTTATGGTTATAATCCACTCACTCGTTTTGATGTGATTCCTTTATCCACATTCAAGTTTACTAATCTAGAAGATAATAAAAGAGTTCAGTTTGTGAAATAGGTATATGAGAAGGTACAAACGAACATCGAAATACCTTAGGAAAATAGAAAATATTGTGTAGCACCATGAACTATCCCATTATAAAAAAAAATTATGTGCGGTGAATACTCCTCCCATATCCTTAGGTTACTCTCGAGCAATGCACTCAACAAGATCTACTAGGTCATATTGACCACTTCTAGTTAACTGCCAATTCGGGGATGTCAAGTAGTGGAGAATAATAAAAATTTAGGATTCCAATTTGACAGAATCGTCGAAACATCCCACGTAAACATACAATATCCCTAAGAACTATGAATATATATGTGATACATCATCAGTTTTATGACATACAATGAAATGGATCGTATTCAGGAATGATCAGCTACAATAAATACTGAATCATGACCCAGCTTAGAACCAAGGAGTTCAAGAACACAATCCATAGATGGAGTATAAATAGGTAAAAGGGAGTACATACCATGCAATCATATGCTTTTTTTTTTCAAGTTACGGACCTGTCGTAAATGTGTTCGATATCCCTGGGGGCCAATAGAAGTGTTCATTGAAAATCAACAAAGTCTTTGCAACACCATTATTCCTCCACCATGTGCCTTGTGAACAAGTAGGTCTTGTAATGAATAGTTAAGAATGCATAATTTATTCTCATGAAATAAAAATCTTCTAAATGGGAACACTTATAAGTGGCCGTTTTTTCACAAAATTTAAATACATCACCAAATGGTGGTAAGAATCACAAGGCACCCACACCAGTGTGTATAAATCCTTATCATAAATAGGTAACTCAACTGAGCCGCACTTAATTTTTGGCTGATGTATGCAATTCACTTACACTCTTGCATCAATATTATACCCATCTCTACACCCGAGGCATCATATTCATTCTCAAACATTTTATTGAAATTTGGTAATGATAATAGAGGAGTCTATGTCAGCTTGTCTTTCAAGAGTTGTAGCTCCTTCTTTTGAGCTTAACCCCAATGAAACATGTCATTATTCTTGATCACCTCGATCAGAGGTGCAACCATCATACTAAAATCACTCACAAAGATTCTAATCCTCAACTGTCTTCTTCCTCGTCTCTTCTATCGCCTCAATAAAGGTTTTCGTCTGAAGTTTTTTGCCTCAATGTTGTGTAGTCTAGAGGTGGTGGAGGCGATGGTGGCTGACATGGTTCATCGGTCGTTAATTTGATGATACACTCAACACGAGGCATCTTCACATGTAATCTCAAAGCGTGGGATCAAGTGGATTGACGCATCGGTCTTGGAGTATATCTCTTGATTCATGGGGGATACCATCATGGAATCCTCTAAAACGTTATTTTATAGAGAATCCAAATTGTACAATCGCACGTTATAGGACCGAATAGACTGTATGTGTAATAAACAATTGAATGGTAGTATAATAAAATATTCATTTGTCATTATAAAAATATGGTAAAAACAATAACATTTTACCTATAAATATAACTTATCATTCATTAAAGGAGTAAATTCATCTAGATATGAAAAGAAAACTTGTGATTGTTGTGTGATCTTATGTCACAATTTTCATCATCCGTTTTGCCCGAAGGCGATATGATCCTTGATTGATATTCTTTCTGAGATTAATGGAAATGAATTGAAATGCCCACTCAACCAATTAGCATAACCTAAAACTTGTCTTTCTAAAACAAAGACGTCTCAAAGCGTAACTACAACTCGACTAGAAAACCTCAAACTTAGTGAACGACGCCACAACAGTTTTGATCTAGTATTGATAAATCAATGAACACTTAGAATATCTCCAAGAGTTTGGTAGCTAAATCTCAAGGAATAACAAAGGAAAAAATCTCAATTCACTACTAGAAATTTGACAATTGCAAACGGATTTTGCGAACTGACCGGTCCATCCCTAAATTTGGGATAGAATAGGGACAGAATAGGGACGGGAAAAAATCAATCGCTAATTTGTCCCTAAATTTACGGATGGACAAACAGTCCCTAAGTGGTCCGCAATTGCGGACAGATTGGAAACGTACACCGAGGGTGTCTTGGATTAGGGACGGGGACCGAGTGTCGTCCGCAACTTGCGGACGCCCCTAGGTCGCAATCCTTAATTCAGGACATCCACATATCTTCTTGGAGATGGCTTTGAGACAACTTATCATCATTCATAGCTTCCTTGCACTTCTTTGTATGTCTTTTGATCGGTTTCCTTATCTATTTTACTAAAGAACGTTTGATTGCAAGGTGAAAGACTCAAAACGTCTATATGTTTATGAATGGGATATTCAATGAGAATGTTTATGACTAGACTTTACCAATCTCATGATTTATGTACATTAATCCCTTTGTCCTTGATGTCTAGATTGAACATGAGTCATGGAACGTATCATACTCATCTAGTTTAATCTGTGAGCTCGTGACATCAGTCCTGTTATATAGAAGGGAAAAATCATTATCTTGATCAAACAACATACTATATATTGCATACCGAATCACTATCTGGTTTGTCCATCCATTTACGAGTGATGTTTGATAGTGTCAAAGCATGCAATTGCTTATGTTAAGATCTCTGACGATTTCAAGTCATAGAATTACATATACCATAATCATTATGAGAATTGCTATGATACCATATAACAATCCATGCAGCAAACTCATGGCGGATCGATCCAGTACATTGTTCTCTAACATATAGTTTGGTGTTAAATTGATATCTTATATCAATTTACACATACTAGTCTTCATGCAACATTGATATCGGTTATTCTCAATGATGCTCGACTATTGGTGTCAGATCCCATTATTTACGATGATATCAACTTTATATGATTTTCCACGTTTCTTACTTTCCCGATTCTTCAAGCATATCATAGATTCACAAATCATGCATATCCCAGATTCACAAATCATGCATATCATAGATTATCAATCATGCACAACCTTCTCCATCCCAAGCCTTCTCCATTCGTGACCCGACACTATCTGTCGGTCCCGAGGCACCGGTTATAGACAGAGAAGGCTCGGGACGCACGAAAAGTGTCGGGTCACGGATGGAGAAAGCCCGGGACAAACGGTCCGCACATTTACGAATGACCAAGCGGTCCGAAATTGCACATGGCTGAGCGGTCGGTAAATTTGCGGATGGCCGAGCAGTTGGTCCGAAAATTTGCGGACGATCGAGGTGTCCGTTTGCAATTACATACTACCATTTTCTTTCCGTCCATAATTGCGGACGAACGTTTCCTTTCCGTCTGAAAATGCGAGCTACCGTTTTCTTTCCGTGTAATTGTGGATGGTTTATAGACGGTTTTTCTTCACCTACCAGAAAAAATCTATAAAATTCATCCCCCCATTGTTCATTTCATTCAATATTTCTCTCCATTTCTTTTGATCATCTGTTTTCCGTACACGATTCTCGCATGATTTTAGATATGTTTATGACGATAGTTGCGTTGTTTACGTGTGATTTTGTATCCAATTTACTTGTTTTCATGGTCTTATAGGTTTTAGTGCGTATTTGGTTTATCTTGGAGCAAAAGGACATACACGGGACGAAGTACGAGCATTGGAGATCATAACAAAGCAAACGTGCCGAGAAACAGCCAAGGAACGTCTAGCAGCATTTGCCCAAGTCATGCTAACCCTTAGCACGCACGGATTGATGTTCAAGAGGAGCCCGCGCGGGGTGTCTTCCTTAGCTCGTGCGGGCTGGTGTTCCAAAAATTTTTGCCTGAGTCGTCCTAGCCCTTAGCACGCGCGGGTGTGGAGAAAATGAGGAGCCCGCCCGGGCTGCCCCTATCCCGCGCGGGGCATGCCTATAACAACTTCCCTAGAATGTCTCCAACGGGGAATTTGTATAAAAAGGGACCCAAGATTGAGTTCAGAAGCAAGCAAACACAGAGGAGAACCCTAGGAGGGTACACAACATCCATCAATCCATTCAAGAGCCCTCTTTGACGGGAGACACAACAAAGAGTCGGGAATTGATTCGGGAATCATCACTCGTTTAATATTTCTATGCTCCTTACTTACAATTTCGTTTATAACTTTTGATACAGAGAGATTAGCCCATGGCTATCCCGGAACCTTCGTTGATTTATTTATGAATGCATCTCCCCATTTTGTTTATCTATTATTTGTCTGAGCGCTTATTTTTCTTGTGTTTAAAAAGGCCACGTAAATGCATGTTTTAGGGATTAGGAGAAGGACTGAAAGGTAAATTCTAGTCCTAGAAGATCAGGCTTAGAAAAACCGAGACTAGGTCACGAAAGTACGGTAGTAACAGTTGAGGGTTGAATCGGGCGAATCATGAATCGTAATGAGGTTTAGTTGGGGTGTCAGCCACGAAAGTAGGGGATGATTCAATCTAGCCACGTTCCTATGCCTTGAAAGAGGGTAGGTTCTACATTAGGATCATCCACCTTAGATATCTTAATAGAAATGCAAGATTAGATAGATCGGAGATAGGTTTTGGAGGCTATGCGGTGAAACCGGATTCTAGAACGTTTGTCTCTTTGTTTAGAACTCATTCATCAACTGCATCTTCATCATATTTATTTCCTTCGCAGCAAGCATTGATTTGAATTTGATTCTTGGATCGTGTTACATTAGTCCTCGTGGGATCGACACCTTAACTACTACACACGTGTCAGGCACTTGCAGGTCGTCTTAGCTTCACTTGTTTAACTTGACACGCATCAAGTTTTTGGCACCGTTGCCAGGGAACTAATTGTCAACACGTATAGGGATTCAAATTTAGAATCATACTTGTTTTTGTTTTTCTTTTGTTTTCTTTTCGTTTCTTTCTACTAATTGTTTTTTCTTGTCTTTCGTAGGTGCTGATGTTCTGGAAACACGAGTTATAAATATTCCTAGACCACTTCACCGCAAGTATACGGATCGTGTAGTACCAGGGTCGATCTCTAGGGACTAAAGCAGCTAAACTAAGAATAAAACTAAACTATTACGGAAAAGGATAGAGGGGATGTGATCCTAAATTTCTAAAACTAACCTAAATGGTGACAACGATACTAGGTTGGGGATAAAGTCAGATATGACAAACACTACGGGTGTACGGGATACCGGGAATTATATGGATGAAACAACTAAGGATCATAGATCTATCAACTATTCTTGACAACGGGAAATTCATGCTCTAAGGTGAGGAGTGATTCTTCAGAGTCTAAACCTCCTAACAATGGATACGTGCAACCCTACCTTCCAGCAGTGATTAACCCGTACCATGGCAGCATTACG
>CM071872.1:12325632-12350192 GCA_036759665.1 Gynandropsis gynandra | reverse complement strand
CGTTTGTAATTTTTTTTTTAAAAAAAATTCTCCGCTTTTTCCCGTCGATTTGCGAACGGCTTGGTGGTCTGCAATTACATACGGTTTACGGACTGAAACTTCAGTCCTTATTTGCGGACGAATTAGGGACAGATATCATTTTGCGACGTTCGTTTGCGGATGCCTCTTGGCCGTCCCTAATCTGTCCCTAAACACGTTTGGGGACGGATTATGGACGGTTTTTTCAGTCGCTAAATCTTAATTTTCTTGTAGTGATTCATTGTAACTTAGTTAAAATGTCATACAGTAGGCTCTCAATTTATAAGGACCTAAAAATAATAGAAAATTGAATAAAATAATCCAACTAAAGAAAACTTGGTAAAATCGCTTGGTCGAGCACCACATAAGTCTTAACCCTAAAATCCATAAAATTAAACTATATTGGTTAACATAAAATGTTCGAGTCGAGCATTTTCTTGCTCTAGCACGATTGTGTTCTAGCTAAGCATTTTCTAATCCTCTTATTTCTTGCTCCTCTCAGTCTCCTCTTCTTTTAGAGACCTCTTGCAGTCTTTGATAAGTGTTCTTTGACATTCTCCCATGGTCGTTATCCATTCTTTTACGTTGAATTGTGTGAAAACATCTCGGAACTCCTTTGTCTTGCCCTCATTGTCTGTCCTCATGAGAATACATCTCGAGGCTCCTTTGCGTTTACCATCATTTTTTATCCTCGTCTAACTTATGGTGGATCCAAGATCTTGTCCTTATGATTCTATCTTTCTTCAACTACATTGAAGCGAGCCAAATTGGTAACTTAAAAAATCGGTTGTACAATGGATTTACCTCACAGCTTGCTTTTGAAGGTGTTAGTATTGACACGTTTGCAGACTCTAAACGATCGATCTCTCTGTATCAAAAGTTACAATTTCATCGTATGTAAGAGATGTTCTATGTGCATCTAAGTTGACATCTCATCTCTCGACTGAAAGATTATCCACACCACAGTCATCCCCTTCTCTTTATCCCGTGGTTGCTTGTTCCAATAATCGTCTCAAAAACTTTGCAATAAGTTATGAACAAAAATAGACACAAGATAAATTGATTTGTTAGAAAAATATACCTCGTTGTACACACGCACATTCACCGATTCAGATAAGAAGGTCATAGTCTCTCAAACTCAAAGCAAGAATTGTTATTCTCACGGATATGCTCTTACAGGCCTTTGGCTGGGTTTCTCTTAAGATCTCACTATTTTGTGGTGATCTTTTTGATGGTCACTCACATTCTCACACTTATTCTCATTTAGTATTCGCTACTCCATATCACGTAATTGTAAGAATTATTACATTACAAGTGATTCATTATTTACAACCTAATGTTCCTAACAACTTTCATCCACATTGTGAAGCCCATGATCATACCCATATATCTCGTCCTCATTCTATTCTAACACATTTTCGTCATCTGGTCGTACTGACATTAACAAGTGATTTAGATTATTTGAATATATTTATATTTATTTTTATTTTTTATTTATTTTATCTACAATACAAATATTTATGAGTAACTAAATTGCATGCGGATATTCTGGATATCGAAATATTAATTATTCATATTTTATATATTGGAATTCAAATAACAATTATCAGTAATCGTATCAGATTAATTCGGGGCAACTTCAAAAATACCCCCGTAGGTCTAAAACACTTCAAAAACATCCTTCCAAAAAACATTTAAATTCAAAATACCCTTATAATATTGATACTGCCAAAATACCCCTGCGACCCAGCGACCCAGTTCATCCAGCGACCCAGTCCGACCCTGCGACCCTGTGACCCTACAACCATGTTCGACCCTGCAACCCTGCGACCTAGTCCGACACTGCAACCTTGTGACCTTGCGACCCAATTCGACCCTGCGACCCAGTGCGACCCTGTGACCCTGCGACCCAGTTCGACCATGTGATCCTGAGCGATCCAAAATCGCTGGAAATTTCTTCAAAAATCGTCGGAAACCACCAGAAGTTGCTGGAAATCCTCAGAAATTGCCGGAAATCGCTCGAAATCGCTGGAAATCGCTAAAATCGTTGGAAATTGCTTGAAATCACTGAAAAGCGCTGGAAATCACTGAAAATGGCAACATCATTGGAAATTGCTCGAAAATTGCTGAAAACCCTCAAAATGGAAAGATATGGCTCGAAAATAGAAAGAAATCCCTTGAAAATAGAAGAAAATCGCTCGAAAATGGAAGGAAATCGCTCTCAACTTTGTTTGCTTCCTCTCAAATTTGTCTTTGCCTCCTCTCAAATTTGTCTTTCCCTCCTCTATATACGTTTTTCACTAACAAAATATAAGGGCACATATGTCTTTTCTCCAATTTTTTCCATTAAATTTACTATGGCATTTTTGAAATATTTTAGCCTTACAAAGACACTTTTGATATTCCTCCTATTAATTCATATTAAAATAATATTATTTTGTGGATTATCATTGCAATAACTTTGAATTTTTATGAGACACATGAATGACAGATGTTACTAGATAGACGTCTTGACAGATGTTCCATATTTATGCACATATTTATAAACATGACAGATATTGCGTGCATTATAAACATATATATCCCATGATTGCCAAGTTTTCTAAATACTAGTAATGGCCGGTAATATCTTTCACTGGGCTATGAATACTTTTCAAAAAAGCCATTATATTTAGAACAAACCCTTTTTCCTTTCATATATGCACTGTGTTGTGTTCGCGCTTCATTCGGATCTTATTTGGTTGTTCTTTTTTTCTGAACCCAAAGCCAATAATAAATGACAAAGTGAGTATTGAAAATAATTTATTGATATATTTAAACAGTAGTTATTAAATACATTCATATATAACTTTAAGTTTTCGTTATATGGTTATTATGATGATAAGTATTTTAGACCACTTTTGCTTTTCAATTTTTAATACTGCGACATATAATTGTTTACAATTATGGTTGAAAATTAATCGAGCTAAATATAATTCAATTATGCAAAAATTTTCCATTTGACTTTTATTGACGGTCATCGGAAAACACGGAACAATTGAAAAATGCTTTTGTTAGAACCGAAAGGACAATGTTTTGTTTGTTGGAATCAAATAGAGTCGAGGTATAAAGACTTTGTTTCATGCATGAGTTCTAGTTATGAATTTTTCTTCGATGATGTTACTATCTGTTTATTTGATTTGATATCTTGTACCATAACATAGTGTTAGCATTAGTGTTGATTAACATAATGTGTATGAACATAAATATTCTTTAATAATTCCTAGCATAATTTGTAAGAGTGTATCATTTATTTCATCGACAAACTCATTTGTAGCACATGCAATCGCTTTTTCTAGAAAAAATATATTTTATGATATTAATTCTCTATGTTTTTGTATACATGAGCTGCAATCATTGAGAGATACAATCCTTGTTACTGATACGGAAATGTTCTCTGAAATCATATATAATATTCTAAATATATTCTCCAGTATAATCAAGCTATAAGAATGACTTTTTATATAGATATAAAATGTCAAACGGAAAGAGAAATATAATCTTATAGAATATTTGTACCATCTCAGATAATATATTCGCTTTTCAATGCGATATTAGATAATATCCTAAGTATCCCAAAGAATATGCTCAAAATATTATATATGATCTCAGAGAATATTCACGTAACAATAACATAGATTTTATCCCATAATACCCTAACTTAAGTTAGAGCGTCCAAGTTATGGACTTCCAACTTGGAAGAAAAACGTTAATAACTCAACGGTTTTTGGCCGAGTAGGATTCCTTGGTTGATTCTTGTCTCCATTGGTTGGAGCTAAATAGTGTGGCTAACGAAGGCCGAGTACAAGGATAAACAAATGCTCCATTGTAAATCTCTTGCACTTCAAAATTAATAAAAATAGTTATTACTTAAGCGTCAGAGTCGTAGGCTATATATTCAGCTGTTAGTCATCTTATATCTACGTACTTAAACGCGGGATCATAAGCAACCCAATCATGATAAATTCATGCCATTATATCCAGACGTGGGGTCAGTAATAACCTAATCGAGGGTCATCTTATGGTTTGGTCGATTTTTGATTTTTGGTTTTGATTCATGGTCAGTAAAAGTTTTGGTGGATAGCAAAAGCTTGATTCTTGGTTCAAGTCGGAGAAAGTAAAAGAAAAAATAGATATTTGGTAGATATCATGTTTTCAAAAGGAGAAACAAAGTTGAAGAAGTTAGTTTTGAAGGTGATGGATCAATGAGAAAAAAATACAAACAGAAGCCCTTGAAGAATCTCTGATATCATGACAAATTATGCGACTATATCTTGACAGAAGTGAAATCAATTCATATTATTTATTAATCACGAAAGATTTTGTTATATAGACATACAATCTCAAACGAAAAAAAGAAATAGAATCTTAAAAAATTTTTGTACAATCTCATATTATATATGTGTTATTCAATGCCACATCAAAAAATAACCTGAACACATACTCTGAATATTATTTATGATCTCATAAAATATTCTTGTATAAAAAGAGAGATTGTATCCATTAATAGCAATAGGTTCAATTTTGTGCATTTCGTTTGCAATTATAAAGTCTCATGGAATATCAAACAAAACCATCATTGGGCTCTCACAAATGATTGTGGCTCAATATCCATAACAATTCAAATAATTATTATCTTTATCAAATATTATTATCATTAGCATTTGCGCAGAGTCACATATTCTTTGTTAATTTTAGGGGTCGACGATTGCTCTAAACAAATGATGAATTTATAGATGTCCGAACAATATCATGTCCATTCTCTTTTTGAACAATTTGTAAGATTTTACGGAAATTACCTCCAAGCACAAAAGTTTTACATCCACTGGTTTAGTGTTAAAAGTGAGTTAATGGAACTAATTATATCTATAGTGCTATTCTCTAGAGTGTCAACACAATGATTATGTATTATTAGAGCTTCATCCCAAATTATTAATTAGTTTTTTTTGTTTTGTATGCTATGTACCGAGTTTAATGGAACATATTGATTCATGATTAGAGTCTATATGTATATCAATCTTGAATGTGTTGTTCGACCTCAATGTAACATTATTGATGCAATTCCACTATGTAACATTATTGATGCAATTCCACTAGAGGAAGTATTTAAGAAGAATTCCCCATGTGATCTTTTTGCCTATTACTTTAATCTATAACATTCACGATCTCCTTGAAAAAATTTACTATGCTTTATACTTAGGGTAAAACTCCTATTTTCCCTTTAAGTTTACCTACTTTGCCTATTCGGCCCTCATGTTTCGCATTCATCCTATTCTTTCTCATGTTTTGGTCAACATTCTATACCCCACAAGTTTAAAAAATCTACCTATAACCCCCTCCGTTTAAAATTATGTTAAACCCATCAATTGTAACCTAATTTTCGGTCCAATTTCGACCCGACCTGTTCCATAATTAATTTTGACCCGATATAGATGAAATTTTGACTTGTTTTAGACTCCATTTTGACCCGGTTTAGACTCAACTTAGATCAAATTTTGAAATCAATTATGACCTAGTTTATGTTCAATTTGAAACAAATTTTGACTCGTTTAGGTTCAATTTAAACCAGAATTTATGTTCAATTTTGACCTGGTGTTACCATAATTTGAAACCAATTTTGAACCGATTTAGAATCAATTTTAACAAAAATCAAAATCAATATGAAATTTTAACCCAATTAAAATTTAATTTAAACAAAAAACAATTTTAATCGGTTTTTCAATTTTGACCTAAGTTTTTATCGAATTTTCAATGCAATTTTGAGTAATTTGGGTTTTAATCGAGTTATACTAAAAATTACGCCGAATTTGAAATCAAAATTGCACCCAATTTTGTTTTTCATACAATTAAAACTTAAATCAATATGAATTTTCAATCGAAATAAAAAATTTAAATAAATAAAATTATTTTGCTTTTATTCGAACTAGTATCAAATTTGACCAAATTATAACTCAAATTTCGGTATAATTTTGAGCAATTCGGTTTTTAATCGATTAAAAATAAAAATTGAGTTAAATTTGTATAAAATTCGGGTCAAAATTACACCCAATGTTGATCCAATTTTGATATTCTATCGATTAAAACCCGAATTTGAACCACTCAAAGTTGCATCAAAATTGAATCAAAATTGCATTGAATTCAAGAAAACATTATATCAATTCGCGTTAAAAATTGAACAAACCGATATGAATCCGTTTTATTGATTCGGGTTTAATTGGATAAAAATCAAAATTTGGTCAAAATTGTACTAAATTCGAGTCAAAATTATTCTAATTTCGAGTTAACAATCGAACAAATCGATAAAATCGGTTTGAATTTAAATTTTGGTTTAATTTTGTTGAATTTTTTATTGATTCCGGTTTAAATTGGATGAAAATAAAAATTAAGTCAAAATTGTACCAATATCTAGTCATAATTATACCAATTTCGGGTTAAAAATTGAACAAATCGATAAAAATCCATTTTTATTTAAATTTCGGTTTAATTTTGTTGAATTTCGTAGTGATTCGAGTTTTAATTAGATGAAAATAGAAATTGAATCCAAATTATGGTCAAATTTAAATCTAAACCGGGTTAAATTTGAGTCTAAGCCAGTTTAAATTTAGACCCAAATTATAGTCAAAATTGACCCTAAACCGAGTTAAAATTATGTCTAAATCGTTTCAAAAGTTAACCTAGATCGGGTTAAAATTGGAAGATTTAACGAAATTTAAACGGATGGGGTTATAGGCAGAATTACAATATATGAGGGGGGAATAGGATGATTGCAAAACATTAGGGGTGAATAAGAGAAATGCAAAACATGTAGGGAGAATATGCAAAGTTGGTAAAAATGAGGAGGAAGTAGGAGTTTTACCCTTATAGTTAATGTGATTTTAATTCAACGTGTTCTATTTGTGTCGCAGTATCATTAATAAATAAGTGGGCAAGTTGAAGTCTCCAAACTTGAGAAAAAATTATACTCGAGCAGACATTTTCTAAGTCAAGAAAGGGTAAAGCACAAAATCTAAATTATGCCTTATAGGTATATAGGATCCCCTTCAAGACGTTGATCATAATATCACCATTTTCAGTTGGTGTATGTTAAAGCCTCCCACATCCCATCAAACTTGAACATAAAATGTATTGGGCAGTCAAGGCTCTCAATTATGACTGGAAGATAGCATTCAAGAAACATGTATTGGATCTCCACCATATCAAGAAGATACAAATGAATCCTTATGAGAATGCAAAGATTTATAAGGAGCGAGCAAAGATACAATGATAGAAACATTGTACAGTGCTCCTTCAAAGAGAATGACCGTGTTCTCCTCTTTAATTCCTAAATGAAGCTATTTATAAGAAGCTTAAATCTCGTTGGTCGGGCCCTTTTAGAATTAATAATGTTTTAGCTAATGTCACAGTTGAACTAAGCAACAGATGAGAACAATTATACACACTTAATATGAAAAAGATTAAGATCTATAATTCATATCAGCCCAACATTGGGAGTGACATTCTTTTGCTCTCTATACCGGATATAGAGTAGTCGAAACGTGATCAAGACCAAGACCTAAAACAAAAGCTAATTTTAGGGGATGTATATCACTAATTTTGTTATAATAGCCACTAATCCATCTTTCACCATGACGCAAACAATTAGGGAATAACAAAAAATTATTGAAAAAGAGGACACACATAGAGAAAATGTTTAGACCGAACTAAATGAAAAATCAAAGCACATGATTGAGCATAAAGAGATTTACATTTCCATAAAAGGTAAATACATAGGTTGTTTTTTAAAATTTCAATTGAACGAATTATGAGCTAATCTAGGTATGAACTAGTCCTAATCAAATTTTACAATTTATATCTAGAGTAAACATCCTGAAAGGATATGGACCATGTAGTATCAGGATTGAACACAGAGACTACGTAGGATTTCAACTAGTTGTCTAAGAAAACTAGCGTCATGAAAATGTGTAGGAGATGTGTTTGTACGATATGAAAAAGTAACTTAAACTAAGCTATTGTTTATGTACAAGTTGGGAAGATCGAAATAGAATCGAAAACTGTTCTAACATGTGTGAACTAGCTAAAAATTTCAGAAATATCATTTTTGTTTCATTCGGCGAACGCAATCCTCTCTCTTGGACCTACCTACTGTCGTAGTGCAAATAATATTCTAATGTACAAATTATTGATGTCTCCGCCTAGTGACCTATACACCGATTGCAATTAGTAAACCTACATGCTCTTGCAGTGCAAACTCCTATCCAATATATCAATCACTACACAATGACCTACATATTGTACACATTATCGCTTGATATCCCGATTCTTAAACCGATTAACCTAGCTCTTGATGTGATTATTTATGTCTATCTAAAGCACTAGATCTAGCCTAATCCAATGTCTCCATCTGAACTAAACCAATTGACAATCAATTTATGGTATCCAACATAAACTCAAAGATTAAAACATGTATTAAATTGGAGTTAAAAACAATTATTTCCTTTATTAAGTTCATAAGACTCGAATATACAATACTATAATCTACAAGAAATATCAAACCTATGGATCTACATTTCAAAGCTAAATTACCATTATAAATAAGCATATATAGGATATACCAATGATCAGCAGATCCCTCAATCTATAATAGCCATGACCTCACCTTCAACTCATTTTTATTTGAGGTTATCTCAATAGCTTATTTACCATTTATGCATGATCCTAAAGCATTTCTCAAAATTTTCAATGCTCTAATGGTTTTTTTCTCTCATCCTTATCATCCCTTCTATACTTTTTCATCAGAAATCGTGCTCTCTTTAAGAGAGAATCCTCCCTCCTTCCAACACAATTCAAAATTTATGTTTTTAAATGGATTTGGTCCAATGCTCGACGAAGAAGGCATGCACTCAGGCCAAGCATTTGGTTGTTGAACACTTCTCCCATAATAATAGAAATTGTCTTTGACTGTTTCGGGTGGATCTCTTGATTGAGCACATGATCATTCGGGTTGAACGAAGTATTGGAGTTAAAAGTTACCTTTATATGGATGCATGCTCGAGCGAGTAATCGACCTGCTCTGGTTCAATGAATTCACAGGGTGAATTTTGTTTTATCGTCGCGATCGAGTGACCGACCACTTGGGTAGAGCGGATTCTCAGAAACTTTGGAGAAATCAACTTCAATAAACTCGAACGATTACTTAAGATAATTGAAACCGAGCATTTTGCCTGGATCTCCCTTTAATGCTCATTTTTGTGCAGGAAATTGCAATGTTTCTCGTAAATGTACTCCTTAGTCCCTATTACGTGCAAGATCAAAAAATGACAAAAAACGTAAAAAAATGAACTAAAATGATATAAAAAAATTTAGAAACATATGGCAAATCAAATATCAAAATAAATTTGATATACAGAACAAAAAACCAAGCATAAAGCAACACACGCCTCTGAACTGATGAATAATCTAAGAATCGAAAACAAGGTTTTTGGTTTCGCTCGACTGTCTTTGCTCAAGCCAAGACAACTTTTGGGTGAGGTGCAATGTGACAAATTTTCTGCATGTGTGAGTATTACGTTTAGTACTTAAATGCTTGTTCTTATAACATCTAAACTCCCATTGTTTAATAGTATTTTGCACATAGCTAAGCGGGCAAGATCTGAAGAAACATTGTCAAACTATAGCCCTCCTACGACAATGCCTCCGACCATCGATTGAAGATCAAGCATTGCCTTATAATAGAGTTTCTCTTATTAAGGGTTTCTTGCCAAAATATTGTTGCATCCATGGAACATGTATGGATTTTTAGACTACAAATCGAGGAGTAAAAAATTAACATGATAGAATTCCTAGCGATTCTGGGAATAAAGAACATCAATTTCCCAAACTCTCCTTACATTCAAAAGTGTCAACTGAAGGATTTTGGGGAAAGATATGAATGCAGTAATACGTGAGAAATCAGACCAAAGCTACTTCGATCAAGCATCCTTTAGTTTGCTATCTACATTTTCTAATTATAAGCTCTATATTTTCATATAGTGCCTCACTTACTAGACCTACTTATTAGTCTTTGGTATGGGACTCGAACACTTATATAGCAACTCTGTGTAGGACTGATCAACATCGTCTAGGTGTGATATAATGCATATCAAGTTTTAGTAATATATATACCTAAACTAAACATTTCACAAAGATACAGATCGTGTAGTATAGAGCCGAACTCAAGAACTATGAGGAATTTAGACTATCTATTTTACGAAAACTTCGATCATGAACAATAAAAAATGTATAGGTATATCGAATTTAAAATTAAGTAACTTAGAATTCAAATTTTATACAAGTGAGATGATGTTTCTATGCTCACGAATTATTCTCACGTATATGAACTCATTAAAGATTTTGGAAACTGTAACTTTTTCTTATTAGGGAATGTTAGCAATGTAAATGTGCTAACTACTCTAGTAGTCTAGATCCCATTCTAGCAAATAAATTATTGATATCTCTCATACCAAATCTGTGAATCTACATCTTGAGGAAAAATTACAACAAGAAACAAGTAAAACGAAAAGTTAAAAGAAGCTCAATCGATCTCTCAATCAGTGGCCGACATGACCTCGTCTTTGACTCTTCTCCATTGGTAGTTTCATCTTGTGATAAAGTTGAATAGCTTTTTCACTCTTTGCACCACCCAAAGTCTCTTTGATTCGGTTAATCTCAAGTAATAAATACCTAAACTAACGTTTCCGCAAGAATACATATAGTGTAGTGCTAGGGTCGAACCTAGGGAATCGATGAAACTATAAAGCTAGTAAACTAATGAATAGGACGATTAACAAATTACTGATTGAATTAGAATGAAGTACTAACTAATCTAAACGGTTGTAAATTCAATAAACTAAAAATTAAAAGTTTCGAGAGATGCACGATAATGCAATGAAGTGCTAACAAAGATCATGGTTATAGATATCATCACGTATTCGGGGAATTCAAGCTCTTTTCTAGGGAATGACTCTTCTAATACCTAATCCCAGAATCTAGCATGAGTAAGACCAATCTTCCAATTTTGTAATCTCACACAATAAATACATTAATTATGCTATCCTAATTCTTGAGTTCAATCGACCGACCGGTCAAGGTTCTAAATTGATTAAGAGCCAAAATCATGTTTATGTTCCAAAATCTAATTCATCTTCCAATGCAATCAAACTTTTATAATCATTCATTCAAGTGGCCATCAAGAAAAAAACATTAAGAACAGATAATCCATCTATAAACGATAAAACATCATAACCAAGCATTAAGCACAAGACTTCATTACATATTGGCAAAACTGTCTAACCCGTAGATACTGAACTACTCGCTAAACATAAAACAAAATGAAAACATATCTTCTCTTGTCTTCCTCCACTCCAAACCGTCCAGCTCTCCCCTCCTTTGCCTTCTGCCTTCAGCTCCTTTTGTGTGTCAATTCCAGTAGCTCCCTGCACCGAATTTGCATCTTTCCTTTTCTTTTTTTTCTCCTTCCTCTTCTTTCTATTTTCCTTTTTCTTGGTCGGCTGCCTCTTTTCCTTTTCTTATCTTTTCCTTTTCTTGCTTCTTCCTTTTCAGCCGTATCCTTCTCTTCCTTTTTAGCCCAGCGGTCTTGTTTCCATTTTGGTTAAGGCAGCTGTTGTTTCCTTTTTGGTCTAGCGGCTATTCCCTTTTCTTGTAGGCAATGGCCATTGTTTCCTTTTCTGTGGGCAGCGACCATTTTCATTCTTCTTCCAGCCCTGTCTCCATTTTCTGTAGGCCGTGAGTTTCCATTTCTTTGAAGGCCAGCGGCTGGTGTTTCCATCTTGCTCCAGCCGAAGATTTCCATTTTACTCCATCCGTGTGTCCATATGTGTTCCACCCGGCTAGCTTTCATTTCTCTTCTTTGGTTTTTTATTCTTGGATACTGACCGTGCATAGCTGATAGGAGAATTGTTTTGCTTAGTTTTATGACATTTTATCGTGTTTGTGTCTGATATCTTTATTTCCTACAGATGCACGAGAAAACGCTAGAAGAGGGCTAAATGATGTTTAATGCTCGGTAAAGTCTAAATGAATGATTAAACTAGCTAGGAAAATGGACGAAAATAATATAACAAAATAGACGTTATTAAACTGAAGTTAAGCTCAACGAAAGTTAGATAACAACCGAATACTAGCACAAATATTTCGAAAAATCAACCATCATGCGCAACAACGCATCACATGAACATAGACCTAAGCATGCCTAGTTCAGGCCTCTATCCACCGAAAGACACTAGTTGTGCAATCCTACACATATCCTAAGTTCATTTCACTAATCTCTAGACGATGCTCACGTGAGATACCATTCTTAAGACAACAATTTTCTTCTTCGTTTCTCTTTTTCTTCTTTTTCGGTTTTCACACATTTTTTCTTTGAAAATTCGCGTTGGTTTCTAGGACAGACTTCTACTTAGACCCAGGTTGCTGATTGACACACTCATAAGGTCTTGCAACCTTAGCGGAGTGAACAAGTTGCATCACAGCAGAATGTTTTTCTTTCGATTAAACTATTGTGATTACGCATCAACTCTAACCCTTAGGACATATAAAAACAGCCTCGACCCACCACTTAGACCCTAACAATCAAGATCGATGTGCTCATGTTAATGTAGGGCTGAAATAGTTAAATAACTTATTCGATTAACATCGGAGTGTATCAAAGAATGAACGACATGCTTAGAGATATAAGTATTTCGGATTGAAACCTAAGAGGCAGAATACAACTATGGGCTATGGATTCATGCACAACTACTGGACTAATTCATATCTAAAATTATTTTTCAGCAAGCCTAGACTTTTGTTCCCGATTCGACAAAGTTGCACAAATATGGCGAAAGTTCAAAATTTTTGTACTAGATATCTGTCCGTCTAATCCTAACGGAAAAACGTAAATGCTAAAATAAAACAAATAACTTAGTATCTAATCCTAATCACAATCATAACACTCGAAGAGTATCCCCCATCCAGACTTGAACGGAACACAGTCCCGGTGTTCAAAATCTATGAAAAGAACACACATACCAAAACTCGGTAGAAAATAAAGAGAGTAAGAACATGTGCACCTGATGTGATCTTGCTATCCTGAGTTGATGCAGCTGGATAGATCCATCTCTCCTTTGTTGTGGATGTTGCCGAAGTAGAAAACCTATAACAAAAAGTCACACAATCCGGAATACAGAGTATGATACATGAGGCTACTGGTAGAGTGCATGCATGTGAAAAGAGGGAGAGTTGAGTTCTAAAAAATAAACGAAATAAATAAAACAATATGGGGCTCGAGTTGCCTCCCGAGAAGCGCTTGTTTAAGGTCATGAGTCTGACCAAGATGCACTACTCATCAGGTGGATGTCGTCGTGTGCGTAGCGTCTCGCGTGCATAGGATGCCTGTTCAAGTGTCGCACATAGATCGTTTGGGCTCCTTGTACAGTCAGTCATATCCTCTCCAAGCTCGGTTGTGTTGTTCCCTTTTTGGAGGCTCGGTCGTGCAATCCAAATAGCCTTGTCGTGCTGCCCATTAGTCTGGTTGTGCACTCCATGAAACCGGTTGGGCGTTCATCTCTCGTTTCTTTCAAAATTTCCCGAATTTGTTGGTGCGTGAGCCCTTGTGGTAAATGCTTCTTCTTTACCCTTGGTGCCTTGTCGATGCTCCAATTGTGTGTTGGGCGTTTAATGTAGCTTCTCGGCGTTTCGGGTTTTTTATGTATTGATTTGCGTCACATTTAGCTCAGGTCGTGCGGAAGTTTCGGTCGGGAGTTCCTTCTTCTTTCTGTTGTCGAGCAGCTCATTTGGGGTCCTTATATAATCCTTATCCAGCTGCTAAGAGCGTCATTTGTAGGGAATCCATACTCCCAAATTCTTCAAGTACTTCCTCGGCTAATTTCTCAATATTTCAATGTGGAACACCGAATCGATCATGCGCGGTTGCTAAGTGTGTCGTTCAAGTTGAACTCCACTTCCTCCGTGGGTTTCTTTTTGAGCTCGTTAATAGCCTTTTCCGCTGCGGTGATGGATGATTCACCTTCTTCGAATGTTGTGGGGATGGGCTGATCCAGCGTCCTACCGCTCCTTAAATGGATGGCATTGATTTGCTCACGGGAATTCCATTCGGGTCTCCAAGGTAGGACTCTTTGTGAACGTGCTGCCCCTTGTGCTAGTTGTGCAACTTGAGTCTCCAAGTGTCTAAGGTGAGCTTGAAAGCCCTCTATATACTTCTTGACGCTCTCTTGATCCGCTTTCACTTCCCTCAATGATGTATTCCAAGTTAAAGTTAAATTAATCTAAACTACCCACTAGTGAACGACAAGTCTGTAGTACTCTATGTGTCGATCCCATAGGGACTATGCAACACTAACTTAGCTAAAACTAGAATCAAACTTGCTATGAACGAAATATTGATTTTAAGTTAAAATAACGAAAAGCAATAAATTACGAGTTCTTGACAATGAACAAACGTTCTAGGATATGGTTTCACCAGAAAGCTTCCGAAACCAACAATCAATCTATCTAATCATGCATTCCTAATCAAGATATCTAAGGCGGACGATCCTAATTTAATTCCTATCCTCTCTGAAGGCATAGGAACATGATCTTATCAAGTTATCCCCTACTTTAATGGCTGATACCTTAATCTAAACCCATATGTTATGTGATTCATCCGAATAACCCCTCAATCGTTACTACTCTACTTTCATAACATAGTCTAAGCCTGATCATCTGAGATTAGAATTCTCGTTTCGTTCCTTTTCTTAAGTCCCTAAGACATGTATCTGTTTAGCCTTCATTAATACAAGACGATTCAACACTCAGAAAAAGAATGGCTTAACAAAACAGAAAATTTCATTCATAAATAAATCGAAAGAGGTTCTGGGATAGCCATGGGATAATCCCTTCTCCTAGAATGAAACTTCTACTCAGTCGTGAGTTTGAAACCAAAAGACATAAATGAAACATATAGTATAAAGAGCATAGAAATCAAATGAAACATAGTCCCAATTTGATTTTCCTGTCTCCTATGTATCTCTTGTCAAGAGTGCTCTGTAGAATGATGAATAAACTATCCTATTCTGCACCTCAACGTTTGTAACTCCAAAAGTTGAATGACACCCATGAAAAAATCCACACAGAACGAAAGAAGAAAAATTTCCTAAGTCATGCCCAACCGTTCATCATATGAAGCTCGGTCGGGCATGTATCTTTTCTTTTTTGTAGACCGGTTTCCTTTCTCTTCAAGCGGAGTTCGGTGTATTATTTTTTCCTTCTAGGGTTGGGTGCCCGACTGTGCATCATGTGCAGCCCGGTCGTGCATGCTCTTAAAAAATGAATGATCACTCGGGCTTGATGATGTGCCCAGTCGTGCAGTGTGAGCGCAACGTTATGCCCAACTGTGCACTCTTTGAAGAGCAGTGCCCGATCGTGCATTGTGAATGCTTGGGCCATGAATCACTCTCGGGGCAAATCCATCCAATTACCGCTCGGTCATGCGGTTCATCATTCCCGGCCAAGCATGCCTATGTCCGGCCAAGTTCACATCTTGCCCATTCCTTATATGTTTCTCATCCCGTTTTCTTCGTTGTGATCTCCAATGCTCGTATTTTGTCTCGTGTACGTTCTTTAGCTCCGAAACAAACCAAATGCACAATAAAACCTGTAAGAACATGAAAACATGTAAACAAATAAAACAGATACCAAATCATACGTAAACATCACAACTATCATCATAAATATCTCTAAAATCATGCAAGAAATATGTACGAAAACGATAATCAAAATCACCAAGACTTGAATGTTTGCTTGTCCCTAAGCAAATGTAAACGTGGAACACGTGGGAGATACAAAAACCGAGAATTCCATTTTCTCGTACAAACACCGTTAAAGTGGACTTAATCGATCAACTAGCAAGTCAAGAGCAAATTCGGCCTAGTAATTTTCAGTCTTCATCCTAGGTTCAACATGGCTCCTTTTGTGAAAGAAAAACAAAGACAAATTAAGCAAAAAACTACAATTCTCTCCACCAAACGAGACTTCAGACAAATGCTAAATATAGAACAAAAGAGGATACTTGTTTGATTTACAAGCTTCTTTGTTTCTTCATTCTATTTTTTTTCTTCTTTCTTCTTCTTTTTTATGTTATGCAGACACACTAGGTTTCTAAGGCGTCGAATATGAAGTGATCCAGCCTCTATTTAGACCCAGACTATAGATGATGGTATACTCTCGCATCTCGTTCAAGAGTGCAGCAGAGTAAATGGCGTTTCATTGTGCATTGCCCTTAGGACGTAGAGAGATGATCGCCAACCCACCGCTTAGATCCGAACCATCGAAAAAGTATCAAGGTTGATGCACTCATATCGATTTTAGATCATGCTTTTAGGCATTATTCCTATCGAGAGCGGAGTGTTAGAGTGCACTCTTATTCTGCAAAAGAAGCTCATTTCATATTATCTAATTATCATCATTAAAAAGAAGCAAAGCATCGTGTACATGAAGTATAATCATCTGGATGGAGAGAATAAACAATAAACTAGCCTACTAGCCTTGTCTAAACCTCCCACAAGGTATACTAGGATTCCTAAATAATATGAACTATTCGCTTTTCAACCGACTAATAAGCTCTAGCACTAAGGAAAAACCTAAGCTCAAAATTGGATCGGGTCGGGTCAAAATTGGGTCGGGTCGGGTCAAAATTGGGTATGAAATCGGGTCAAAATTGATGATTTTTTAGGGTTTGAGTCAAAATTCTAGTTATTTAACAGAATTTTAAATGGTGTGGGGGAATAGGCTAAATTAGAAAACTTGAGGGGGGAATAGGATTAGGGGTGATACATGAGGGGGGAATAGGATGAGTGTGATACATGAGGGGGAATAAGCAAAGTACCCAAACTTTGGGTGGGAATAGGAGTTTTACCCCAGAAAAATCTAGCTTCTTAAGTATCCTAGATTTAGGGTTAATCTCAAAACATGGCACTGGACAAGTGCCTAAGACGACTCTGACAAATGAAAACAAAAACTCAAACTAAACATAACCCAAGAACTACTAAATCAAAGAGAAAAAAAAAGAAAATGAAATGAAATCACCTGAAAAACGTGAGCTGCTCCCCCATACTTGAATTTAACGGCGTCCTCGACGTGAAGTTCCGATGGAGAGTAAGAGAAGTGAAGTCACATTTATAGGTTTTTTGTGTGTTTTAGATAAACCAAGTCCGAATCTAAACAACTACAAAAAAGAGAAAACAAAGTGTTGGGTCGCCTCGCAGAAAACGCTTGTTTAACATCGTTAAGGTTGACGTCTCCATGTCTCATGTGTTCGTGAATGATGGATCGAATAAGGAAATGGAGTTTTCGCTGTCCATTAGCTTTGAGTGTTCCACTCATCTTGCTCTATAGTTCCACTTCTCCATGAGGGAATACCTCTCGTACCTGAAAAGGACCAGACCAGCGGGACTGTAGTTTGCTCTAAAAAAGCTTAAGACGAGAGTTAAAAAGTAGAACCAAGAAACCTGGCTGAAAGTCATGAGGTAGGATCTTCTTTTCGTGCAATCCCTTAGCGCGGTCCTGTTCGCATTGTGCACTACTGACATTTCTCCTGTCTTTGGCACATCATGCACAGCGTTCACCCATTCGCTACCCGAGGTAGAAAATCGGTATAGGCATCCAAAATTTTAGGGTCTCTTTTTCCATTATCTCTTTCCAATTCGAGTTCAGACTCCTTTATGCTTTGATGGAGGGTTTGTGGTTGTCCTCCGTAAACATTCCGTGCATAAATAATGAAGGGCTTACTCTCCTACGCTTCTTGAGGTGACTGGGTGGCTTTTGTGTCTCATTTGCGCTCAAGTTAGCATTCATAATAGCAGAGTATGTTTTATTGCATTCAATGTACTCATACGGAAGATAATAAGGAAGAGGTTCGAGCTCTAGTTTAGACGTTTTCTCCACTGTGAAATCAGTATGTGTTTTGTATGGAGTCTCCTCTTGTTGGGCGTATTGTAGTGCCTCAATGGCACTCATGAATTTTGTCTAGTGCTCGGCTTCTTCACATGTGAGTCTTGTGTCCCTGAAAATCTTCTTCAAGCATCTCTCAAGAGGGTCAGAGATACTTACCTGATGAAGCGTGTCATTGCCTGAGTATTTCAACAAGTCGACTCTAAAACAAGACTCCATGAAGGAGGGTATGTTCATAGAGTTGGACAATTCGAACTCTATCTTCTCATTTCCGACACGTAAGGAGAGCTTCCCTTGGTGTACGTTTATCATGGAACTTGCAGTAGCTAAGAAAGGTCTACCCAAAATAATAGGCACCCTAGCATCTTCTTCTATGTCAAGTACAACAAAATCAGCGGGAATGCAAAAACTACCTACCTTGGTGAGGATATTCTCAACAATACCTACCAGATATCTTACTGCACAATCTGCGAGAGTCAGAGCTATCTTGGTAGGCTTTAGTTCTCTGAAGTTCATCCGCTTATAGACCGAATGTGGCATAGGCTCACGCTTGCTTCTAAATTGCACTAGGCCTTGTCAATACCGATGTCTTTTGTGGTGCATGGAATGGAGAAGCTTATGTGGTCCTTTAACTTCGAGGGCAGCTTGTTTTGAAGAAAAGCTCTGCATTCCTCGGTGAGTACTACGGTCTCACTCTCTTCGATGCGTCTTTTGTTTGAAATAACCTCCTTGAGGAACTTGGTGTGATTGGGCATTTGTTGAAGGGCTTCCACGAAATGAATGTTTATGTGGAGCTTCTTGAGGACCTCTAGAAATCTACCTACTCTCTCTTCATTCATTTTGCTTACCAACTGATGAGGAAATGGTATAGGAGGTTTGTACGCCGGTGGACCAACATACGACTTTTCTAAATCTGGTTTAACCCCTTCCATGATCGCGATGATGCCTTTATATTATCCATAGATCTTCCAGCAACTTTCTCTTTCTCTTTGGAGGACGGGTTCTCAATCAAATCCCTGTTGCACAAGGTAATAGCGTTCACGTACTCTCTCGGATTTAGATAGGGTTTTCCACTGAGTTCTCCGGGATTCCAAGAGGATGAAGCAGCCTGTTGTGCAATGGAATTCTCAAAGATCTTCACATGCTTGCTCAAGGATTCTATCCGAGTTTTTTAGCTCATTAACCACTGCCCCTATGTCCGCATTGAATTTGGCTTGAGTCGATTGTTGTTGCCTTTGTTTCTTGGTGAATTCAAGCATCGCCGCCTCAAGGCTTGACGAAGGAGCTTGATGAGGTGTAGGAGCTTGCTGAGCTTGCTAGAATTGCTGGGTACCTTGCTGGTACGGTTGCTGTTTTTGCTAAAATCCCGAATACTTAACTAGTTGAGTTGTTCGGTGAGACAAGTTTGGGTGGTTCCTCCAATTCGGATTGTAGGTGTTCTCGGATTGCATGTTTCCTTGTTGCTTAGCGTAATTCATTTGTTCCATGTCTTCTTGCATCGCGCTTTGATAAGCTACATGCTTTGTATCTCCACAATTCATACAGTACATGGCATTCGGTGCATTGCCCATTGATCTGCTTTGATTAACCTCGTATTGACCTCTTATCTTGTTCGGCATACTCCTCGGTGTGGACCACATAGTGTGGTTCATGGTGAGATTATTGATCAGCTCATATGCCTCTTCAACACATAGATCCATGAATGATCCTGTAGCAGCGTTATCCAACGTCGTTCTGTGCTCGTCCGTTATCCCATTGTGGAAGGTTTGGATCACGTACCACTGCTCTAGACCATGATGTGGGCAGATCTGCAAAACCTACTTAAATCTTCCACACGGTTCAAACAATGTTTCCCCCTCTCTGCATCTAACCGTCATAATTTCTCGTCTCATATAAATCGTCGTGCTGGGAGGGAAGAATCATGATAAGAATAATGTGCAGAGCTGGTCCTAAGTAGTATTGAACCAATGGGAAGAGATTGCAACCATGTTTTTGTACGTCCCCCAATGTAGAAGGGGAAGAGACACAACAAAATCGCATTCTCCGATACTCCATGTCTCTTGAATGTTCTAGAAAGCTCTAGAAAGTCTCTAAGGTTATAGTGGGGATGTTCGTGACTGCCACCCATTAATTGCTACTGATAAAGCATGTCGATCATCGCAGGCGTGATCTCAAACTGCTCTCTAGCAACAACAGGCATCCTTATGGCAGTTTGGATGTTGTTCATGTTTGGTACCACGTAATCTCAAAGGCGACATGGCGGAGGAGCCTGTGGCTCTCGTGGTCAAGGTGGTTGCTGCTTCTGTAACTGTCCCATATTATCAATTGGTAATTGTGGTTGTCCATGACCGTCCAACATATCGTTTTGGTTATCCATCTCTTGTCGATCGGACAATTCTGCTTTCCCTTCTTCCTTGCCTTTTCTCATCTTTCTGTAAGTTCTCTTGATCTCGAGGTTGATTTAAAGTAGCCTCGAAGTACCTTGAGATTTGGTAATACACCAACAAAGGACAAGTAAAAAAAACTAGGTAGAAAGAACAAAAAGAAAACAAAACAAAATTAAAAGAAAACAAGTATGACTCTAGGCTCGAATCTAAGATGTGTTGGTAAATAGTCCTCGGCAACGACACCAAAAAACTTGATGTGTTCCAAGTTAAACTAAATTAACCTAAACTACCCACAAGTGCACGATACATGTGTAGTAATCTATGTGTCGATCCCATAGAGACTATGCAACACTAACTAAGATCAAACTAAAATTAAACTTGCTATGAATGAAATATTGATTTTAAGTTTAAATAACAAAAAGCAATAAACTACGAGTTCTTGACAATGAAACAAACGTTCTCGGATACGGTTTCATTACAAGGCTTCTAAAAAAACAATCAATCTATCTAATCATGCATTTCCAATCAGGATATATCTAAGGCGGACAATCTTGATATCATTCCGACCCTCTCTCAAGGCATAGGAATGTGATATAATCAACTTATCCCCTACTTTTGTGGCTGTTACCTTAAACTAAACCGTAAGTTCTATGGTTCATCGGATTAATCCCTCAACCGTTACTACTCTATTTTTGTGACCTAGTCTCGGTTGTTCTAAGCCTGATCATCCGAGATTAGAATTTTCCTTTTGGTCCTTCTCCTAAGTCTCTAACACATGCATCTATTTTACCTTTGTAAATACAAGACGATTCAACACTCAGACAAAGAATAGCTAAACAAAACATGAACAAAAGAGATACAAAATGTGGAACACGTTTGAGAAACCGAGAATTTCACTTTTCCTCTAGAAACACCGCTAAAGCGGACGTAATTGTTCAACTAGCAAGTCAAGAGCAAATCCCTAGATTCACGATGGCTACTTATAAGAAAGCAAAACAAAGACAAACTAAGCAAGAAAATGCAACTCTCTCCACCAAACGAGGCTTCAGAAAAATGCTAAACATAAACAAAAGAGGATAATTGTTTCATTTACGAGCTTGTTTGTTTCTTTATTCTATATTTCTTCTTCTTTCTTCTTCATTTTGTTTATGTTATGCGAACACACTAGGTTTCTAGGATGTTAGATTTGAAAGGATCCGATCTCTACTTAGAACCAGGCTACCGATGATGGTATACTCTTGCATCACGTTCAAGAGTGCAGCGGAGTAGATGACATTTTTAATGTGCATTGCGCTTAGGACGTAAATGCTAAAATAAAACGAAGAAATCATAGATATAAGTAAATCAAAGAATGAATGGTGTACTCATAGATATAAGTACTAGGGATTGAAACCTAGGGGTGGAATACAACTATAGACTATGGATTCATGCACAACTACTAGACTAATCGATATCTAAAGTTATTTTTCAGCAAGCCTAGACTTTTGTTCCCTATTTGACAAAGTTGCACAAATATGGTGAAAGTTCAAAATTTTCGTACTAGATATTCGTCCGTCTAATCCTAATGGAAATAATGTGTTAAAATAAAATGAAGAACTCAACATATGATTCTATTCACAATCATAACAATCGAAAAGTACCCCCACCCCCACCCCCAACCCCAACAACGACTTGAACAAAACACAATCCTAGTGTTCAAAATCTATGAAAGGAACTCGCATGCCAAAACTCCAGGGAAAATAAAGAGAGTAGGAACGTATGCACCTGATATGATCTTTGTATCCCGAGTTTATTCAGCTGGATATATTCGTCTCTCCTTTGTTGTGGATGATGTCGCAGTGGAAAACCTACAACAAAAAGTCACACAATTCGAAATAGAGAGGACGATACATCGAGGCTGCTTGTAGAGTGCTGATAACACTGAAAGTGTATCATTATTAGGATAGGTTTTTATATCATTTTCGCATGATTCCTACATCGATTCTTACTTATCCGATTCTATTTTGAGCTTCACACACCCGTTTTATTGGTTTTCAGGTTTCTAGGCGACAAGGCCTAAATGAGTTCAATATGAAGGATTCCTGTCAAAAACCACAAGATTTGAAGGAAAATCTACTCAGAGCCGAAACCGAGCTCCAGAACCCAAAGGAACACCCGAGCAACGAGCGAAAAAGAGGAATATCAAGATCACGAGGGTGCCCGACCGGGCACTATTCTCCACCCGCTCGGGTAAAAACCTTCGGGCACTTAGCCATCCATTTTGCCCCGTAAGTTTACGCAACTCGGGCCCCTCAACCACACGATCGGGTGATCACTACCCGATCGGGCGCAACGTTCAGCACGTTCGGGCAAGCCTTTACCCGACCGGGCAACACCACTGCCCGAGTGGGCCGCGTAATCCGTAACAACCTAGATCTAAGTTTTAAACGAGCAAATCAAAGGAAAGGAATAGATCTAGGGCAAATGGGGCGACGAACAGGGGAAGAAAGCACTGGAAAAACATCTGGGAAACCTCGGGAAGCATCGAAGAAGAAGAGAAGCACCAATCCGTACACCGGTAAGGCATTAGGGAAGGTCGAGGCATCGAGTTCCTTAGGGTTTTGTCATGTATTGGGTTGTGTTATCTTCTGTTTTCGTGTATTCCATGAGTGAGTAGAGTCCCTACTGCGGGTAGGATTATCGGATTTGTATGTATGAACGATGATCTTCTTTAATGCTTAGTTTTATGATTTTTACTCTTGATTTACGGTTCTATGCTTAGCAATATCAATCATATGTTAGTGCTGACCGCTCAACAACAATGGATATCGAACCTTGCTGGAAGGTTAAGGAACGAATCCGGTCCGCTAAGTAGTAGATTAAGCCTTGGCTAATGAGAATCTGACCGGTCGGTTAGCCAACTTAGGGATAGTGATTGCGGTCTTAATGCTGCCATGGTACGTGTTAATCGGCTGTCGGAAGGCAGGGTTGCATGTATCCATGGTTAGGAGGTTTAGGCTCGGAAGAATCACTCCTCAACCGTAGAGCATGAATTTCCCGTTGTCAAGAGTAGGTTGTAGATCTATGATCTTTAGTCATTCATGTATGCAATATCCGGTATCCCGTACACCCGTAGTATTCATCATATCTAGTTCATCATTACCCTCGTTTCGTTGTCTCCATTAGGATAGATTTAGGACCATTAGAACCATATCCCCTCCTATCACCTTTCTTCCTAGTTTAGTTTTGTTCTTAGTTTAGCTGTATTAGTCCCTGAGATCGACCCTGGTACTACAAGATCCGTATACTTGCGGTGAAATGGACTAGGTTAATTATAACTCGCGTTTCCACAACGCCACTTGTGGTCGTCTCGGGGCTTCTTCTAAGTGCAAAAGGCGTGAATTCATATCTCGCATGGTCTGTAGTATCTCTGCAAGTGTGTTGTTTTGAACATCTCCGGTTTCGGTCATGGTTTCTTGCACAGGAAGTAAAGACATTAACCGCAACGAGATAAAGTAATTTAAATCGGTAACGTGCAATCGATTTCTGTAAACCTATTTCTCGTTTTTTTATCAAACTTCCTAATGAGAACAAGTTTCCCAAACACAAAGGAGACAAATCAGAAACTTTCCTAAACAGAGCTAACTTGCCAAGTGAATTTGAATTATTGCCTAAACCGACTAATACTCTTTCCTAAACAGAAAATACTTGCCTAGTTCAAAAAAATCGCTTTAGGGAAATAATTTCAAACGGTTCTAACTTGCCAAATGAGTTTGAATTATTGCCTAAACCGACTAATACTCTTTCCTAAACAGAAAGTACTTGCCTAATTCAAGAAACGCATTAAGGAAATAATTTCAAACGGTTTGCCTTTTCTGGGTTCTCACTGACACAAAGGAAACAAACGTTTTTGGAATTGAAAATCTGCAACAAAAAAAACGTCAGACAAAATTTCGTATTTGATTTTTGAAATAAGAACGAAAACTAAGAGATAACAAAAATATTTTGTGTTCGTCGAAGTCGGCTCTTGTCCTCCTTCAACCAACGTTTTTTTTTGTTTTTTTTTCTCGTGAATTCTGCAATACTAGCAAACGAAATCAAAACAACAAAAACAAAATCGAATTGAAACAGATGGGTTAGCGGATACGCTTGTGG
>CM071872.1:12267816-12289081 GCA_036759665.1 Gynandropsis gynandra | reverse complement strand
ACAGAACCAAAGCGGGAATGACTGTGGTATTTTCTCCTATGAATTCGTAGAAGCCTCGTTATTAAAGGATATGAATATGTTTCGCTTAATTTGCGACGACAATGTTACTTCCATGCGTGAGAAGATGGCGGCTGATATATATAATAATGGAGAACGTACCTTTGAACCCGAAGACTAACTTGATATTTGATACATTGTTTTTTTTTTTTGGACTGGTAGATGTGAACATTTGGTACATTGTTTTTTTTAATATTTGGTACATTGTTTTTTTCTCTTGTGTTGTAGCATTAAGGTCACATACTGGGATGGTAGGAGACGCAAGAAGGTCCAATACACTGGACCTTCTCGTGTCTCCGACATGTCCAGTGTATTGGACCTTCATACACTAGAGATGATTTGGTGCTACAAATTGTTGTAGCTTTTCGGTTTTTCCTCCTCTATTTATAAACTCATATTCAACGAAAAATAAATGGACTCTGTTTTAACCAAGGTGCATGCATTGACCACATTAAAGAACCTTTTAATATAGGTCTTGAATGAATGAATGTATTGACCACATTAAAAAGCTTTGACCGCATGGATCGCAAGGGTCGCAAGGGTCGCATGGGTCACAGGGTCGCAAGGGTGGCAAGGGTCGTATGAAGGTCCATACACTGGGAAGGTCGGAGACTCAAGAAGGTCCAGTGTGCTAGTGTATGAAGGTCCAATACACTGGACATGTCGGATACACAAGAAGGTCTACCTTCTTGTGTCTCTGACATGTCCAGTGCATTGGACCTTCTTGCGTACCCTATCTACCAGTGTATTGGACCTTAATGAAAACACAAGAGATGATTTGGTGCTACAAATTGTTGTAGCTTTTCGGTTTTTCCTCCTCTATTTATAAACTCATATTCAACGAAAAATAAATGAACTCCGTTTTAACCAAGGTGCATGCATTAACCACATTAAAGAACCTTTTTCACCGGATCGATATGTGTTTCCTTAAGGCTCATCCTGCAGTCGTATACCGTGATGCATCGGGTTTTGAAATCCGCTTTGATGGCTACCCAATGACATCCTACCCATCGATTATTTATCGATGGAATGTTTAGAACCGAGACAAAACCTTCATAATACTAATTGGTGGCTTGGCGTTCAAAAACTGACTAAGCTTTTCCAGTAAAGTTTCCATATCCTCGTACGTCCACATCGAGAGCGTCTGCATGAAAGCAACAGGACAAACGTAATAATTCTGATACGCGCTGGGATCCGATGCCAAGCGAGAAGACAGCTCCATCAACGCCTCATCCAATTGCTGCAAAAAAAAAATTAACACACAGGAATAAATATGACACAAAACTCCGTGAAACTAAGGGTTTAAAAAAACTTACTTCATCTTCAAGCCATGCGTTGGCCTTTAATATAATCTCCCAAAACTTTGGCCCCCGGGGAATATTTAGCTCAGATTTCCACCACCGATCATGTCGAGGTGCCTTCAGGAACCAATATAGCTTAGTCAACTTTTCACCGCTAGCATCAGTGAACGTAGGAAATCGGGTTATCAAGTCCTTTACTAATCCTCTGGGATTCCACACAAACTCCTCAGGTTCTTGAACCACCGTTTTTTCGGGTTCTTGAATTGTTCTTGCTCTTTTCGCCGGCGGAGGTTCAACATATGGCGCAGACTCCTTCGATAAAGGTCCAGCACCTGCATAAAATTTACCTCATTAAACATATGGCGACCAATGGGACCTATGCGACCCATGCGACCCATTCGACTTTAGCGACCCAGTGACACATGCGACATATGAAACCCATGCGACTCTAACGACCCTGCGGCTTATGCGACCCTACGACTCTAACGACCCTACGGCTTATGCGACCCTACGACTTATATGTCTCGATGGAAATTGACACTCAAATGACCTTTTCACTAAATATTACTTACTTGGTGGAACTCCATCAGGAGCAAGGTTTCTTGACACTGGATTTGGACGTCGAAGGAATTCAAAAGCAAAATCACCAACAGTGTCGGAAGATTGGGTTTCGATGATCGCAACTTTCTCGGCAGCCTTTGATTTTAGAAGGTCTCTTACGGCGTTGATGATTCTCTTCTCCGACTTCCTTATTTCCCCTATTAATTTCTTCTCCAGTGTCAGAGGGACTGCAGCATCAGAATCAACATCAGCATCACTCATGCACTCCTTCCTCTTAGTCCCTTTTTCCTGCAAAATGACCAATTACGAATACATTATACTTCTACCGACCTAAGCGACCCATGCGACCCAACCGACCCATGCGACACAACCGACCCGTGCGACCCTCAACCGCCGTGTGCGACCCATGCGACTCAAACGACCCTCAGACACTCCGCGACACTCAAACGACCATTGCGACCTAACCGACTCACTGACACTGACACTCACCCGTTTCAAATCAATAAACTGAGTCTAAGATGGTCATGAAACTACTGCGACCCTTGCTACTCAACCGACTCACGGAGTCGAAGATGTTCATGCAACTCCTGCGACCCTTGCGACCTAACCGACTCACTGACACTCACCCGTTTCAAATCAATAAACTGAGTCTAAGAGTCGACCCTTGCTACTGCGACCCTTGCTACTCAACCGACTCACGGAGTCGAAGATGTTCATGCAACTCCTGCGACCCTTGCGACCTAACCGACTCACTGACACTGACACCCATTTCAAATCAATAAACCATTTTGTGACTCGAAAGCTTGCAAAACCCTAGAAATCGAACTACCTACACTTATTGACGCCATTGAAGATTGACTCGTGCTCTCTTCGTGCTCTCTTCGGCAGTTTCCTTCTCGACAAGTTCAAATCGTTCGCCAACTTCAAATCGTTCCCTCTCAAGTTCGAAATCACTTATTTCTTTCTTGCTATCAACTTTTAAACAGGTTTCACGGCGAAAAACTGTTCGGCTTTCTCGTTTTCGGCAGTTTTTCACGTCGAAAAACTGTCGAACTTCCATTTTTCCACGTTCGAACGTTAAGGGCAAATTTGTCTTTTCTTCAGTTTTTATTTTTCGGATTTAATAATTATTTTGGGGAAGGGTATTGTTGAAGTGATTTAGCCCTATGAGAGTATTTCTGATATTCCTCCTTTTTTACACCTATGGACAGATTGATCATTAATTATTTTGGACGAATGGAATGAAAGGATTAATCTCCAATAGAATATCATACGCGTGTGCATTTGTCTTTTCAACTTTTATTCCTTTCCTTCATGACTTTTTTCTTCTCTTGATGCATTAAAACTAATATTCGGAAAAAAGCTACATATATCCGAAAAAAACTAATAATAAGTAGGCTTCATTTGTTTTGTAAAATACACTTCATTTGTTTTGTAAAATACAATGATCATATAATAATTGGTAGTTTAATTTGTATAGAAAATCACATATTAGTTTTCGAAAGCGGCTTTTGGAACTTCAATCTCAAATAATTTTATTGAAATTTCATCTTGCTAAAATAAATTTGTTTTAAAAAATAATTTAATATATTTTTATTTTTGAATCTATTATTAATTCTAGTACCCCATTGTAGCTAAATATAACAAAAAATATCATTCGGCTTGCATGAAAAGTTACGGGTGACGTCCAATTTACCATTTCATTTGAAGAGTTAAAAAAATTCCTTTCTTGTCTCTCTCTTTCTCATTTTCGGAAATTCTCTATATGCGTAAAAACAATTCTCCAAGCCCATCCAAAAATCTCTCAAAATCTTAGAATCTTATCATCCTCTACGAATGAGTATCACGTGGTGTCGTCGGAAAAAGGTATGTATTTCTGGTCAAGTTCATCTTTAGGTTTTCATCTTCATACAAAAAGTTTTCATCTTCCACCATTTTTCTGATAATTTTACATGTTTACACATGTTGTACACTTTGTACACACGTTATATCATGGTGTTGGTGAATTTTGTGCCACCCCGCATTGTGTAACGCACACGTTGTACTACAGGCACATATTATACAAGTACATTGTACCACATGCACATGTCTTACCACTAGCACATGTTGTATAAACATGTTATACCACATGTACACACGTTTTACCACACATGTTATACCATATACACACATGTTATTACACTCATATATTGTACAAGCACATTATACTACGCACGTACTACAGACACACGCACACGTTGTACCACACACATATTGTAGAAGCAAGTTGTACCACATATTCATGTTGTACAAATACGTTGTACCACACTTGCACATTGTACAAGCACATTGTACCAAACGAACATGTTGTACAAACACGTTGTACCATACACATATTTTACCAGTTTCTTAGGTTTATTAGTGTTATAGCTAAATATTTCTTTTTTCTAATTGTTTGACAGTGTAGACCAATGGATACAAGAGGATTCTTTTTCTAATCTAGCAAGTTTTTGCAATCTTGTAAAACTACAACAAAGTGCTCTGAGTTCAAGACCATTTCAGAATTGCAAGAAGCCTTGCACCCTCAAGAATTGAAATGGTTCGTGCAACATCCTCAACTCAATAATTTATTCTATATGGAGAGGATAAAGCAAAAGAAAACCGTTGGGTTGTGGACACCGTTTCTCCCCTCTATAACATTAATGAAGAGAAACAAATTTTGTTTCATGCTCAATGGTATGCCTATTCGATATTCGTTGATAGAGCACGACGTGATATGTGGACAAAATTGTCACGAATATCCACCAAAATTGTCAAGTCGTGGTGGCTCAAGGATAGGTATTGGCTAAATCAAAGGTCAATCACAACAAATGATGTGAAGAACAAGATGTTTTCACTGTCGAGATCCGGAGGCTATTTGAAGATGACCATATTGTACTTTTTAGACATGATCATTGGATGAAAGAATAAATTCAATAGCCCCATAGAAAATTTGTTAGTGTGAATTGTCCATTACTTGGAAAATTGCACAGAATTTCCATGGGGAAGGTTTATATTTTTAAGGTTCTTCATGAGATTAAGCACATGCTTAATAACTTTCAAGTCGAACAGAAGAACAGGTGGACATTTCCTGGGTTTATTTTTCCTTTAGAGGTAAGTGTGAGTTAGTTTAATTTAATTGGTTTTACTAATTTTATTAGTTTAATAATTAATGTCTAAATTTGTTAACAAATTCTTATATATTAGAGCGTTCCTATAATAAGGCAGAAGGTCCAAAGACCTAGGGAGAATGTCGAATTCTCCGAATGCCCAAGGATGTGCAAGTGAAACTGCAAACCTTAAAATATGCGTGGATACGACTTACAAGATTTGAATGAAGAAATTGGGGATACAAAGTTAATTCTACTGGTTACCAATTCGTAGCAACGTTTGTGGTACAATGTGTCCAACATTGCAATACAAAGTGTGATAAAACGTGCATGAGGTGTGATACAACTTGTTTGTACGTGTACAAGGTGTGATACAATGTGTTTGTATGTGTATAATGTGTGGTACAACGTGTGGTACGACGTGCTTGTAAAATGTGTGGTACAATATTGTACAAGCATGTTGTACACCCATTGTATTACGTTGTACCACTTTTTACACATGTTGTACCACACGTTGTATCATGCACTATTCAGATGTCGTACAACGTTAATTATCACACATTGTACCACACCTTATACTTTTACTTTTTTCACCATCTACAACATATTAATGAATGTCTTGCGTTGCTGAGGAAAGAGCAGTCCAAGGTTCGCAGTCATATGAACCGGAGAGCCTTCATCGCTGATGAAGTATTCTCTCAATACCTTCTTGTCACTTGAAGAGTATCCTGCTAACTTTAGAAAAACATGGGACGATGTAGATGTTGCTTACTTCATCTTAAACACCCAAAGCCTGATAACACGTAGTGTGATTTAGTTTTAGGCTACGGATTTAGATCATATCTGCGTAGTTTGCATAACAAGAGTTACAAAACCAACATGAATATCCTTTATCTATTCCTTTTGTTAATTTTGAGGTTTTAAGGCGACAAGGCATAGTCGAGCTTAAAGATGTTGATTCTTGGAGTCAACTACACATACTTTCAACTACAAACCCCTCGGAGCAAATTCAAGCCAAGGAACCGCATGGAATACCCTAGCATCGAGCGAATGGAATAAAAACACGACCATGCCCATGAAAAGACATGAACCTGCATGGGCTGTCCCTTAGCCCGTGCGGGCTGCACCTCTAGAAAAATCTCCACGACTCGTGCAGTCACCAAGCCCGAACGGGGTGCTTGTTTGGATGGGCACATGAGGAGCCCGCGTGGGACACGTGTCGGGATAACAACCCTAAAAATGGATTAAAACGAGAGAAAAAGACACAGAGGAGAGCTCAAGAGGAGTTGGGAAGCAAGGAAACAACATTATAATGTCGATGATGAGATATGAAAGTTTGAGGCATCGTATTTCATGCTCTTTATCATGTTTATTGTTGTTTTCTCTTGTTTTACAGCAAACTCATGAGTGATTAAGCCTTCAGCTATGGGTTAGGGACACTGATTTTGTAAGGGATGCTTATGTTTATGCATTAATGCTTAGATTTTTCAAAGTTTTTTGTATTTCGGTTCTAAGATCAATGCTATGAACGTTCTATACTTGTGTTGGCCGCTCAGTAACTTAGGATTTCATGTTTAACTGGGAGGTTTGATTATGAATCCTAAAATATTGATTGTTGATTGAGCTTGATTAATGATAATATGACCGGTCGGTTAATCGACTCAGGAATTAGGATTGCATGCTAAATACTACTGTAATTATGCGTTAATTGTTTCTGGGAGGTAAGATTAGATGTTATTGTGGTTAGGGTGTTTCGGTGGCGAGAGAACCATTAAATACTTACGAGCATGAAATCCTCGTTATCAAGAAAGTTTAATTGGTATATAATCGTTTGTTGGTTGCACCCTTGCAATTTCGGTAATTCGAAGCACGTAGTGTTCTTAATTATTAAGTCTCTCGCGTTTCCTCATTGATGTAACATTTCAATTTAGTATTGTTAGATTTTACCCAACATCACCATTAATTTCATCTGTCTTAGTTTAGTTACATTCTTAGCTTTGGCTGCATTAGTCCTCAGAGTTCGACCTTGATATTAAAATGATCTGTATCCGTACGGTAAGTGAATATTAGGCATTTTATTGCTTGATATGTCGCGTTTATCAAAGCCCAAAAACAAATAAACAAATTCATTGGTTCAGTGTGAAAGTGGTGTTGGATGCTGAGGAGCTCTTCTATTTGATACGTTGAATAAAATGTAAAAAAGAATAGATGGATGCAAATAAGGAGCCATTTGTACGCGGTATTCCTCAGTTGCTCATAAAATCTGGTATGTCACAATTTGCCCAATCGAAGGATCAACTGTGAAAATACAGACACATCGAAAACGTGGCCTAAAATGTATTGTGTTGGTAAGTTTTGTAATTTTAGTTTGTTATATTATATATTATATTTTATTATATGGGTTTACTAATATGTTTTGATTTCTTATAGAGAAAACGATTGTGGACCGATGTGCATAAAATTTATTAAATATGACTTTTTCGAGATGCCCTTGGATGAACTATGCGACCAAAATGTCACAGACCTTTGCATCCCACTTGTTTGTGACTTGTTTAAATTGACAAGCTCATTTGAATTTGGGAATTTTGTTACTTAATTTATATTTTTATTTTATTTTTTTTATTCATAATTTTTTTATTTTGGTTACTTATTCCTATTTTTATTTTTATTATTAATTTTATTTCTAATTTTCTAATTAATAAATCTTCTAATTATTTATTCGAGTTATAAATAACAAGAGATCGAATGTGTGTTTTACAATATATACAAGATATGTGATACAACGTGAGTGGTACAACATGTGTGGTATAACATTTGTGGTATAACATTCGCGGTACAATGTGTACAAACCAACACGGACGATGAATTTTAAACTTGAGTTTGAATATTAAACTTACACATGTTTCTACAGTTTGAATTTTAAAAAGAGAAAAAAGATAAATTTGATTTTTGTCAAATCATAGATTCCAAAAGAGAAAATGATATATCTGATATGTTAAAGCATAATTCTCAATATAAATAAAAAAACAAACATATATCTCAAAAGGTGTCAAGATATTCAACATATTATTTTCTCAAAAATCAGTTATTTAAATAAATACTATTAATATTGATAAAATCGGATTGTACCTCAGTTGAACTTTAAAATTTTGGATTTAACTTGTTAAATTCGTCTTTATTATCACTCGTTTTATTAGAATACACGTTTAGGTTATTAAAAATGACACATTATAATTTTTTATTGCAAAAAACCATATATTATGTGATGAAACATATTACTTGTATATAAACCAAATAATATGTCTTGTGTGTCTTACCTTATGGTTGATGGTTAAGAATAATAACAATCAAATTATAAATTTTGATTTGATACAAAATGTTGAATAACAAATTAAGTTAACTAATAGCTAAGGTTCAACCCAAAAATCAAAGGTACAAGCATGATATAACTCGGTTTATAAAATATGATTCCGTATTTTCAGAAATTTAATGTTGATTGAACATCCTTACAACCATAGTTATCGTTTTAAACAATTTACGAACATTTTTTAATCTCATAAGTACGATTTAAACGGTTCTAAAATGAGTACATTCCACGTTGTATGCATGTACACACACGTTGAACACACATTGTGTACCTGTTTTGTACAACGTTTGTGCTAGTACTTAGCACAAACGTTGTACACAACGTGCTCGTACAATATTTGTGCTGGTACAGTATCAACATTGTACATAACGTTCTTGTATAATGTTTGTGTTAGTACTTAGTACGAACTTTGACACAACGTGCTTGTGCAACATTCGTGCTACTACTTAGCACGAACGTTGTACACAACATGCTTGTACAATATTCATACTAGTACTTATACAATACTTATACGAATATAGTACTTGAACGTTAACAATGCTTATACAAATACAATATTTTAATGTTAACAATATTTATACAAAAAATAATACTTGAACGTTAACAATACTTAAACTTTGTTCAACTTTGAATCATCAATGAACTCTTTCACGTCCTTCTTGTTGCAGTTATCCAGCAGATGGTATCCAAGTTCATCAAATCTTCTTCCCACCTCTGATTCCTCTTTCTAGAGGAAATACCATCCATTATCGTATTTCATCTAGAATAATCCAAAAAGACTGATCGAAAATAATATTAATTGTCCTTACATATGACAACACCCATTATGCTTTCAAATAGAACTTTGAACACAAATAGCGGATTTCTGTATCATCAAAACATCTTTTGATCGCAGTAAGAGCATGGAAATACGAATATTTATCGATATCGAAGGCTTTACAAGTACACGTTCGACTTCTCAAATCCATCGAATATTTTTTCCCATCACAACCAACGATGTTGATTTTGAATGTAAAGTTGTTTAGTTCATGCACCTACAGTCTTTTCGACTCCATGAACCGTGGGTAATATGCTCTCTAATAAAGGTGCCACCTTCTTTGAACTTGATCCATCCATAGAATCTTTTCTATGCTTATTGAACCATTCTACTAGCTTTAACATTATAGCGTCCAACATTGGTAACGATTACAATTTCCTTGCCTCTTTAAATACTGAATTTGTAGATTCAACTCCAAAGGTAATATCAATGTTGTATCGCTCCCGAGGAAAATAACATACTTGCCCATTTTACTAGCTCAACACCATCTTCAACATAGGTATGAGCTTGAGGATTCTTAGTCTTGAATTCGTCATATAGCTCGTGAAATTGAATCACAAAATAGGCCTTAGCACATTGTCTAAATTTCTCAGCTATGGATTTTCTATTCCCCATTTGTTTAGCGTTCTTGTATACCTAACTTATCGCCTTAGCAATGTTGTTATTTTGATATGATATGATTACCAAATAATGATCATCCGGTATTATCTGTAGAATCTTCATCATAAACCATGTCCAACTAGCACCATTTTTTGAGTTAGCTACTCCAAAAGCAATCATCAAGACCCCACCATATTCATTCTTCAAGAAAAATCCATCCACGACAATAATTTTTTTTAATTCTCTAAAACCCTCAATACAAGCTCCTAATGTTAAAAAAGTAAATACATGAATATGTTATTGTTGTATAATTCAAGATGTCTAGCAGATCCCTCATTCACCTTCTTTTGCATGTGCAAGTAACATTGAAAAAACTAATTTTTGGACTACCGCGTACATCATACTCACCCAACTATTTTCATCTTCATGCTATAGAATATGATACTTTACATCAAAACATTCATGCACCATCACTATAATATTTCTTAGACTTGGTGTATCTAGTTGTCTTGGGTACGTTCCTTCAGAAGGGATTGAACCATTTTTTTATATTCTAACATTATTACTCGACTCACGCGGGGAGCAGTATGCGTCTTGTTGTGCCCTCACTAAGAAAACATATAAAATATTACACCTACCAACAAGTAATGATCATTTACACCCGAAATCTCTTTGTTTGCATGTTGTAGAAAATAATATCTTTGTCACCTCCACTACGTTAAATCCAAAGCATTTCATGCATGCAGCCTTTTTAAGCCAGAATACGACGTTTCCTTTGCATGCAAATTTTTGACCCACGTAAATGTCTATCCTGTCATCCCTATCAAAATTTGAGGAACCAACAACCATTAAATCATCAAAGGACACTTCATTGTTAGCTTCAACTCGTTATAAATTTTCAACTTCATTTCCAGGTTCATTAAGTTTAACTTAAACGATGGGCCAAACTTCAATAGCAACTTCATTTTCATTTTTTTCAGCTTCGGCCTCAACACATTGTTCATTTTCAACACGTACCATTTCTTGGATTTTGTCGGTGATCTTAATATTTTTTATACTTTTGCATCCATTCTTGTCAATTTCCAACAAAAAACTAATAACATATTCATCATGTAGGATGTATGAAGTCCTCTTAGGTCCTACAATAATCGAGACATAGCTCCATCTTATCCTTTTCGTAGATTTATCCATATCAATCATTCTACTGATTTGATCAACAAGATCATTATACCTCACATTTGACAAACTTTTATCCAACACTATTGTATAAACTTCATCCTTTTTCTAAACTCCACGATGTCGATTCATCATTTTGGATCTTCTGATAAAACCTCTAAATGAGAATGAATTACTAACAACTTATTAGTTCCTTCAACATCCATACTACATAACAAAAAATTGAAATGTAAGAAAATACATTAATCAACATTGTACAACACACGTTGTACCACATATGTATACAAGATGTTTTACCGCACACGTTGTTGGTACTCCGTTGTGGTAAACCTTTGGGCTTCAACGTGTGTGGTCCAACAAGTGTGGTACAACATGTGAGGCACAACGTGTGTGGTATAATATGTGTAATACAACATATATGGTCAAACGTGTGTGGTACAACGTATGTGGAACACCATGTGTGATGCAATGTTATTAGTACAACGTGTTTTGCACACCGTTAGTAGTACAAATGTGTGATACAATGTGTGTAGAACAATATTTATGTTAGTAAACGTGTATGACACAACATGTGTGGTTCAGTATTCGTGCTAGTACAACGTGTGTGGTACAACGTTCGTGCTAGTACAATATGTATGGTAAAATGTGTGTGACACAACGTTAGTGGTACAACGTGTGTGATTCAACGTGTGTGGTATAACGTGTGTGATACAACATACGTGGTACACCGTTCATGATAGTAAAATGTGTGTGGAAAAGCGTACGTGGTACAATGTTTGTGATATATCGTGTGTGGTACAATGTTCGTGCTAGTACAATGTTGTACCATGAACGTTATACAACTAACATTCATCATGGCACAACGTTAGTGGTCAAATGTGTGTGATACAACATGAGTGGTATAACGTTCGGATAGTTCAATATTGTACCATCCAATGTTCGTCCTAGTACTTTAGCACAACGTGTGTGTACAACGTATGTGACACAACATGTGTGGTATAATGTGTGTGATACAACATGTGTGGTAAAACATGTGTGATATAACATGTGTGGTACAACATGTGTGGTACAACGTCTGTGATACAACATGTGTGGCACAATGTGTGTAGTACAACGTTTTTGGCATAACATGTATAGCACAACGTTTGTGGTAAAACGTGAGTGACACAACGTTAGTTGTACAACGTGTGTGATGCAACGTGTGTAGCACGCCGTTAGTGGTACAACGTGTATGGTATAACGTTCATGCTAGTACAACGTATGTGGCACAATGTTAATGATACAATGTTTGTGATGCAAAATATTGTACGACGTTTGTTCTGGTACAACGTGTGTGGTACAACGTTTGTGCTAGTACAACATTGTACCATGAATATTGTACAATACAACATTTGTCCTGGTCCAACGTTAGTGGTACAATTGTGTTATACAACGTGTTTAATACAACGTTCTCGCTAGTACAATGTTATACCATTTAGTACAATGTTATACCATTGTACCACACAACGTTCGTCCTAGTACTCTAGCATAACATGTGTGTACAACGTGTGTGCTAAATACTACCATGAATATTGTACACAACGTTTGTGTACAAGGTATATGCTAAGTTCATTCACCAACTTTTTCACCACGTAAAAAGAACAAGATGAACGACCATGCATATATGAAGAAGAAAAAACGATAGAGGAGCATATGAAACACAAGAGGAACGAGCATGCACTATCTCTGTCCAGAAGCTGAAATTATGCCTAGAAGAAGGGGGTTTTTTTGCGTGGAGGCGAAATAGAAATCAGATTTTTTTTTGTAAAACATGGTACATGAAAAGAAAAATGACTATGTACACAATACTCATCGAATTAGAATGCACAACACATCAACCAATCAGAAGGCTTCGTTTTTAACTAATCAAATTGCGAGAAAATTGCAACTAAGGAAGAGTATTTTGGGTATACATTATTATCATAAAATGAATGATTAGATTTAAGTCAAAAGTAATGTCTGAAAATTTTCACCCGCATTGAAATCATTTCATATTTATCATCTAGCTTTTGTCGAGAATCTCATGAAAGAAAGAATAAATTGTTGACCAACTCGTTGACTCATCTTAAAATTTTGTTAGACTGTTTATTATTTTTTTATTTCAACAGAAAACTAATTAATTGTTCAAAAATCTGTTTTGAATTTGAGTTGTTTTTTAGAAAAAGATTAATTTAAAAATTTTGAATTATCCAATATTATATATAAATTTATATTTATGATTTGTGTTCTAACTGGTATAAAAATAATATGATTTTTTATTTTTATATTAGTTTTGCATAATTATAAACCCTAATATATTTTTTATTTAATTTGATATTTATTTTTTGTGTATTTGTTGAAAAAATATTTTATGCAAAAAAAAGAAGTTTACATATAGTTATACATTTCTAAAAAATCAGAAAACACTAAAAAAGAATATTTTTTTAACTAGTTGTGAAAGTTACCGATAAGTTCTAAACTCCTAGTGGGTTGGATAGGGTCGGATCCGATCACTTTAGAAGACAAGGTGGCTAATAACAATTCGATAAAGCAAAACTAAATTATATTTTGGTTGAAACCCATTTTGTCCTCTAGCTAGTCTCCACCTTTATATATATATATATATATACATGTTTTTTCTTCAAAATTTCGATTATACATAGTTAGTACTCGATCATGAGCGTGCATTTTTCTGGTAAGGAATAAAGTACGAGATTTGGTGGCAGCGTAATTCAAGACTCCAAGTAATCCTTATAAGATATATGTTCCTCTATTCATTTTTTTTTTGTCTTTTGAAATACAATAATTATATGTATAAAGAAAGCAAAATAATAAGGATATATGTTTCAAAATTTTGGACAAATATTTTGGTCACTGATACAATTGATGTTGTAATTGACTAGAGAATATTGTGTAACATTATTACGTCCTCTCAAGTTGATGGATACAAATAGTTAATATCCAACGTGTTGCACAATGTAAAGAAAGTGTGAGATCATAAGGTACGAGGTCTAGATACATCTTTTATGAATCTCGTCTGATACGAAATGACATTGAACATCAATGTGTGTTGTCCAATCGTGAAAAATTGGATTCGACGAGATGTGAAGCGATGCTCGGTGTCTAGACACTGTAGTGGTTATGAGTGTGTGATTCGAAAACATACCATGAGTGATCGTAACCATTTGAGCTCACATGTCAAGGTCGCCATAGATCGATATTTTACTTCAGTCGATGATCGAGCTATGGTAAGTTATTTCTTAATGCCATTAGATTTTCCAAGTAAAACTACTTCTCGAATGAGTGATTGTCTTGTTCCGACTTGTTTCTTGTTTTGTGACACATGATCCATATAATTGCAACTCCTTTGCGTAACTTAACAAAATTCCTTGTCCTGTTGAGCCTTTCAAATATCTCACCAGTTGCAATGTTGCATTCCAATAATTAGTCGTTTATTGTTTCATGAACTGAGCTAGAATATGAATTGCATAACATAATTTAGCTCGATTTATATGAACCTAGAACAATGATCTATTATTAAGTGGCTAAAAATTGGAATGAAACTCCCTAGCAACCCGATAGCAGAACCTAGAACTTATTCTTCCAAAGATGAATGCCTCAAACCATCATAATCTCGACTAGAAAACATCAGATCCATCGAATGACGACACACCACTTGTGATCTAGTATTGATATGTCGTATGAACACTTACAATAACTTAAAGAGTATGATAGCTAAACATCTAAGGTTATAACAAGGAGAAAGACAGCTCTAAATAATAGATGGCCCTTGCATGACTTTTCTGTATGTGAAGATTTCTTCCATCTTCTAAGGATCAGATCCCGAATAGTTGCAGTGATTTGGAATGCATATTTGGAGTTTGCTCAATTTGGCACTGACAAGGAATACAAAACTGATTCAAATTGAGATTTAGTTCTTGAGAACAGAAAAAAATCATACTTAGATGGTCTAGAGGCCGTAACTTATGCTGAACAGAGTTGTAGAAATGAGTTTAAAGTAACTGCACATGAAACTCAACTTCATCATGCATCCACTTCTGCAGTAGTACATGGGTGACACAAGTTTTGATCGACCTCTCGCTCTGATGGTTTAGATAAGGCAATTAATTTGCACGAGGCCATTTCATTGCTTGAGGTTTATCGTTGACCCCATTTCCAGTTTGTGACTTTGCATTTCTATACAAATGTCGTATCATCTCTTACTTACATTCTTACTTACATTTAGGCTGTAGTTGATGCATGGAGAAGATTATATTTGTCTTTGTTTTCCTTTTGGTGAACAATCAAGAGTGGCTTATATCTCTAATGTATAATGCTTCCCTTTGAATATTGAGTATCGTGAAAGCCTATATTGCCATTTCCATATTCATTCTATATTCTATGATGCATTGTTCTCATGCTTGCTCATTTTAGACATGTAGATATTTCGAAGACTGCCGATGGACAACTAGATCTCCTTATCTTGGACATATTATACAAGGTTTGTTTGCATCTCTGTAATTGGCGTAGTGACTATAAGGACCAGCACTAGCTTAATCTTGGTATCAAGCTCCATGGATGGTTGGTTGTTTTGTTCCCATGGTTTTTTTACTCACTCTTTCTCTATCTCTCTTTGATCTCTGCCTGTGTCACTATTTCTCTCTCAGGTACAAACTTTGGAAACCAAATCTAAGAGCCATCATGGAAGATGATATGGATGAAGGTAGTGTTGGCCACAAGACTGAAGCTGAATTTCTTGAAACTTGCTTTCAGCAAATGAACGTGTGTTTTTTAGATTTGAGTTTAGGTGTTACAGCAAATGAAAGCGCGTTTCGCCATCATCAATTCATCTATTAGGCATTTCAAACCATGGTACCCCCTTCAATCCTGGAGAGAATTCCGATAAAGGTTTAGGCTCTCTTGCATATCAGGGTTAAGCTAATGTTAAACGTAATCGTAATTCATTCCGATGAAATCATGTAGGATATTTTTTAGGTCAATCGAGTAGATTTGAATTTACGTCACATTGGGCTGCAAAAGTTTGATGTTTAGTGTTAGAGCTCATATCTGATCATAGGGAGGGTAATTTGTGCAGAGGTAAATAATTTACTCTATAGCATGTTCTTAATCAACTTCATCTTTGACATGCTTTCTGCCTTTCAATTTGCCTTTCAGTCTCTTAATTTCCGTTTTGAGTTCATGCTTAAGAACATGCTAGAAGTCAGGATCAATTTCGTCGATTTTCATGTCAAACTTAAATTAGTTTATTTTTTGAGGCCCTCATCTTCATCTGCAATTTAAGAAAGAGAAGGAGGAGGACCAAAGGGGGCAAGGATCAATTTCATCGATTGGTGAGTCCAACTCATCGTTATCACTAAAATCATCCACTGAAAAATCATCTTCCTCGTTGTAATGGCTATATGCAGTGATTACACATATGTATCACATACCGTATTAATTAGATTTTCACATTATGTTTCCACCAAGGTAGGTTAGTCCCTAGAAGACTGAATTGTTAAACATCCAAAGCTGCTTCGAAGCTCATTTTTATCACATACCCTCTAATTATTATGTTGAAATCAAAGGTACACGGATCATTGATTCCTCTAAAGCTTGCGTTGGTGGCCAACATAGAGTATTATTCCAATTATCTAACCGTTGGTTCATGGATTCTTTTCTATGGGCATATGCAGCTGCTGGTGCATGGAGCTTTCTTGGCTATGAGCATATCCCCCTGGTGGTTCGTGAAGAAATCGATGACTTGCAGTGTGTCTGTTTCATAGCTCTTGCTGTGCACTGTGGTTGTTGTCTTTTCATAGTAAGTGTGACTAATGATCATTATAAACATTTCTATTGCCATAATCAGAAACGTAATGATACATCACATGAACCTCTCCACATCATTTCATCGTCTTTGACTTCCATAACCTTTTGTATTATTTTCTGAAGCCACAGGTGTTGCTGCCTCTGCTGCTTGTATCTCGGGTGGTGGTTGTTCCTTAGATTGCTTAATTTGTAGAGCAGTGCCTTTGTCGGCGAAGCTGTAAACTCTGCTCACTGAGAAGCTTCTTCGGAAACTTCGTGTCTCCGTGTGTGGATGATTGGCTGCTCTAGGATCCTGTTGCTGCTTTGGAAATGAAGGAGACTGGTTGTCCAAGATTCTACAAGATGAGGAGTATAGGAAATCAATGAGATCCAGAAAAAATAGTGGCTCAGCTTCTTCAAACAAATACTACATAAAGATCAACTAAGATGAGATTGCAAGTGATCTGATGAATCTTAATTGCTTATTAGTGATCTTATACAAGTACATAACTTAAATTGCATAAATTAATTTACAACTTTTTTAGTTCTATTTCTTGGAATTTCTTAAATGTACTTTTATTGGACGATAAATGTTTCACTATGATCCTGATAGGAAATTTAAATGTTCTTTCAACTGTCCTACAACAGTTACCCGCCAATATCAAAGTGAAGTACTCAACTAGAATGGTTATGGATGATGTTGCTTTGAGAAAGAAAAAAGGCAAGGGTTAAGGAGAAACAGATTCTGGGATTGTAAAACTAGGAGAGACACCCAAAGAGAAGTGTCAGGTTACACTCGATATTTTTACAGGTTGTGGTGGTCTTTTTGAGGGTCTGCAGAAGGTGGGTATGTAGTCATGTCTCTTTCCATAATATTTGGATGTTCATCGTACCAAAAGCTTGGGCAAGTTAACGATCTATTGTCCTATAGCAAGGGCTAATTTGTATTTTGAAAGTGGAACGAAATGTTGGATCAACACTGCTTATGAGTGTGCTTATTTGGAACAACCGCAACACTACAATTTAGCTCTTCAATTCTTTATCATTTAAATCGAAATAGTTTATGCTAAATTAGGAGGATATGAAGATATGGAAATCAGGACAATATCTTCTTTTTTGCAGTTTATTGGATTATGTATTTGTAAAGATTACTTTGTTTTAATAAGTAAAGTTTTTTTTGTCTATTTATTTATTTTACTTATTTATTTTCATCTTTGAATTGTAAATAACTTCTAAATATCGGATTGATTTAATAAATTAGACAAATAAAATAAATAAAAATCACTATTTAATTTTTTAGTTAGTGTGTAACGTTATTTATAATTTTATTTGTGATATTTATAATTTTATTTAAGATATTAAACAAGAATCGTTTGAGTATATGAAATATAAGTTAATATCCAAAATGTTAACTCCTCATATAATAAGAACGATTCATTTTGTAACATTTTTTTGTATTGTTATTTTTTGGGTATCATTATGCTAAATATATTTTACTCTTTATCTAACCGAGTCTGAAATATTAGCTTTTATATTATTACTTTTTTTGTATCATAATTATACTTTAAAAGTATTTGAGTCTGAATCTCAATTCGAATGAAAAATACGATTTTATATAAAGTAGATCAAAACAATTAGTTTAAATACCAACATAAAAATCTGTAGTTCAAATTTATACATTGAAATTTTTATTTCGTATGTTTGTATTGTCCTGTATGCATATCAAATCTAATGACAATGTTCAAATTAATGAATTATATGTAAAACACAAGATAAATATATTTAAATTATCATAAATCTGCGCATAACACGGGTATCATCTAGTTAAAATAAAATTGAAGTTCATTAATCGGCTTAGCACAACCATTTTTTAGACTAGACATAGACTTCTAGAATATTCATGATGATGTTATTGATTTTTGGAACATTTTCACAAATTTCAACCAATTAACAAAACATGGGTCCTTTAATAGTATAGACATAATTGATTCACACATAAGGCTAAATACTGTATTGCATGAATCTAAATATCTTCAATTCAACCGAATCCGAATCTTACTGAATATCAATGCTCGAAATACATATATCCAAAAAAATCTACATATAATTTTAAAAATATATCACACACAAAAAAAACTTTGAATACCCGAACTTGAACCTGAATTACAAATACATGAATTTGAACCCACATCAATTTCTTATTCTATATTAGATAAGTAGAGTTGGAAATTTTATTTATTTTTGGATATTCATGATATATGTTTTTTAGTAAATCAAAAAATGAATTTGAATTCGAACCATGAGTATTCTAATTTTAATATCCAAACTCATAAATATTCTAATTTTGTGAATGAATTCTAATTGAATTTTGTATTAAAAGGGTAATTTATCCATCCTAGCCCAATATATCTTAGATCAATGCGTTAGTATACAAAAATAGATAGCAAATAGATAAGAGTGAGTACCATCAAAACATGGATTCTGCATATTTTAAGCTATATTACAAGTGCTCTAGTGCCTCGTGTCCTCCCGTTTTGCTTCCCTAGACCCTCTCCCACAGTTTTCAAATACTCACTTCCTATCTTCCACTATTGCATTGGACCCATTTAGATAGTGTTATCATTTTCATTGCCCATTATTGCTACCTTCTCTAGCATCTACAACACATGTCCAACGGATTGTGCATCCTCGATTTTTAATCTTTGAATGCAAACTCAATGGTTTTTGGTATTTTTTTTATCCTTGATGAATAATACGTGTTTGGTTCTAGAATATAAACCAGATTGAGATGAGATATATACGTTATAATTACTAGAAATTGCAAATTGAAATTTTATAGGATCTAATATTATATAAATAGTATTGATCAATTCACTCATTTTTATTTGGTTTTGACAGTCAATTCATTTGGGACCCTGCAGATCCACTCTTTGATATCTTTAAAACTTTTTAAAATATCAAATCAAAATTGATCAAAATTACATATTGAATATATTATGACGGAAATTAAAATTCAGTTCGGAAAATATCAATAAAAATATTATCTCGAGATAATGAAATAGAAATCTCACAATAAAAATTATAAATACCAAATGAATATATAAAATATATAAATTAACCCATATATTATCAATTAATTTTAATTTGAAAATACAATAAACATCGTCCATAATACGAAAGAGCAAGAACTCACCTAACCCAATATCTCCTGCCCTCTATTAAAAACTCACACTTGGAACACGCAATACTTTCTTAGGTTGTAGGCCATGTTTTATTCTCGTAAAAAAAATTAAGAGATATCATATCATGCTACACTCATAATCCGTTGTTAATATTTTGGCTTTATTATGCTTTAAATTGTTTTGTTTTTTCCTCCTTTTTTAATTGTTTTTCTATATGGATAATAAAAATCGTATTTTTATATAAATACTAAATATCTACAACTAATTCAAAATACTAATGAATTATATTAACAAAAATCGGCTACAGTGGAGACCAAATTTGAAATTTCGGTTTGGGTTACCAAACCAAAGGTGACCCGGCTAATTTGCCATTATCGAGTTCTTGGTACAAGAAGAGATAATAACGTTACGGACAAGGGTAACATTTATTTTCTTTTATTAGCTCTTTAATGGCGAAAAATAATACAAAACTATTGCACAATATTTTATTGTCAATTACATCAACGGGTGGCTCAATTATCAAAATATTTCTCCGAATTTCCCGTAACATAGATCCCTGATAAGGCAAAATATTGAATAAAAACAGGTACAAATTTCTTTTGAATTTGGCATGATATCAAAGTAGAACTCTATCAAAACCAAGATCCGATGAGACTATATTTTGAAAGATTTTTTTCTTCCCTCATTATATATCAATGGCGGCAACATATTTTGGCATTGAGACTCTTCCACAAAATGTTGAATAAAGACACATAAATTTCTTTTGAATTTTGCATGGTATCCAATCAGAATTTTGTCAAAATCCAATAAATTCTATTTTGGAAGGTTGTTTTTTCTTCCCTATTTCAAATCAATAGGGGCAACATGTTTTGGCATTGAGACTCTTCCACGAACCGATAATTTTGTAAATTGAGACGATAACATTGCACGTAATTTTGGCACGACACGTCGACTCCGAGAAATCCTCATGAACTCTCTATATTACTATTAGGGTTGATTATGTAATTATGTTATGTCCTATAATTTCTAGGGTTTATTATGTTCTGTAATTACTATTTAAACAAGCTTAGACCTAATAATACGACACACGAATTCATTCTATTTTGGCATGGTATCAGAGCCGTAGCCGTTTCGACGTTTAATTTTTTTTCCGACCGCCGCCGCGTTTTATCGCCGCCGCCGTCGTCCTATTTTTCTGCCGCCGCCGCCGCTGCAGCTGTTCGAGGTTTGTTTTCAAGACCAATAAAATTATA
>CM071872.1:12222895-12264330 GCA_036759665.1 Gynandropsis gynandra | reverse complement strand
CTTACTCGACGATCGGTTGGAGGATATATTGTGTTTCTTGGTCATTCACCTATTGCGTGGAAAACCAAGAAACAAGCCACCGTTTCACGTTCTTCGGCTGAGGCGGAATATCGATCTATGGCTCATCTTACGAGTGAGCTCATTTGGTTGCGAGCTCTCCTTCGGGATTTTGGTATTCTTCCTTCGGCTCCTATACAACTTTTCTGTGACAATCAGGCTGCTCTGCACATTGCTGCGAATTCTGTGTTTCATGAGCGTACGAAACACATTGAGATAGATTGTCATTTCATTCGAGACGCAGTTCAGGACGGCATCATTCAGACATCTCATGTTCGTTCGTCAGAACAGGTTGCCGATATCTTCACCAAGGCGTTGGGACAGAATCCTTTTCTTTATTTACGTTCCATGTTGGGCATTCGAGATCTTCATGCTCCAACTTGAGGGGGCGTATTAGGGTTGATTATGTAATTATGTTATGTCCTATAATTTCTAGGGTTTGTTATGTTCTGTAATTACTATTTAAACAAGCTTAGATCTAATAATACGACACACGAATTCATTCTATTTTGGCAATTACCTTCATTTATCCAATGGGCTAGATGTTTACAAATCGATTCGTACATGTTGATGCGAATGAAATGTAGAATAAACTCCTGAAGGATCGAGAAGAACAACACATCTACCAGTTTTTTATGGGAGACAATGAGGTGAGATTCAGAGTGGTACAGTCGTTCATCTACAACATCGAACCACTGCTAAGCCTAAACCATGTCTACTCTATGATAATGTACGAGTAAAATCGACAAGTTATTTAAAGGAAATGATGAAATGGAGTGCTCGAAAGTAGTTTAGCTTTCAGTCGATGAATCGTATGATGATAGAATGCTCATCAGTGTTTGATGCTCAGTACAAACACTATCTATATAGAAAGGTGAGAAGATCAGCCTCGATGCACAAAGACACGTAGACCAATCTAGATGATAACAAGTGTTGTTGGAAAATTTAACGAGGAACAAACGGCAAGAATAATCATGTTCGTGATTTGGAAACTCAAATGGTCATGCCAATCGATCAATTCATATATGAGAATAATTCGGGCTAGATCCAAAGACCATTTGTGAAGCACATATTTTTGGACTATATTGACCCAATTCATAGGCCAACAAGAGTTGAGCTAACGTACGGTTTCAAGGAAGCTCAATGGATAACACACCTAAATTTTATGAAATTTCACCACACAACAATTGATCTTCCTCTAGTAAGAGAAAAGAAAATCAATGTTTTGTTTGATTCTAAATTTTATTATCACATGACAGGTTGTTTGGCAGTATTGAATCGGTGGACACTTGGTCGAGCGGTGTGTGCTCAGATCGATTGCACCATGTCGTCGAATGCTCATGTGCTACAAAGAACTCGCTCGGATTTAGCGCTTCATTGCTAAGGTCGAGTAAGAAATTTTTAAAGTGTACATTGGTGGAGAAAATTTACTCCGGTCAAACGATTTCGTGCTCGAGCCGATGACCTTTAGCTCCTCCAACTTCTTATTCTTCTCAGCTTTCTCCATTCGTAGAATGGTTCTATGGGCTTGACTCAAAGCCCTTTGATGTCCTCATATAGTCATTGCCACTCCTTCTTTGTACTTGTTAGTGAGCAATTCTTTTAAGCTTATTTGCCTTAACCTAACAATTGGTCATCGCTTGATTTGTGTCTGATGTAATGACTTGTTTTCATCATCACGTGATGGTCAGATAAATTAGTTATGCGATCAATCTCTTGTATCATTTGGGGTTTTCAGAGGCTGCTTTTAGAGTCTAACGTAATATAAATTTGTTCGATAGGAAAAAACGTCAATTTTTATCTCAACAATTCACATTTAAAAATAATGTCAACGACATCTTTTCACTTGCATAGATAAAATCGTTTCGAGTTTTGATCCACCTTAATTCTAAGATAGTATCAATTTTATCACATAACACTTATTGTTAAACATGACTACACAGTTATCTGATGTATCAGTTTTGCATCAAATATAAGAATACAGGTCAACTCAGGTAACTATAGTACATCTTAGAGATGAATTATCCCATCTAGAATTATGTCACCAATACACGTCGTATTTGTCTTTGATTGTTACGTATTCACATATAGAAAGGTCATGCAAGGGCCATCTCAGAATATGTTTGACTTTTCTTGCTAACTTTTGTATCTATTCCTTGTTCCTGAGAAGGCCTCACTTCTATCAAACAAAGCCTTTCTTATCTGCAAAACCACATGAAAAAGGATAAAGAATATTCTTTAACCCATAACTGATATTATTCGATTAAATCAAATGCGTACCAGAGCCATGAAGTAAGAATCCATCACATTTCTCATTAGCACATCTAATGTCAAAGAAATACTAATTGCACTATTGAAAACAACGTTGAGAGAAATCCCTAGGTCTTCGACCATGGAAAACATCTACATCAGAAACGGAAAAAGTTATATCACATTATGTTCAAGCAATTAGGATTTCAAACATGGATTCCCACTTGACAAGGAAATCTCATTGACCAAACATACAAGTGCTAGCAATGGCCAACATGGTAACCTAATTAGAATAGAAACTGAAACTGGTAATGAGAACAACAAATAAATATCTGTCAAAATTCAAAACAAAATTAGAATGGCAGTACCAAGTAGTCATATTCTTCGGCTTAAGATTCTGATGCATCTATCTTCCGCATAGAACTGGTCATCCATGTTTCCAGATTATACATCATGAACACAAAACCCAAACACGATGAGCTCGATTAGCATAGAATCAATCAGAATAGATCATTAATGTGCCATGCAAACCTTATTTCACAATAAACTCAATATAAAGATGATTAACCATTTTCTCCATCACTACAAAAAAACTGGCGCTTTCCAACGGACATATCCGTTGGAAAGCGTCCAAAATCCATTGGAAACAGCCATTTCCAACGGACGCCAACGGATTTACGTCCGTTGCGAAAAGTTCGTTGCAAATGATGATCCATTGCAATTCGCGACGGCGTGTCAACGGATAATATCCGTTACAAACTTACAACGGACTGGCAACGGAAAACGCCGTTGGAAATACAGTAACGAACGCCCGTTGAGAAAAGTTGTGACGGATCACCATTGTACATTTTCAACGGACGACCGTTGGAAAGCAACGGCTGTCCGTTACAAAATTAGGCGGGGAAAATCATTTTTGCAACGGACATTCGTTACCATGTGGCAGGAAACTGCAACGGACGACCGTTGCAAACTGGCGGGAAAAGTTTGGCAGGAAACGTATTCCAACGGAATCCCGTTAGCCCGACCAACGGATGTCCGTTGCAAACTGGTGGGAAACGATTTGGCGGGAAGCATGGTGCAACGGATGACCGTTAGAAGTTCCAACGGATGCCCGTTGGAACTTTTGAAAAAAAATAAAAAAATATTTTTAAAACTAAAAAGTTTTTAATAAAAATATTAAAATTATATTACAAAACACAAAACTTAAAACTATTCCCTATTAAATATCGTTTAGGTCGGTTGCGTCGATATGATCCCCGCCATCACCACCACCTCTAGACGGAGTTGCATCCGAATCGAGCCCCGGTTCTTGCTGCGGTGCGGATCCCCTCACCTGGCCCGACAACAACTCAATGACGCTCTCCAATTGTTGAATTTGAGATGTTTGTTGTGCCACTTGAGCTCGAGTTTCTCGAAGTTGGGATTCGAGATATTCGATCCGCCGTTGTTGCGAAAAACTCTCTTGCACCGATGGAGGTACCGACGTGACGTCCTGGAGTATATCCTTTTGAAGCGCTCCGAGACCGTACAGACGTCCCTTTTACGGTCTCACCGACTACAAGACAAATAAAAGTAACGTTAGATTTTAACAAATTCTTTGATTAATAATTTAGAAACAAAATAATAACTTTTTACCTCTAAATAAATTTGGTCCTTTTTTAAAGGACTGAGGTCGTCGAGGCTTGAACCGCAAGCCTGAGATTGTTGTGTGATCTTCTCCGTCACAGCTCTCACGGTTCGGGCCGCTCGAGGATCCACGAGTTCCGGTTCGTCGGCCTCTTCCCCGACAACCGACTCCTTCTTTGCGTGGGTTTCTAATACCACTTCAAGAAGAGTCGGTTCTCTTCCCATCCGTTGCATCTGTATGAACGCTACAAACAAATTTATACAATTATTAGTTTTCAAATATATATATGTAATTATAAAATTGAAATATAATTAAAAAACTTACAATAAAAATGCGCCACCATCGTTGGCGCACAACTTCTGGCGTAACTTGCCAGGAATAGAATAGATCGTCTTGTAACGACCCTTGGATGATGTTATTGTTGGTGTGTCTTAACACATCATCCTCATCAAACCTGCATAGCAAAATACAAAGTTAGATAATATTTACGAAATTTAAATAAAATTCATAACAATTATATACTATATATTTACCATAACGTTCGGGATCGATGATCGAAAGGGTTGGACGCCCATCGAAATCATCGATCAACGCATCGATATCAACCATATCGTCCTCGTCCGGTCGTGGAGTGTTCGGCGTGCCATCTCATTGCTGCAGCGGTTTTTTTTATTCATATAACCTTCTCAACCTGTTTGCTACATGCATATAAAACATTTTCTTGTATGGTACGTATTTCCGTGAAGATGGTTTTTTAGGCCGAAATCTGCTTGCACCGCAAAACTTGCATTCCAACAAGTCTTTATCATTTCCCCAAAACAACATGCAACTGTTTCTACAAACATCAATTTTCTCATGTGGTATTCCCAAGTCTTTTAACACATTCTTTGTTTCTTAGTATGTCTCGGGAGCTTGGTTATTTTCCGGTAAATATTCCCGCATTGTTTTACAAAATGAATCCATGCAATTTTCAGTCATATTGTAGTCTGTTTTAATACTCATCAATCTTGAAGATAAAGATAAACGAGACTGACCTTCACGACAACCTTCATATATAGGTTGTTTCGCCGAATCCAATAGGTTGAAGAATCGACGTGCATCGATGTTCGGCATCTCTTCATGCATTTGTTCATTAACAACTCCAGAAAAAGCACCTGACACCATTTCCACATATGGATTGGTCGTTGATTCTTCATAAATAACTTATTCATTTCGTTGTACTTATGCATCTTGCACACTATTTCTAACACCGCAATCTTCGTCATGAAAAAACCAAATTTCGTAATTTTCAACGAAACCCACCTTATACAGATGTTTGAAAACAGTTTCTTGACTTCGATACTTCATGTTTTTGCATCTTTTTCATGGACATAACATTGTCCCACGTTCTTGACACAAAGGCTGCATCGATGCAAAACTCATGAATTGCTCTAATCCGTGTAAGAATTCTTGCGTAATCTCTTCGGTTATAGGATCTTTTCTTCTATACATCCACTCCCTTGATCTATATATATTTCGATTTGAAGACGACGACATTTTTTTGAAAATGTTTTTGTAATTGATGGTTTGATGCACTCTTTGGTAAGATCTAAATAGTTTATATTCCAACGGACATCCGTTGCAAATTTTAACGGATCGCCGTTGCAGGTTCACGTGAAATTATTTAAACCGGTGCCCTCGAAATCCAAAAATAACTGGTTATCCGTTGCGATTTCTAACGGCCATCCGTTAAAACTTGCAACGGACGACCGTTGGAACGATTTCTAATGGAACTTCCAACGGACACTGCCGACGGATGGTTTCCGTTGCCATCCGTTACAATTTGCGACGGACTGCCAACAGACTTTCTAACGGAGCGTATCCGTTACAAATCCGTTGCAAATTGTAACGAAATTGTAACGGATTTTTGCCCGTTGCAATATCCCGTCATCCGTTGCAATCCGTTGGTTTTGCTTTCCAACGGACGGATCCATTGCCCCGTCCGTTGGAAAGCCCGTGTTTTTTTGTAGTGCATACCCTGAAGAAGTAGTCATGAATCTGAATAGATCACTAATGTGCCATGTGAAGCTCATTTCACAACAAACTCAATATAAAGATGATTCGTCTACAATTCCATCCTCCAAAATAAGAAGGCATAAATCAGAATAGATCACTAATGCTCCCTTGCGTAGCAAATTTAACAACTCAAAATAGAAGGACAACGTCACATATTACCTAGTATAAGCATGCTAAAAAAAGCTGAGAAACCACAACTCATATCCCAACATCGTGGTAAGCTCAACATTTGTATGTGATAGTTGAGCTGATGTTTTCCTAGATCTCCCAACCTCACCCTAACCCTAGCTTCTAAAGTTGCCAATCATTCCCTGCATATCGAGAGGGGGACCAAAGGGGTCTATGGTATAAGCTTAATCTTCATATTTCTTTGTCCCATATTGCTTGATGCATAAACAGTCGTGCTTGGGCAATTCCAGGTTGTTCATATTCATTTATCGATTTTAATTATATGGAAGAATGCATCGGCTCCAGATGAAAACACGACTCACCAGTTCGTACTTGTTCCCATCGTACTCGATCTGAGCATATTGACTCCTTTTTCCCCTCCGTTTACCCGTAACCGTAATCAATTTCCCGATTGACTTCGCATCGTCCGGTTTCTCCTCTTCCTCGTCCTCCTAGTATTACAGCAATATGCGACAACAATTAGCAGTTAGTTTCACATACTTTCACCAACTCCCACAAGTAACCAAACATCACCATAGAAGAAAATTTCCATAGAACTACTGATAGAATCTTAAGACCACCTTTCTGTCCTGAAGTTTTTTCACAAACATTCACAACGAAGGAACAGTTTCCTGAAATTTCCGCGCATCTCGAAACTGGTTTCTGTTCTACTTTTCCTTGCAAAAAAACAGAACCAGAAGAGGAAAGTGACACAACACATAGACTCATTGAAAGTACTTGCAGGACAAGAAGGAGATCTCTCCCAACGAGATTTGCATAAAGCCGCATCATATCCTAAGCCCACCAAACCATCGACAACAATTGTCTAGGAAGATTCATATTTTCACGTAAAGTTCTTTTTTTCTCAACAATCTTCGCGATGTCTGCTAACAAATTCCTCTCGCACACGCTCGTACAAAGCACAAAACTCTACACATGCAAAGTTTCTATACAATGAGATCTCTAATTCCTTATACTAAAAACACCCAGAAGGCAAAAAACTAAAAACCCGTCATACCTTTAGGATTTCACAAGCTTCACTGGAAGAATTAAGTCCGCCAACAGAATCCAATTCATCATCAGAGCTGTCGGTTCCACTACCGCTGAAGTAGTTGCAACAGCAATAGGGGATATCCCTAGGTCTTCGACCATAGCTGAAGTAGTGAAAACAACGTTGACATATATCCCTATGTCTTCGACCATGGAAAACATCTGCATCAGAAAATGATACAGAAACATAATAAGAACAATGAGATCTAAATGAACTCAACACATGTGGAAAACTTTCCCTCTTACTCCTTCCCCGAATCAGAGAACTCTAAAACAACCTAAGAAAAATATTTTAAGCAACACACAAATTCCGAACTTGTTATAAGAAAATGAATGACCTTCTAACAAATGTAGGATCAAATGAAAATGAATACCTCATAGTTTGAACTGAAGGGTCAAAATACGTTAATAACCAATATCCATTGACAATTTTAATAGCAAACATCTGATCCATTTCTTTATATAGATAATGTATATCTTTAGCTTCAAAGATTAGAGCAATTTCACTATCAAGAAGGCCAAAGCACCGTTTGGAGAATTTTACTGATAACTATACCTTATTTTGCCAAAGCTGGAGAAGATTGTATGTGTAACCAACATGCATGGTATTGAAGAAACCCTCGGCTCCGCAAACCACCTCGACGGAACCCCTCTAACTACAATGGTGTCAGGCTCCTACCCTCTATCCCTTGAATAACCTGCAAAAAAAGTACCCAGATAAACTTATCACTTCAATGGATGGTCACTAACTCATAAACCCTAAAATCACTAACCAGATACATCTCTTTATTGATATCTAAGTGTTCCTTTTTCAAAATTCAAACTATGAAGACTCCATCGTCGCTGCAATATATAGTCCAAAGAGAAGCACTATCCTATGATACTGAACCACCACTTGTGGTGGTTTCTAAGAATCCTAGGTTGGAGCAGAGGAAAACTCAAATCGAACCAGAATGTATCTCTGCGATTTGGGAAAGACGAAATCAAATTCGAGCAATAAAAAAAGAACCAAATTCAAGGAAGAATGTGTAAACCCTAGACCTCTGTTTTGCCTCATCGTCATCATAAGCTTTCGCTTCCTCCATCATATACATCTCTTTTTTACACGCAAAGAATTGCTAATAGGGTCTTCATATTTTCAATTAATCCATAGAGAAAATACAGATCACAATGGAAACTGGAGTTATTACCTCACATGATTCACCCATTTAACATTATTCAGATTCAAATGCCTCCGGCTTGGGACCGTGATGCGAAGTAGGGCGGTGATCTTTGCCCCAACCGACACCACGAGTGGCGTCGAGGTACTGCAGGACGAGATGGCGACACTTCTGATAATGGTTGACGCCTTCAACGCGATAACACGATTTGACCTTCTTACGTAGGATCTTTGCCTGGAACATATGTGATATCAACTTTCTCTTGTGTGGGAATCAATGGAGTTGATGAATCCATTTCTTTAAGCTGCATAGCTTCTTCTGAATAACATTAATGTGATATGAGGGGGACCCGAATTATAATTTCGTAAAAGATTTTGATTATTCATCACGCAAAGTAATGTCAATACTATACCAGCCTCGGTTGCAACAGTTTGCGCATGAATATCAGGGTTGAATGATTTGTTTGGCTGCTCAATTGTGTTTGAAGGTTCATCACCAAGACTCTAATCTTCCGATTTCTCAAGTCATCTAGCAGATGGATCCTTGAATTATCAATCATCAAAATATTCTGATCAATCGAATAAAACTGCAAAGTGCCAAAATTTATCAATGGGAAACCGCATGTTAGTATCCTCATACGTATTTCTATTTTGTTCCCTACGGCCCGTCAGCCACCGCCTCTTTTCGGGCACCTGCTGATGGAGAAAGAAAGCATGGACAAAGGATAAAGGATTTTGAGAACCTGTGATTTAATCCCACTCACTGTGCCAACGCCGTCGTTTGCTTCCCACGGGGGCCGATCTCCCCACAGATGCAACCGCTCCTGAGTGACGCTTTGCCTATGACCGTCAGCAATCATGGGTCCTACGGCCCGTCATCCACCGCCTCTTTCCGGGCGCCTGCTTATGGAGAGGGAGCCGGTGGAGATGAAGCCGATGGAGAGCAAGACGACGCGGATCATGGAGAAAAACGATGCCTCTGACTCGTGGAGGACCCCATCAACGGTTTTCACCTCTGTGTTCTAACGAAGTCGTGCTGCTGAGCGAGGATTTGTGCCGATTGGGATGCTCACGCGGGTGAATCATGTTTGCCCGGAAAAAATGAGTGAGGAAGGGATAGGGCGTAGGGCAGACGAACGGATACGAGGGAGGAAGAGGTAGGATGCCTAAGGGTAAAAGGGGTTTTTTCTTCTCCCTGCTGACGTGGCAGCACGAAAGTCAGCACGAAAGAGAAGGAAAAAACCACTTTTTTTTTATATGTATGATTATTTTTTGTCCAAAATTATTTCGTTTTGGTATTTATAAAAAAAATATAACATTAAAATTGATTTGATATTCTCGTGGCCCAAACCTGGAAAAGGTTGTAAAAAAAGAAAGTCGATGCGATCTTGTCTACTGATTATATAGATGTTCAATCATGAGGTTTTGAAAAAAACATGGATGATGGTGACAAAGATGAATTATATTTCACAACTTAATACAAGTTCTTCATCGATATTAATTGCGAATCAAATCGAGCATGAAGCGTAAAGGCTGAATATTCAAATATTATGAATCTTTTAAGGGAAAAAGGCATATTCCCCCCACAAGCTATAACACTTTAATTCTATTCCACCTGAACTTTCTCTCTAATCCTATTCCCACATGAATTATCATTACTCATCATATTCCCCCCTAAACTTTAAAAATTCATCCTATTTCCCCTCCATTAACTTTTCTGTTAATTTTCTATTAAATATTTTTAAAACAATGCATTCCCCCTAAACTATAGCACTTTAATCCTATTCCCCCTAAACTATAGCACTTTAATCCTATTTCCCCTGAACTTTTTTCTCATTCGATTCTCCCTAAACTATCGTTACTAATCTTATTCCTCCTCAACTTTAAACATTCATCATATTTCCCCCCGAACTATATAACCTCTAGCCTATTTCCCCCGAACTATATGATTTCTAACCTATTGTCCCTAAAAACAAACTGTACATTCAACGTATTTTCAAAGTTTTGGTTATTATAAACGTAACATATTTTCTTTGATAGTAACGTATTTTTAAATTTTTGTTATTATACCGTAATATATTTTCTTAAATAGTAATATAATTTTAAATGTTGGTTATTATAAACGTATCATATTTTATTTAACATTAATGTATTATTAAATTTTTTTATTATATTTATATTTTTTATGATTGATAAAAAATATTAAAATAAAAATACTTTAAATTTAAAAAAAATAAAAAATCTAACGATTACAAAACGATAAAAAATATAACATGATTTTGAATAAATCGGACTTGTTATAACTCGAAAGGTATGAAACATTTGGTTTGGAATAATTTTCGAAGCAATATTCCAAACCAGAGGTTCGAAGCAATATTCCAAACCAAATGTTTCATACCTTTCGAGTTATAACGAGCCCGATTTTATTTCTAACTGTGGGACACTAGAGAAATTCAACAAGTGTTTTCATTCATATCATATTTTTTATCGTTTTTAATCGTTACAATTGTGTGTTTCATTCATGTTGTAGATATTATATTTTTTTATTTTAATTTAAAGTATTTTTATTTTGATATTTTTTTATCAATCATAAAAAAATATAAATATAATAACCAAAATTTAATAATATATTAATATTAAAGAAAATATATTACGTTTATAATAACTAAATTTTTAAAATACGAACTATTAAAAATATATATCTTACGTTTATAATAACCAAAACTTTAAAAATACGTTGAATGCACAATTTGTTTTTAGGGGGGACACTACAAGATTTTAATAAATCCATACTGCCGAAACCGTCCCTAAATAGGTTTAGGGACGGATTAGGGACGACCTGCATCCGTTCGCAAACGAGCATCGCCAGAATATATCCGTTCGCAATCCGTCCGCAAATACATACGGAAAAGTTAGTGCGCAAACCGTCCGCAATTCCGGACGACCGAGGTTGTCCGGAAATCGACGCGAAACCCGACCCCGAGTAAGGAAGAAATCCATTTAAAAATTCCGGACGAGAACATTGTCGTCCGGAAATATTAAGGACGAGTCGTGACCCGTCCTCAAAATTTTCGGACGGTGTTGTTCCCATCCGGATATTTTTCAGGACGGGTCGCGTCCTGTGCTTAATATTTCTGGACGACACTGTTAAAAAATAATATTTTAAAATTAAAATTTAAAATTGAAATTGAAATTAATTAGTTAGTATTTATACATTATTAAAATTATGTATTTACAAGCTAGTTGGTGGTAATTGAGAATTATTGTTGCCATCGTCATTGTTTTCGGCCGTATCCCAATTGATATTGGGCATGTGTTCCTTCATCATCCTAAGCCATTGCTCACGTTCTCTTCTTGATCGTTGAACTTCCCTTTGCAGAGCGTTGAACTCTGAACTTTGTTGTTTTAATTGCGAACTTTGTAGTTCTAATTTTTCTTGCATCTTCGAGATTGTGTTTCGAAATTCCTCGGTCGTGACTTTTTCCTTGCCTTTGAAGGAACTCACATGTTTTGATGTCATCCTCCAAGACCAAATAAGCGACCTTTGTTTCGTGTTACGTGCTACAAAAAATATCAAAATTTAATTTCAATTTAAATCATCAATAAAAAAATTTTATTGTAAAATTATAATAAATTTACCTCGAAATACATCTCGTTGTATTCTTCTTGAGTTAGAGTAGGTTGCACCCCATCTTCTCTTGGCGGGATTTGGGACACTCGTTCCAATTCCATGTTCAGAACATCGTCGTGAATTTGTTTCGCCCTGGCATCTACCCACGAACCGTCAGATTTCTTCTTGTGTGTATGTTCCAATATTTCCACGTACGACGGTTCACATCCCTTCTCTTTCACCTAAAACAATTTTAAAATTTATATTTTACCTATTAAGCACATGTCACTCATATTAAAACTTTAAAAAATTTTATATCTTACCAAATATTCGTAAACCTCCGCGAAAGAGGGGGAATCAGTAGTATGCGCACTTATCCCATATCTCGCTCTATCGAAACAACGTGATCGACTAGCGTGCGGGCTTCTCTCCTTAATGATAGGATCGTCCCAATAGGCACACATATGTTCCCAAACATTATCTGGTCCTTTAACAAGATAATGTAGCCATAACGGGTGATTGCCAATCTCAATCTGCATTACAAATGAAACAATCATCGATAAAGCGTCTTATCCATGCGAAGAAATCTCTTATTATATCTATCATTTAATTACATATTGTCTTATCCATGTGAAGAAATCTCGTTCTTTAAGTTCTTGGAGTTGAGATTCATTAATATTCATATATGTATTCTTCAATACATCATCAAACATCCTGAAGAATGTCAGAAAAATTATGTTAATATTACAAATATACGCAATTGAATATATATTTATAGGATGTTACCTTTCAAAAGGCCGTAGATATTAACATTTGAGTAAAACATACGTATATGCGATTTGTAGATCTCGTTGTGATAGCCATATATCTTTCGCGTTACCACCTGTTCGACCAACTCCGCAAAATATAGCTGGATTATCTGGTACTAGATATGAAAATGCCGCACCACCATCAAAACATCTGTCTGGATTTCTACTTCGTGTTTGAACATGTTGCTCGAAGTAGTAAGAGGTGAAGAACGATATCTCCTAATTCACGTATTGTTCCACAATTGAACCCTCTGGACGAGCTTTTTGTTTGCTTTTTTCTTCAAATGGAATATAAACCGCTCGAATGGATACGTCTAACAAAATTGAACTGGACCTCCTAATGCGACTTCGTGTGGTAAATGAACTGTCAGATGCTCCATAACATCGAAGAATGATGGTGGGAAAATCTTCTCCAAGTTGCATAGTACAGTAACTATATTACTTTTAAGTCTTGAACCACATCTACACTTAAGTTTCTCGCACATAAATCTCGAAAAAATATGCCAATATTTGAAAAATTAAATTCAAATATTAATTAGTTTATTTTACAATTAATATATCTGTAAATTATTAATCACTAATTATACTATATATAAAATAATTAATGATACCTCTAATTGCTTCGTGTGCATGTTTGTCCATCAATTCAGAAAAACATATGGGAAGTAGCCTTTGGATGAATACATGAAAATAATGACTTTTCATCCTTGATAACTTTCCTCATGAAAATCGGCGCACCTTCCGATGTTAGATGCATAACCATCAGGAAATTTCACGTCTCCCTTCAACAATTTTAACAATTTCTATTTCTCATCATTTGAAAATCAAAATATCGGAACTGGAGCTTTACCGTCTCCACTTATATGTAACTCCTTCCGTGAGCAATACTCTGCTAGATCCTTCCATGATTTAATGTTATCCTTCGTTTTTCCTATGACATTCAGTACCATATTGATGATATCATCGAAAAAATTTTTCTCTATGTGCATGACATCAAGATAGTGGTGAAGCTTCAGATTTTTCCAATACCTCAGATCCCAAAATATACCATTCCTTTATCAATTATGGGTAATTCCATAACCATCAATTCTCAGATGGTTGTTCCCTCCGCAATCTATACTACTAGGAATACCCAAAGCAAGAAGTTGTTCATACAATACCTCTTTGCCGGTCAAAACTGGAGGAGGAGATTTTCGAACAACAATATTCATTTTGAAATTCCTCTTATTGCGTCGTAGTGTATCATCAGGAGGAAGAAAACGACGATGACAATCAAACCAACTTGTCTTTCGTCCATATTTCAACTGAAAAGCGTCTGTTACCTCCACGCAATATGGACAAGCCAATCGACCATGCGTTGTCCATCCTGATAGCATACCATTAGTTGGAAAATCACTTATTGTCCACATAAGAGCACCTCGTAATATAAAATTTTGTCGTCTCAAAACGTTGTATGCTGGAACTCCCTTCCATAATTCTTTCAATTCTTCAATCAGTGGTTGAAAAAATATATCCAAACTTCTTTTTGGATGATTAGGCCTGAGAATCAATATTACTAAGAAAAAAATCTCACGCTTCATGCACATATCTGGTGGTAAATTATACGGTATCATAATAACTGGCCACAATGAATAATTTCTCCTAGACATCCCAAATGGATTAAAACCATCAGTGCAAAGGCTTAAATAAATGTTACGACACTCAGCTGCAAAATGAGGATATGCCTTGTTAAAGTGTTTCCACGCCTCAACATCTGAGGGATGACATATTTCTCCGTCAGGACTTGAATGCTCAACATGCCATCTCATGTCCCTTGCGGTCTTCTCTAATTATTACAATCTTTTTATCCTGTCTGTAATTGGTAAATACCACATACGAAGAAATAGAACCGATTTTCCATTTCTTGTCAAATAAAATCGATCTTTTCCACAAAATCGACAATTGATCAAATTCGAAGTTTCTTTCCAAAAAAATCATACAATTGTCTTGGCAAACATCAATCTTTTGATATGACAATAAACCCAATGATCTCATCATCTTCTTTGTTTCATAATATGACTCGACTGCATTATTATCTTCGGGCGAATAATCTCTTACTAATTGCGATATAGAATCCATGCAATTCTCATAAAGATTATTTTCAGTCTTCAAATTCATCAACCGTGTAGATAAAAACAACCGTGAAAGACTACTTCTACAACCATCATAAAGTGGATCCCTAACACTTTCTAACATTTCCAAAAAAAAACTTTTTGCTTCTTCATTCGGATCTTCTTCAATATTTTCATCTTCGTTTCTTTCAACGAATGCATTTCGCACCATTTCTACATAAAAGGTTCATTTCTACATCTTGATAAGTCTCAAACACTTCATAATGTACAATAACCCTACTAAAAGTTTCCACAACATTACTAGGTCGTGGTGCAAAATTCTCTCCATGAGATAACCAAATAAAATAATTTGGTGTAAACCCTCTTAAATAGAGATGATTCAAAATGGTTCTCTGATTAACGAATTTTTCATTTTTGCATTTGACGCACGGACTAACGAACTTACGGTTTTCGCTATAAACTTGTTGATTTGTCGCCATCATCATAAACTGTGTAATACCTTCTACAAACTCCTTCGATACACCTTGAGTTTCCGGAACAATTCTTCTATACATCCACTGTCTCGAAACGAAAATATTCGATCTCGACGACGATGCCATTATAATCCGAAACAATAACAAGATATGTAGAGAAATATATGAAAATTGTGTTTCAGAAATGGATAGAAGATGAGATTTCAAATTGAAAATTTTTGGACCGATTAATGACAGATTACAGACTAAGATAAATATTTCCCGACGAACCGTCCCAAATACGTCTGAAATTTGCGGACGAAAGTTTTAGCCGTCCGCATTTTGCGGCAATTTACGGTCAGATTGCTATATCGTCTGCAAATTTGCAGATGGACGATGATTCCATTCGCAAATTGCGGACACCCGTGAAATTAATCCCGAATCCGTCCGCAATTATAGACGACTTAGGGACCACGACGCGGTCTGTAAATTTACGGACGAATTAGGGACGATTTTAATTTTCCATCCTTAAGACGTCCGTAATTCGTCCTTAAATTTAGGGACGGTTATTTATGTCCGCAAAATCCGTCCGTAAATGTTATTTTTTTGTAGTGGTAATATGTTAGATGTCATATAGTTCAAGGGGAAATATGCTAGAGGTTATATAGTTCAGGGGGAAATATGATGAATGTTTAAAGTTTAGGGGGAATAGGATTTGTAACGATAGTTTAGGGGGAAATCAGATGAGAAAAAAGTTCAGGGGAGAATAGGATTACAGTGTTATAGTTTAGGGGGAATAGGATTGAAGTGCTATAGTTTAGGTGGGAATAGACTATTTTAAAAATATTTAATAGAAAAGTTAACAGAAGGGGAAATATGATGAATTTTTAAAGTTTAAGGGGGAATAGGATGAGTAATGATAGTTTAGGAGGAATAGGATGAGAGAGAAAGTTAAGGGAAATAGGATTAAAGTAGGATAGTTCACGGGAGAATATGCCTTTTTCCCATCTTTTAATTATAGTTTGTAAGCTTTTAAGATTTTATATTTTGTGATTGAAATTTGTTTTTTAATTATGTATTGTTGTTGGTAAAATTTGAAGATTACATTGTGCATTTTAAATTTTTAGAAAAATATACCTTGGTGCTAACTTATCCTCTAGACAATGATAAATTGTATGAGTAATGCCTAATAATATAAATATATGCAATATAAATACTAGCAAACTCGATTTATCCTGGGATCAACAAGAGAATGTTCCTCATACCGAATTATGATTATTGTAAAATATGCGTTTTATTACAATGTTTTACATGGGGGAACTTCCAAAATACCTTCGTAGGTCTAAAATGCTTCAAAAATACATTTCTTTGAAAAAAAAAGTTTCAACTTCAAATGTATTCTTAAAATATTGATACTCCCATATTACCCTTGTCGACAAAATAACTGTTCTTCCACACCACAACAGATTCGGCGAGAGTAGCTTGAAATCAACATAAGATTTGCTGCCAATAGATTGAAATCATTTGTTGTCAACAAAGAAACTTACAATTAAGCACGTTCTGCAGAAAAATTGTTGCACTTGGTCACAGAGTCTTAGGGGTCCAAGGGTCGCAGGGGTAAAAGGGTTGCAAAGGGGTCAAAGGGTCGCAGGGGTACAAGGGTCGAGGGGTAAAAGGGTCGTAGGGTTTAGGATAGGGTCACAAGGGTAAAAGGGTCGAAAGGGTAAAAGGGTCATTGGGGTCCACGGGTCGAAGAGGTAAAAGGGTCACAGAGGTACAAGTGTCACAGAGGGACCTCTTCGACCCTTGGACCCCTCCGACCCTTGTACCTCTTCAACCCTTGGACCCTTGTCCATCTATGACTCTTGTCACAATAATACTAAATCCACAAAAATAGCGATACTAACAATAATACATAATATTGAATCATAGTAAAAAAAATTATTATTTATAAATATAATTATTTACACATAATATGAATAAACTTTTAAAATAATAATTTTCAAGTTATTTACAAATAATTGACTCAAATATCTACGAGCCTTATACATTTGAGACCCTTGTACCCCTGCGACCCTTGTCCCTCGCGACCCTTGGTCCCCTACAACTCTTGTCCCTCGCGACGCTTAAACCCGTGTGACCCTTGTCCCCCTTCGACCCTTGTCCCTCTGCGATGCTTGTTACAATAATAGTAAATCCACGAAAACAGCGATACTAACAATAACACTAACAATTGAATAATAGTAAATCCACAAGATCAAATAAAGTTCAAGTTAAAAGGAGGTTCAAAGAAATCAAAATACAACTCAAATCATAATATATTGTTGACAAATTAAAGCACAGGTTTTGCTCCATTGGGGAACAGTTCTACTATGAGGGAACAACCCACGTCCAATCCATTTTCTTGACAAAACTATCTCCACCCCCTCTGATGCAAGCGACACGGCGAATCACGGGCCTTAAAGCTGCTGGCCAATAATAGAACCTTCCACAATTGAACATTCTGCAATCGAAGTACATCATTATCTTACATCGTCTACGACACAGACCATTCTCCCTCGCAAACCCTATCGAAAGTGTCTTCGACATCACCAAGTTACATCAGTATAAATGAATCAAATTCGAAAAAAAACCAAATTATATATGATGAATCGGTTTAAGGTCACTTACTAATGAATCTACGGCCAGATTTGAACGCGTGACTGGTACAACGAAAACCCTATCATCATGAGTGGCCTTGGTGACGTTAAAGACCATGTCACCTTCGTGACGGAAAAAGTAGGAAATCCCCAATACAAATGTTTTGGTCATTGTAGAAATCTGTCAATCCCTCAGTGAATTTGGAGCCATCCAGCTTGACTTCTCATGTTCTGTCCTACGCATTCGATTTAAGCGTTTTTGTTTTGTTGTCCCTCGTATTCCCGTAAATATACTCATCGAAGAAGATCTTCGAAATGTCTTGTAACAAAAAACGAAAAACAAAGTCAAATCTACATTCTCTACATGTAATATGCCGACAGAGAGTGTTTTAAAGAAGATTACAAGTTAGTACATATGCTGCACAAGTATCTCTCTGAAGAAATGAGGGACTCAAGCCAAATTCAATGCGACTCAAGCCAAATTCAATGCGAATATGGGGACAGCGATCAACGAGCTCAAAACTTAGATGGAATCCTTGAGCAACCATGTGAAGAGCTTAGAGAACTCCGTAGCACATAAAGCTGCCTCGTCCTCTCGGAATCCCAAACAGCTTCCCGGTAAACCCGATCCGAGGGAGTGCGTGAACGTAGTTAGCTTGTGCAAAGTGATGTGATTGAGCATTCACCCTCCAAAGAGCAAGAGAAAGTAGTTGATACGTCCATGAAAAATGGTAAAGGTAACGTCGCGATTATGAAAAGAGTCGAACTAGATTTGGATAAATGATACGTTGCTCCACTGGCGTACCAACCTCGAATATCGTTTTCTCAACGGTTGCTGAGCAGCAAGAATAAAGAACGAGTGGGCAGATTTATAGAGGACCTCAAGAAGCTTGACATCAACATCCCATTCGTGGAAGCCCTCCAAAACATGCCTAATCACACCAAACTCATCAAACAGGTTCTTTCCAAAGATATACATATCGAAGAGAACGAGACGGTAGCACTCACCGTGGAAAGCAGCGCTCTCCTTCAAAACAAGCTGCCACCAAAGTGGGAGGACCCCGGAAGCTTTTCCATTCCATGCACAATAGGTCATATTGACATTGACAATGCTTTGTATTATTTAGGAGCAAGCGTAAGCATCATGCCACACTCGGTCTCCAAGCGGATGAACTTTGGAGATCTGCATGTTTAAGCTAGGTTTTTCCTAAGCCTTAGAGCTTATTGTCGGCTGTAAAACAATAGGTCATAATTTTTTGGGAATCCTTGTGTTGCTTGTAGGAGGTTTAGATGAGGTTTCTAGGCTAGTTTATCGTTTATTCTCTCTATCCAGATGCTTTACTTCTTTTGATGAGGATTATTAGATCGTATGAAATCGAGCTTGTTTTGCAGAATAAAGAGCGCACACTAACAAAGCGATCCAATGATTTTCATCGGGATCAATTTGATACCTGCTAGTCATACTCAAGTCATAGGATACGTCGGGACGAGTACATAACATGACATACATGATCGATCCAATAAGACATGCATATGGAATCTTACTTATGTGTTCTCTCTATTCAATGTTGCAGGACACTGATGTTTAGTATGAAATATGCCATGGGAAATACGCAAAACCTTTTTCTTAGAATCTTCCATGCTAAACGACTTTAGCTATTTGTCTATGTATGTACTCTGACATAGGCCAATAAGCTTCCTTGCTATATCTCTATTGATCTTAATATTCTGTATATAGGTCGCTTCACCTAAGTCCTTCACAGAAAAAAATTCCCTAACAAAGTCTTTATAGTATTCAAGGTAGGAATGTCGTTTCCCATGAGTAGTATGTCATGTACATACAAGATGAGGAAAACTATAGTGCTCCCACTAACCTTCTTGTAGACATAAGGAACATCTTCATTTTTTTATGAAACCAACCATTTTGATTGAATCATCAAAACGAAGATTCTAACTCCAAAAGCTTTCTTGAATCCATAAACAGATCGTTGAAGCTTGCATACCTTTTCGACATTCATTTGATCGACAAAATCTTCGGGTTGTATCATGTACACATCCTCATAAAGCATTCTGATGTGGTTATATCACAAGTAATAAATACCTAGACTAACATTTCCGCAAAAATACGGATCGTGTAGTACTAGGGTCGAACACTAATGAACCGATACAACAATAGAGTTATTAAACTAATAAATTGGACGTGTATAAATCAAGTGATTGGAACGCAAAGTAAAAACTAAAATAACTCACTGATGTGGTTAATCTCAAGTAATAAAATACCTAGACTAACGCTTCCGCAAGAATACGGATCGTGTTGTACCAGGGTCGAACACGAGGAATCGATGCAACTCTAAAGCTAGTAACTAATGATAGGACGATAAAAATCAATAAGTGGTTGGAATACGAATAAAGATAAACTAACTAACTAACTATCGGATTAAACTCAATGAACTAAACACCATAGCTTTCGAGAGATGCACGATGATGCAACGAAGTTCTAACAAGAACATGGTCTTAGATATTATATCGAGTTCAGGGAATTCAAGCTCTAATATAGGAACTGACTGGCGTGCATACTACAAATCCCCCGATTGTGTAATCTCACCCACTAGACGCATTAAGACTGCTATCCTAATCCCTAGATTCAATCGATCGACCTGGTGTAGATTCTAAACCGATTAAATCCTAAATCATGGCTAAGTTCCAAAGTCTAATCCCCTAGCGTAGATTCATTAAACTTCTATTATCATTCATTCGAGTGGTGTACAAGAACGAAATCATTAAAAACAACCAATCAATCTGAAAGCGATCAAATACCAAAATCATTCATTCAAGTGGCGAACAAGAACGAAAGCATTAAGAACCACCAAGCATTAAGAACAAGACTTCATTACATATCGGCAAACATTAAGAACCACCAAGCATTAAGAACAAGACTTCATTACATATCGGCAAAGCTCTCTAACCTATGGTTATGGACCTACTCTGACATAAAATTAGAAAACGAAAGAAAAAAGATGACTATATTCAATATGGACAAAGAATGAGATCCCTCCCTATTCTATTACCGACATCTTCAACAGCTCCTCCGCGCTCCGGCTTCGTCGCCCCGTCCTTGACCTTGGACGCGTTCTGCTCTCTCTCTACTCTCTCTATGTGTGCTCTCTTTTTCTCCCTACTTTCTGTATGAATTGTGCTGCTGAAGCTCTCTCCCTTTCTCTTGATCCTCTTTCCTTTCCTCTAATCTTTCCTCTTTGACCGTCCTCTTTCCTTGCTCTACAGCACCTGATATTTCTCTTTCTTACAGCAACTGCAGTTGTCCTTTTCCGAGTTTTTCCATCTCTTGTTTTCCATTCTTGTATAATTGTCAACGTTTCCTCTTTATTTTCCAGCCATGTAGCTCCTTTTCCTCCTCTCTAACCATATTTCATTTTGGTTTACGCAGCCAGCACGTTCCTTTCTTATTTTGCTAATTTTTCTTTTCTGGTTTATGCAGGTGACGAACACGACCCGCGCGGACTGATGAGTGCCCCATGCGGGCTGGCTGGCAAAAGGGAACCCACGTAGACTGGTGAAGAGCCCGACTCGGGCTGGAGCTGCTGGAGGAGTGAGCCCGCACGGGCTAAAATGGACACCCCGCACGGGGTGATTGGAGCATGGCTAACCGCTCGAGTTGAATACGAGTCCGAGGCATGCTGAACGTGCTAGACATTGAGCCCGTTCGTGATAAGGTATCCACCCACGGGGGTTGCTTCTCCTTTGACATGGAACGGTCATGTTTTGGGAAATTCGCTCGTGTTTGTGTCCCGGTATCTCCATTCACTGCAAGACACGAGAAAACGATGAAAGAGGGCTAAGTGATGTTTAATGCTTGGTAGAATCCAAATGAATGATGAAACTAACTATGAAAATAGACGAAAATACTATAACAAAATAGGCGTTATCATTAACTATTGGGATAAACTCAATATGATAAAGCACAACAGGTTTCGAGAAATGTCGGGACATGTATTGGACGTTTCTATGAATTGTGAAATCGGATTATCTCGATCAATGGGGAACTCAAAATCAATTACTGAAAGGGACTCTATCGACACCTAAATCCAATACCTAAAAAATTAATGTACTCATCTCCCGGTGCATCAAATCGAACATCTAGATGCATTAAGATCAATGGAGAAGTGAACCTTAATAGGGAATTCAACCTCGATTCTCACGGTTCCTAAAATAGATTAACCGACCGGCCAAGGTTCTCATTAACCTAATTCATGCTAGGGTTATTTCCAAGACTTAAATCTGACCTCCAAGCCTAGACAAGCCTCTAAATTCATTCAAACAAGTGATCAACAAGGATGAAGGCATTAAGAACAATCCATCAAACAACCTGAGAGATTAAATCTGACATCAACCATTAAAATCCAAACAAATCCAATATAATGATGCAACGATGTGCTATTGAAGATCATGGTAATAGATATTATCACGAGTTCAGGGAATTCAAGCTCTTTCCTAGGAAATGACATAGATATTATCACATATTCCAGGACTTCAAGATATTTCCTAGGGAATGACTCTCCGATGCCTAAACCTAAACCCGCGCATGCGTATTACCAATCTCCCAATTCCGTAATCTCACCAACTAGGCGCATTAAATCCGCTATCCTAATTCCTGAGTTCAATCAAGCGACCAACCAAGGTTCTAAATCGATTAAGACCCAAATCATTGCTAGGTTCCAAAATTTAATCCATGTCCTAATGCAATAAGATTTTTATGATCATTCATTCAAGTGGCGTTGAAGAAAAAAACATTAAGAACAACCAATCAATTTGATGATCAAATACTATAACTAAGAATTAAGCATACGCCTTCATTACATATCGGCAAAACTCTAACACGTAGCTATCAAACTACTCACTAAACATACATATATTCCCTTCTCTTCTTCAACTCCGAATCATCCAGCTCCAGCCTCTCCTTCTGTCCAAACTCCTCTTGGTTGAATCCAAGGTCTCCCCTTTCCTTTTTTTTTTGCTGATTTCGTCTTCTCTAATTGTTTTTTTTTCCGGTTTCCATTTTCTTCGGTTTCCTTTCTTCTTGTGTAGCGGTTGTTTCCTTTCTTCTCTTCAGCTGTGCAGCCTTTGGATTACTTTTTCTTGCTCCAGGTGATTTCCATTTTGTTGCTCCAACCGACTTCCATTTCGTTGCTCCAACCGCTTGGTTTCCATTTTGTTTGCAGCGGTTGGTAGTTTACATTTTGTAAGCGTCTTGCTTTCATTTTGTGTAAGCCATGTTCCATTTCTTGTAACAACCGTGCTCTTCTAATTGTTGTTCCAGCAACCAAAAATTTTCATTTTGTTCTAGCCGTGTTTCCATTTATGTACAATGGTTGTTTCCATTTTTGTGAGTGGTGGTCATTGTTTCCATTTTTTTGTGCCAACCGTGTGTTTCTATTTCTTTTGACCGAAGGGAGCTTGGGTATTTAGTGTGTACTGCTGAGCTTGAAGTATTTTTGCAATTATTTCCCGACATTTTGTGTCTGTAAGATACCTCATTTCCTGCAAAACATGAGAAAATGCTAGCAGAAAACTAAATTGTACTTAATGCTCGGTAAAGTCCAAATAAATGATAAAACTAACTATGATAATATTTGAAAATACTACAAAACTTTAGATATTATCACATTCCATTAAGGAAGGAAATATTGAAATCCATCTATCATATTTCATAATGACGGTAAGCAGCTATTGTAAGTAAAATCCTTATAGACTTAATCATTGCAACTGGTCAAAAAGTTTCGTAATAGTCAATTCCAAGAAATTTCTTGAAACTTTTGCAACCAATCACCCTTTATAGGTGTGAACATTACCTTCCATGTCGGTTCTCTTCTTGAAAATCAATTTACATTCTATGAGTCTTATCCCTCAGGCGGATCAACCTAAGTCCATACATTTTTGTATATATGGAGTCCATTTCAGATTTCATGGCCTCAAGCCATTTCTCAGAATCTGGGCCAATTATGGACTTTTGGTAGGCTGATGACTCATCTTGGTCCATGAGCATTATATTAACATTTTGAGTCACAATAAATCCACATTTTTGTGGCCTATTGCATTTCTAGTTTTCCTTGTGTTACCTGCTTCAATCTAATCTCAATATCAACAGTATCACGTGGTTCTTGAATGTCTTCAAGTTCAGTGGTGCTCCCACTAGGTTTTTAATAATGAACTCTATTTCCTGAAAAACACATGTGCGAGCAACAAACACTTCGTGCTCGGTGGGGTTGTAGAAATAGTATCCTTTAGTTCGCTTAGGATACCCCACAAAAAATACATGTATCAGATTTAGGGTTCAATTTGTTGGAGACTTGAAGTCTAATGTATGATTCACAACCCAAATCTTCAAGAAAGATATACTGGGAAGTTTCTCGATTACACAGTTTAATATGAAAGCGACTGTTTCTAACGCATGTCCCCAAAAAGAATATGGAAGAACTGTTTGACTCATCGTTGACCGCACCATGTCTAACAGATTTTGATTTCTCTTTTCAAAGCACCATTCTATTGTAGTGTAGCTACTGGAGTGAGTTGTGTGACAATTGCACACTCCTTCAGATAGTAAAAAAACTCTTGGCTTAAATATTCACCGCCTCAATCTGATCGAAGGTTCTTGTCATTCTTGCCATGTTGGTTTTGTACTTCATCTTTGACTTCTTTGAACTTTCCAAAGTATCCTACTTTATGTTTCATAAGATACACATATCCATACCTATTAAAATAATAGGTGAAGGTGATAAAGTACAAATATCGACCTCTAGCTTGTGTGTTAAAAGGGCCATATACGTCTGTATATACGAGATCTAACACACCACCCGCCCTTTTGCTATGTCCCTTAAAATGGGTCGTAGTCATATTCCCATTAAAAAGATTCACATGTTTTAATTGATTCAAAATCAAATGAATCCAACATTCCATTTTTATGGATTTTGGAGATGCGACTCTCATTTATATGGCCAAGCGACATAGCGAGGGATATGTAGGATTAGAATCACTAGATTTAATCCTTTTAGCATTTACGTTATAGACAAGCATATCAAAGTTTTGAACATAAAGGCCATTAATGAAGTGCGCAAAACCATATACCATATCATTAAAATAAATAGAGCAACATTTGTCCTTTATTATAAATTGAAAACCTTTCTCGTCTAAACAAGAAATAAAAATAATATTCTTAGTAATGGAAGGCACATAAAAGATATTCTCAAGCTCTAAAGTATGTCTAGTGGCAAAATTCAATACACAAGTTCCTACAGCTAACTCGTAGGTCGACTTCGCCCTTAGCCAATGATCTACTTCTTTTCAATTCTTATACATTGACACAAATTTGAGAACCACAACCAATATCTAATACCCACGAAGTAGAAGTAGATAAATTGACTTTATAAAATAAATACCTAAAGTAGATTTCACAGTTCCTCTTCCAATGACCGGTTTTACCGCAATGGAAGTAGCCACCTTTCTTAGACACCCCACCTTTCGGCTTCAAGGTTTGACCAGGTTTGTTTTTGGGCTTTTCACCTTTTTTTTCCTTTGGTCTTACCTTTGGCCTTTCCCTTGCCTTTGTCCTTTTGAACCGTCAAGACAACATTGGACTTGATTTTCTTGATGTTTCCTTCAGCAGTTCTCAACATACTAAGCAATTGTGGTAGAGTCTTGTCAACTTGGTTTATGTTGTAGTTCATGACAAACTGACCAAAACTTTCTCGCAACGATTGTAGAATCAAGTAAATGGCCAACTCTTGTCCCAATAGGAAATCTATCTTCTCAAGGTTCTCGATATACCCAATTATATTGAATATGTGAGGACCAATAGAAGTTCCTCTGTCATCACACATCTGAATAGAGCCTTAGAGGTTTCAAACCTTTATTATCTAGCTTGCTCTTAGTATAACTCCTTAAGATGTTCGATTACGTCATACGCTCCCACTTTTTCATGGTTCTTTTGACGCTCAGAGTTCATTATTACTAGCACATGGTAGCTGACATCAAGGGCGTCATCTAGGTACTTCTTGTAAGCATGTTTTTCAGCTCTTGGAGCATCAGCTAGAAGCTCGTCAGGTAAACGGCCTTCAAGGATATACATCTTCTTTTCTTGCTTGAGGACAATCCTCCAATTTCTAGACCAATGCAGGAATTTAGTTCCTATTCAGCTTGTTCATCTCAAGCATTGATCACAATGAAATAATCATTTATCGAGGAGTTTCATTAAATGATTCACCCCCTAAATTTTTGCGAGTTAATAACCTTTATTATTAATTCGAAAAGTTACATACATAACATTCTAATGGGCCAAGATTGATATTTTACCTTGTGTAAGTATCACTTTGGCAATACACCCTAGACTCGGTTATTTAGCTAGACAACTGTTTATCAGCTACATCTCATGTAACTCTTGGATAGTTAGGTGAACAACTCTTTGTTATAATTCATCATATGAATTAATAACCTAACTTATGCCTCTAAGTCTCAATCCTATTGAGATATCTTAGTTAAGTCAACCCAATCAATAAGCAATTGGATTTCACAATTATCCCATCGCGCCTTACTAAAATTGATGTGGTACTTTTGTTTAGAAAACCCACACATATCGATCTAAGTCTTGACGAGTATTATTGAGTAGTAGAAATTTATCTTGGCTTAATTATAATTGAGGGATTTTTATTAAATTCAACAGGTCTTTAAATGCATCACACATATACAACTATCATTAAACATGTAGTCTACGCAGTTACTACTCACTTACTTCCTTGTTAATTGCATACTCAATTGCTACCTCGTTAGTCCACTCAGTTACAAGCGATGTTCAGGAGTCTCAAAGTATGCAAATCACTTATGTTAAGATATCTGGTAATCTCAAGTCAAAAATCATATAGACCATCATCACTATGAGATTGTTTATGAAACTCATATAAAAATCCATGTAGCAATCTCATGACGAATTGATCCAGTACATTGTTCTGTAACACATACATATGTATTGAATTGATATCTCATATTAACTCAATTATACTAGACAATAAATCATCGATTTCCTCATTTTCAATAATACAGGACTAGGGTATCATTTAAGAATATATTCCAAACAATAATTCTAATGATGTTATTGCATTCATTTATACACGGAAAATAAACGGAATGAAATAACAAATGCCATAGATAATAAAATGTCATGATACATAAATAAGTCCTCAAAAACAATGATCTAATGATTGGTCTTAAAGCTTACTCCAACAACTGTGACTTGATAAAAAAAAATTATGATTATTTATGACCAAAATCTTCACGAACGAGTAAATGAAATTTACACAATAAAAATTTAAAAATATTAATTTTATCTTTTTATGAAACAATATAATTTAAAATTTATGAATATCCTAAAGGTCTAATTATATATTATCATGGTTATAATTAAAAAAATTATGACAATAAAATTTATAGCTTCGATATTCATAGTAACTCATTCCTATAAGATAATGATATATTATTTAACCTTTGATATGATTTATTTTTATGCATATGGATTTGAATAATGATAAAAAAATGATATGTCTTTTCTCTTAACGAGATATCAAATAAAGAGGAAAATATTTGTTACATTAAATTGTTTATAAATAACAAGAAGTGTTTAATATTTTTTATATTTTTTTACCATTAGTCTCGAGATAAAAGTAATGTCTAGTAAAGGATAAAATAAAACCGTTATTATAAGGATAAATATACGGTATTGTGAAATCGTATAATATCATAGATACCGTCGTTCGACTGAAGTGCTTCACTCTACCCTCGTGAAAATAATTATTAAATAGGAAACAAATATGAAGAAAAGACAATTTTATCCTTGTTTTTTGTTTGTAAAAACACATACATTTTGAAAAATTTGAAGTTGCGCCAAATTTCAAAATTAAGAAATACAAGTAATGATAGGCCATTTATAAGTTGAGAACGATTTCGAATGTTTCCAACCAATTTCGAGCGATTCGGAGCAATTTCCGAGTGATTTCGAGTGTTTCCGATCAATTTCAAATGTTTTCCAATGTTTTCGAGCGATTTTAGTCGATTTCGGGCGTTTTCAGACGATTTAAGGCGCTTTCAGACGATTTCTGGCGTTTTCGTACGATTTCGGGCATTATTGGGCGATTTCGGGCACAGAGCCGCATGGTCGCATGGATCGCATGATCGCACGGGTTGCATGATCGCACAGAGTCCCATGAGTTGCACAGGTCGCATGGTCGCATGGTATTTGCACGCATTTTCGAGCGTTCTCGGGCGATTTCGGGCAATTTCGGACGATTTCGAGCATTTTTGGTATTTTCGAGCCATTTCGGACACGGGGTTGCATGGTCCCACAAGGGTCGCATAAGGTCGCACAATCGCATAAGGGTCGCATGGTCGCACAAGGGCAATTTGGGAATTTAATATTTATATAGGTAATTTTGAAGGGGAGAATGTCAGATATACTCTCCTAGGGCTAAAGTGCTTAAAAAATACCCTCGTGAAAATAATTATTAAATCGGATAGAAACTAAAGAAAAGATAAATTTGCCCTTAATTTTTTAACGTGAAAAACACACTGTAGTCTTTCGACGTGAAAATCTATCAAACCGTGTCAAAAGCAAGAAAGACGAATATTTTTTCGACGTGAAAACCATTTTAAAAGTTTAGAGCAAGAAAGAAGAAGTGATTTTGAATTTGAGAGGGATCGATTTAAATTTGGTAAGAAGGAAATGGCTAGAATCACCAAAAGCAGTGAAGAAGAGAGCACGAGTCAATCTTCAATAAGTGTGAGAAGATCGATTTTTAGGGTTTTGTAGGCTGTCGAGTGGCAAAATGGTTTCTTGATTTGAAATGGGTGTTAGTGTCATTAAGTCAGTTGAGTCTCAATGAGTCGGTTGAGTGGCAAGGGGCAAGAATTGCATGACCATCTTCGACTTAGTAAGTTGGTTGAGTCTCAGTGAGTCGGTTGGGTCGCAATGGTTGCTTGAGCATCGCAGGGGGTCCAAGGGTGGTTTGAGTCGCATGGGTTGCTTGTGTCATTGAGTCGTAAGGGTCGTTTGAGTCGCATGGGTCGCTTGATTTTATGCCCCGTGGGTCGCTTGAGTCGAATGGGTCAATTGAGTCGCATGGGTCGCTTGAGTCTCAGGGAGTCGGTTGAGTGTCGGAGAGGGTCCGAGGGTCGTTTGAGTCGCATGGGTCGCTTGAGTCGATATAAGTCTAATGTATTCTTAATTGGTTATTTTGCAGGTGGCGTCAAAGCCGAAGTTTGTGTATGAATTCCAACACATGGACAAAATGCCAAAGATCACCACCAAGTGTTATCCTCACAGGACAATAACGTAGCTAAGAGGAATCTTAGATGAATACGAGTTGCATTACTTCGAGAAGGAATCCCAATTTTGGAATTTATTCCATTTTCTAATGTGATTCCACATTGACGAAGGGTCACATGTCTACCCTACTAAATCACTCCTGAATTATACGGCGCAAGAAGGAGTTGTGGTTCGTCTTAAACGGTGTTCCCATCTGGTACTCTATAATGGATCACGCTCTAATTTCTGGATTCAAATGCGGACCATATCCCAAAGGATGGGAGTCAAAAAGGGGTGAGACATTCAGGCTGAAGAATTTTGACCGTGGAAAGGTGACCCCCTTAGAATTCAGTGAAAAACTTATGAAGGTGAAGAATTCTGACGACCGGAAGAGGTTGGCAACTTTGATGTTGTTGGCACAAGTTATGGCTCACAAGCCTTCATCAGACAACTGTGTCAGCCTTGATCTCATTGACATGGTTGACGACTTGGATTTTTGGGAAGGCTTTCCATGGGGGAGTTACATATTCGAGAAGATTGTGGATACTTGCCGCAAGCATGTTAGCGGAGAATCACCGAAACCAAAATGGTATTATGGTGGTTTCATGATCTCACTAATGGTAAGTTGTATATACTATTCGAATAACTTGAATGTTTTCGTACTTTTTGCATTGTTATCATTTTGTTTTAATGTTTTAGTTACTTCCATTCGAAACCATCCTTAGTTTGGATGGAAAGGGATGGTATATTGATGTTATGGATGCGGATCCATCATCCCCAAGAATGTGCAAGAAGATGGTTAGATCCAGTTTTAACCCAAAGGATATAGATGTGATAAGGATGATCGGAGATTCTAAGGTAACAATTACACAAGGGTCACAAGGGTAACAATTACATAGAGGGTAATAATGGTTATTTTTTGTTTTTCATGATATTCAAAGTATTCTTTGTGCTGAAAACGACGAGGAAGCTTTACTTTTTATCTGGAGGATTAGGAGGGATGCCATGATCCCGATGTTAAGATAAGGATGAAATATCTTTGTAGAAATCCGAAGGGTATTTGTTGGGAGGACATCTGTAAGCAAGAATTGTTGATGCGAAAAGCAGCTCTTGGTGATCAAAAGAAGGGGAAAGAAAATGGGACTAAGAGGAAGAAGAGCGTGAGTGGAAAAATAATAGAGTTTGAAGATGACGAAGCAAAGGAAGGGTAGGTGTTGCTGAAGCTGATGAAGAAAGAGAAGGTCATGTTGAAGGTGATGCTGAAGCTGAAGTTGAAGGAGAAGGTGAGGATGAAGCTGAAGGAGAAGGTAATGATGAAGCTACAGCTGAAGGAAAAGAAGCTACACTCCCTTAGACACTCGAGCACAAATTAATAGAGGAAATAAAGAAATGGAGAAAAGAATCATCAACGCCATAAGAGACCTTCTAAGGGACGTCGGGTTTCATTTGCCTAATCCAAAATCAAAGACGAAAAATCCCGAAGGTGCTGAAACGACAAAATCAAAATCTACCAAGAAAGATGCGAGCACCGCAAACAATTCTGCAACACTTTTAGAGATGATGATTTTGAATCCTTCAACGTCCATATCCAGTGTCAAGAAAAGAGCCAAGCAAAGAGGCGGTTGAGTTATAGGCTAAAATGACTATGGACATGGCTCAAAAGATGATTGGGTAAACATTTTGATATTAGTTGAAAATCTCACATCTGCCACCACCATGCCTCTAATTGAATACATTTCTGGAGAGGTTACTGCAATCGTTGCTCCTGATGAAGTTCCACAAAGTAAGTAATATTTAGTGAAAAAGTTCATTTGAGTCAATTTCCTTCGAGAGTCGGTATGGGTCGCAAGAGTCGCATGGGTAGCAAGAAACGCATAAGTTGCACGGTCGTATAAGTTGCAAGTTCGTATAAGGCGCAGGGTCGCATAAGTCGATGGGTTGTGATAACACGTAGTGTTTGTTAGATTTAGGCTAGGCATTTATATCATTTTCGCATAGTTTGCATAACACGAGTTACAAAATCGAAACGAACGTTCTTTATATACTCCTTTTAGTTGATTTTCAGGTTTTAAGGTGATAAGGCCTAAGCGAGCTTTCGAATGTCAATTCCTAGATTCAACCGCACATACTGGAAGCTACAAACCACTCGAAGCAAATTCAGGCCACGGAACCAAATGGAACACCCGAGCATAGAGCAAAAAGGAGCAAGTACACGAAATTAACTCAGCCCGCTAGGGCTTGCACGAAGCCCCCGTACGGGCTGCATCCGGCAGAACTTAGAGCCCGACCCGTGCTGAACATCAACCCGCTCGTTCTCCATGATTCAAATGAACCCATACGTGCTGTCACACTAGCCCGCGCGCACTGCAGCTCCAGAAAATCTCACACATCTCGGGCTGGAATAGAACCCGCTCAGATTGGAATAAAACCGCGCGAGCTACATTTCCAGCAAATATTGCACGACCCGGGGAGGCAAGGGGCCCGCTTGAGCTGTTTGATACACGATGAGCACGCGCGGGGTGAGAACCTAGCCCGCGTAGGTCTCTTTTTCAAGACCAATCTGGTTTAGGGTTTGAACGAAAATTAAAAAGGAAAAGAGGTGGAGATAGGGAGTAGAAACTGATAACACGTAAAGTGTATCGATTTTAGGTTAGATTTTAGTGTCATTTTCACATATATTTCATAGTTAGATTTACATTTCCGATACGAATCTTCGTTACATAAGCCCGTTTTGTTGGTTTTCAGGTTTTAAGGCGACAAGGCCTAAACGAGCGTAAAAAGACGGATTCCTGAGTAAAACCACACAAATTGAAGATAAATTCACTCGGACCAAAAATCAAGCCTCTGAACTCAACGAAACACCCGAGCAACGAGCGAAAAAGAGAAAAATCAAGGAATCAAGAGTGCCCGCTCGGGCACCAAGGTCTACCCGCTCGGGTAAACCCTACGGGGTTTAATTTCACACCTTGCACGAACCGGGCACGAAGACTACATGATAGGGTAGTGATACCCGATCGGGCGCAATCAAGGTACCCGCTTAGGCGTTAATTCGTCCTAAAAGTCCCCGAGAGTTTACATGACTCGGGCTGTGCAACCACGCGATCGGGTGCTGATGCCTGATCGGGCAAGACGGAGTACACGACCGGGCGGGGCTCTACACGACCAGGTAAAAGGTGTACCCGAGCGGGCCGCCTTTCTCGCAACAACCTAGATCATGCATTCAAACGAGCTAATTAATAGACTAGAACGGATATAGAGCAAGGGGGCGACGTACAGGGCAATGAGAGGCTTGGAAAACATCAGGAAAGGCTCGGGAGACACTGGAGAAGGAGAGAAGCATCAGCCCACACATCGGTAACACAATAGGGAAGACCGAGGCATCAGGTTTCCTAGGGTTTATCTTGTTTAGGGTTATGTCATCTTCTTCGATAGCAAACTCCATGAGTGAGTAGAGTCCCAACTATGGGTTAGGGATATCGGATTGTAACGGATGCACAATTTTATGCGTGAATGCTTAGATCTATCATTTTGTTTTGATATTCGGTTCTACAATCAACATCATCACTCGTATACTAGTGCTGCCCGCTCACTAACATAGGAATTCATATTTGCTGGAAGGTTAAAGGATTAATTCAGAATCGTTGAGTTGTAGGTTAAGTTCGATTAATGAGAATCTGACCAGTCGGTTAATCGACTTAGGAATTAGGATTGCGTTCGTTAAGCTACCATAGTACGGGTTAATCACTGCTGGAAGGTAGGGTTGCACGTACTCATGGTTAGGAGGTTTAGGGTCAGAAGAATCACTCCTCACCTTAGAGCATGAATTTCCCATTATCAAGATCATTTGATAGGTTTATGATCTTTAGTTGTCACATCCATACGATTCCCGGTATCCCGACACCCGTAGTGTTCGTCATATCCAAGTTTTCCCCAACCTACTATCGTTGCCACCACTTAGCTTAGTTCTTTAGATATTTCTTCCCCAACCTTCTATCGTTGCCACTATTAGTTTAGTTCTTTAGATATTTCGCACCACGCCTTCAACTACTTCCCTTCGTCTTAGTTTAGTGATATTCTTAGTTTTTGGCTGCATTAGTCCCTAGAGTTCGACCCTGGTACTACACGATCCGTATACTTGCGGTGAAGTGGTCTAGGAAATATATTGCTTGAGATTTCCAACATCAGAAACCATGAGTGAGTAGATTTCCAGCTATGAGTTAGGGATATCAGTTTGTAATGGATGCTTGAAATTATGCGGTAATTCTTAGGCCTTCGAAGTTTTCTTGAATTTCTGTTTTACAATCAACATCGTCCATGCTTTATACTTGTGATGGCCGCTCAGTAACTTAGGAATTCGTGTTTAGCCAGTAGGTTAGATTATGAATCTAGAATAAATTATTGTTGATTAAGTTCGATTAATGAGAATCTGGTCGGTCGATTAATCGCCTTAAGAAATAGGATTGGGCACTTAAAGCTACTGTAATCACGAGTTAATCGTTGCCGGGAGGTAGGATTGCACATTATTATGGTTAGGAAGTTTAGGTGTCAAGAATACCATTCCTTATTTATGAGCATGAATTCCCCGTTATCAAGATAATTCGATATGTTCATGATCCTTTGTTCGTTGCATCCTTGCAAATCCCGGTAACCCGAAATCCATAGTGTTGTTAATTATTAAGTTTTTTCACCTCTCCGAATTGCTATCACAATTCACTTTAGTGTTTTAGAAATTAGTCCCACATCACCACCAATTCAATCCGTCTTAGTTTAGTCGTATTCTTAGCTTAGGTTGTATTAGTCTCGAGAGTTCGACCCTTTTATTACACCGATCCGTACTCTTTCGGTAAATGTATATTAGGCAATTTTATTGTTTGATAGTTCGCACATCAAGTTTTTGGCGCCGTTGCCGAGGACTAATTATATCTTAGATTAGGAATTAGCTAGATTAAGATTCAGTACTTTCCGGAGTCTTAGTCATTTTTTTTGCATTTTGTTTCCCTTTATCGAGTCTTTTCTATCTACATCAGATCTGCACTTTGTACGTTTATTGTTGTGCAGGTACCATTATATGAGAAGCTCCACACAAAAGCTACTCATATACGATCCCGTGGTTGAAAGAACTATACGGAACTTGCGAAAAAAGAGGATAATTAGACTTGTAGATTATGAATTCGAAGTAGATAAAGAGAGCATCCCAGAGACATAAGGTTTCGAAGAGGAAGGAACTGACAGGAAAAGCCCCAGCGCAAGCAGCGGAGAAGGCCACACCGATAAGCCCGAAATAGACGGTGCTGAAGAAACTTATGGAGCTTACACATCTCCAAAGCACACCCAATTGCTTTCATGCATGGCTCGTCCAACAGAAAATCAAGTTGAGCTGCAACCGGCTTTCATCCAGATGGTCAACAATTACGCTTTCAGAGGAATGGAGAATGAGGATCAAAATGCACACCTCACTGACTTCAAGATGCTCTACAGCACTACTAGAGTTGGCATAGGAGTCACACCGGAAGATCTATACTTATCCGCATTCCCATTCTCGCTCAAGGATGCAGCACAGAGTTGGTTGTTCAACTTGCCTACTGCGTCCATTACCTCATAGGACTAGTTAGAGCAGTGATTCATACAGCAATTTTTCCCAGACCATAGGACGCTCCTCGCCAAGAGCCAATCAACTCATTCTTGCAAAAGAGAGGCGAGAGTTTACATGATGCATGGGAGCGCTTCAAGAAATATCAACGCATTTGTCCGCATCATGGAATGGACAAGAGGTACCTCATCACGAGCTTCATGCAAGGTCTCCAAGAGACACACGCTTCATGATTGTAGCAGCGGGTGGTGGTTCCCTCAGCAACCTCACTTTCCAACAACTCGAGAATCTGATCGAGAATATGGCAAGGGAGGGAGGCAAGAAGGTCAGAGATTACAACCGTGATTTCTCATCCAAGGCTGAGATAAATAAGTTAGGTATTTCCAATCCGTACTTAACAGATATAAAGCGATAAGTTGGAGAAATATACACGAAGATGGCAGGCCTTCATGTCGAGCAACAAGATGCATCCATCGGTCAGGGGATCGAGGGAGTCAATTACGTGAACAATTGGCCCTACCAACATAACTACATCAAGAGCCATCTTAACCTCTCCTATGGCAATACAAGTAACTTGGCAAACCCACAGGATTTTCAACCGCGGATGATGGCAAGAAACCAAAACCTAGGTTTCCAGCCGAGAGGGAGTGGCCAAGACCACAGCTATCAGCCTCAGCACAACCTTCAAGTGACTCCGAAATTCTCTCTCTGCTTCGATTGTTGCTGCAAGAACAGAAAAATCAGAGCTACGCGCTTGGAGAAATCAAGGCTGAACAAGATGACTTGAGGAAGAAAATGGAGAGCTTCCAAGCACACTTGAAGCAGCTTGATACGCAAGTGCACAACTGGCCCAAGGGTCCAGCCGAAAGGCGAGACAGCTCCTTGGGAAACCAAAGGCAATCCCCCGTGAACAAGTCAACACCATATATCTGAGGAGTGGGAATATAGTGGAGCGACCCATGCCTTCCACAGCCATGAGAGGAGAGTCTTTGAGCAATACAAATGAACAACCCATTACTCAAGGCGTGGAAGAGGAGAAGACCGACGAGGGAGAGGAGAGGGAGCTGCCTTACGTGCCATCTGCCAATAGGGCACCACCCCGACCCTTCCCGCACCGCCAAAAGAAGCAGAAGGACGATGTTCAATTCGCCAAATTCGTGGAACTCCTAAGGAAGCTGCAAGTCACCATCCCATTCTATGACGCGCTCATGAAGATCCCATCTTACGCCAAATTCCTCAAGGACATAATAATGAGGAAGAGGACCGTAGACAATGAGGTAGTGATGGTCACTAACTCGCTCATACATCGACCTACCATTGCCAAGAAAAGACCCGATACAGGTAAATTTGTCATCCCTTGTAAGATCTACAATTATGAGATTGAGCATGCACTAATCGACATCAGAGTGAGTGTAAGCTTGCTACCACTGTCACTTGTTAAAAAACTCAATCAAGTAGGAGATCCACAACGCACACGCATGATGATTACCTTGGTCGATCAATCCGTACAAATTCTCGTAGGCATATTGACGAATGTTGTTGTACAAGTGGGAGAATTCTGGTTCCCAGCAGATTTCGTAGTTGTGGACATGGAGATAAACCTGAAGATCCCCATTATTTTTGCAAGACTATTCCTCAACACGACGAAAATTGTTATTTATTACGCTGAAGGCAGAGTGGTCATGAAGTTCAAAGACGAGTCCATTGAGTTCAAGGTCGATGATGCACTGAAGAAGCCATAAGACTGAACATGTGATGCACATTAACACGATGGATGAACTAGCAAAGAAACTTCAATGTGAACTTCGCAACATACATCCCGTGGAGATACCACTGTCCGAATGCACCGGGAGCCCATTTTAGTCAACCCAAGATGTCAATGCATGCATGCAACTCATGAAGAAGTTGGCAAAACCGGAGATGAAGACCAGCCCGTGCGTGCCCATGCTTCAACCCGCGCATGTTACACGTGAATTGCAAGACCCACATGGGGTAGACCACACCCCGACTCGGGCAAGTCTCTCGAGGAAAAATGACACATTTCAAAGCCCGTGCAAGGAGGAAGGCGAGCCCGCTCGGGCTCAGCTCATGAGTAAGGACCCGTGCGGGTTAGCAATCACCCCGACACGAGCAATATCTTCGGGAGTAGACGACCCACACGGGCATAGTGTACAGCCCGTGCAGGCTTGTAAGAAGCCCCCGCTCGGGTTGCATCCGGCAAAACTTTGAGCCTGACCCGAGCTGAACATCAACCCGCTCGTGCTCCACGATATCAAATGAACTTGGTATGCTGTTACACTAGCCCCCGCGGGTTGCAGCTCTAGAAAATTTCACACGCCTCGGGCTAGAAGAGAGCTGGATCGGATTGGATAAACATGATGACCCCACGCGGGGCGGATATTCTAACCTAATAGGGCTGCGTTTCTAGTAAATATTGCACGACCTGAGGAGGCAAGGAGCCCGCTCGGGCTGTTTGATACCTGATGAGCCCGTGCGGGGTGAGCACCTAGCCCGCACGGGTCCCATTTTCAGGATCAAACTGTTTTAGGTTTTAAAGAAAATTAAAAAGGAAAAGGGGTGGCTAATGAATTCAGACAGTGGTTTAGGCCAGGAAAGAGACTGAAAAACACAAGGAGAAACTCAGGAGATGTTGGAGAAGGAGAGAAACAACAATCCGAACTTTGATAATGAGATAGGGAAGATCGAGGAATCGTATTTCTTATTCTTTATCATGTCTAGGATTAATTTCTCTTGTTTTACAGTAGAAATCATGAGTGAGTAGATTTCCAGCTACGGGTTAGGGATATCGGATTTGTAATGGATGCTTGAAATTATGCGTTAATGCTTAGACCTTTCGAAGTTTTCTTGAATTTCGGTTTTACAATCAACATCGTAAATGCTTTATACTTGTGTTGGCCGCTCAGTAACTTAGGAATTTGTGTTTAGCCGGGAGGTTAGATTATGAATCTGGAACCATTGATTGTTGATTAAGTTTGATTAATGAGAATCTCGCCAGTCGATTAATCGACTTAGGAATTAGGATTGTGCGCTCAACGCTACCATAATCACAAGTTAATCGTTTCTGGGAGGTAGGATTGCACGTTATTATGGTTGGGAGGTTTAGGTGTAGAGAGAACCATTCCTTATTTATGAGCATGAGTTCCTCATTATCAAGATAATTCGATAGGTTTATGATCCTTTATTCGTTGCATCCTTGCAAATCCCGGTAACCCAAAACCCATAGTGTTCTTAATTAACAAGTTCTTTCACGTCTCCTGATAACACTGAAAGTGTATCATTATTAGGATAGGTTTTTACATCATTTTCGTATGATTCTTACATCCCCCATCGCTGTCACAATTCACTTTAGTGTTTTAGAAATTAGTCCCACATCACCACCAATTCAACTCGTCTTAGTTTAGTCGTGTTCTTAGCTTAGGTTTCATTAGTCCCCAAAGTTCGATCCTTGTATTACACCGATCTGTACTGATGTGGCGAAACTTGAGTTATATATTTTCCTACACCACTTCACCGCAAGTATACGGATCGTATAGTACCAGGGTTAATCTCTAGGGACTGAAGCAGCCAAAAACTAAGAATAACACTAAACTAAGACGAATGGAAGTAGATGGAGGTGTGGTCCTAAATACCTAAAAACTAAACTAAGTGGTGACAACGGTAATAGGTTGGGTAAACTCGGATATGACGAACACTATGGGTGTCGGAATACCGGGAATCGTATGGATGAAACAACTAAAGATCATAAACCTATCGAATTATCTTGATAACAGAAAATTCATGCCCTAAGGTGAGGAGTGATTCTTCCGAGCCTAAACCTCCTAACCATGAGTACGTGCAACCCTACCTTCCAGCAGTGATTAACCCGTACCATGGCAGCTTTACGAACGCAATCCTAATTCCTAAGTCGACTAACCGATCGGTCATATTCTCATTAGCCGAACTTAACCTACAACTCAACAAATCCAGATTCATCCTTTAACCTTCTAGCAAACTCTGAATTCCTATGTTACTGAGCGGGCAACACTAGTATAAGAATGATAATGTTGAATGTAGAACCGAATATTAAGATAAAATAATTAGATCTAAGCATTAACGCATAACATTGTTCATCCGTTACAATCCAATATCCCTAACCCATAGTTGGGAACCTACTCACTCATGGAGAATACAGATAACGAAGATAACCCAACCTTAAACATGATAGACTCTAGGAAACTCGATGCCTCGATCTTCCCTATTGTGTTACCGATGTGAGGATTGATTTTTCTCTTCTTCTCAAGCATCTCCCGAGCCTTTCCTGATGTTTTCCAAGCCTTTCCTTGCCCTGTACGTCGCCCCCTTTGCTCTAGATCTCTTCTGGTCTAAAAATTAGGTCGTTTGAATGCAAGATCTAGTTGGTTGCGAGAAACGCGGCCCGCTCGGGCACCACTTCTACCTGGTCGTGCAGAGGCACGCCCGGTCGTGTACTCTTTCTCGCCCGATCGGGCATCAGCACCCATCGTGTGGTTGAGCGGCCCGAGTCATGTAAACTCTCGGGGATTTTTGGGACGAATTAACGCCCGAGCGGGTTTCCTTGTTGCGCCCGATCGGGTATGGCTACCCGATCTTGTTGCCTTCGTGCTCGGGTCGTGCAAGGTGTGCAAATAAAACCCCGTAGGTTTTACCCGAGCGGGTGGACCTTGGTGCCCGACCGGGCACCCTTGATTCCTTGATTTTTCTCTTTTCTGCGCACAATGGGCATTGCAACCACAGGAGGTTGCATCGGAAAGTTCGGAATATTATTCTCTACTCACTCAGCCAAGTCCACTTTTGATTGAAAAAGAGTATGGATATAACATGACAGTGGATGAGGCTACAGACGTTGATGAGTACACAGAGAAACCCGAGGTAGAAGAAGAATTCAGCTTAGCGGACACGATTGAGCAACCATGCCATATTGATTTCGTGTTCCCCGAGGGCAGTTTTGAAGATTTAGCCGAGGAGATTTGTGAGGAAGTTCAGATCAAGGAATCCTTAGATTTGAATCGAATAGCGGTTGGGGAATGTAGCTACAAGGTACCAACCGAGCCGCTCAATAACGAAAGGAAAGAGGAATCCTTCAACCATGACTTCCACACAACCTTAGCTAAATATGGAGCAGCAAATCAGTACATGAATGATCCTAAGATGCCGAGATGCTACAATAAACGTCCGATTCATAATTGGGACATCGATAAAGTACCTAGGGTAAAGATGAAGCCTTCACTTGAAAGGCTCACACGCACAACATATCTGGAAAAGCCGAAGGAAATTAATATTTTTTTTATTTTTTTCGGTTTTTTTCTTTTCTTGATTATGCAACACTCTAACCCTTAGGACGTAGAAAAGCGCCTCTACCCACCACTTAGACCCGAACCATCGAACATCGATGTACTCATGTCAATCCTAACTCAGAATAGTGAAAAAAACTTATCCTAGATGACAGCGGAGTATAAGCGTGTGGAATCTAACTCATGAACGGTATAAATATCAACTAAGCTAAGGCTAGACGGTATACACGGAGATATGACTACTTGGTACCGAAACCTAAGGAGTGAATTCAACTTGATAAGGGTTTCAAACACAACTACTCGACTAATCGGTATCAAACGACTTCTAAGCAAGCCTAGACCATTATCCACGATTCAACAATGTCGCAAAACATGACTAAGGCTCGAAAAAATTTCACTAGGTATCCATCTTATTCCTAAACCTAATCCTAAGTCTAATCCTAAGTGCAAATATGTCGCTCTAAAATAAAATCCGTATCACTCTAGACAAAGAGAACCCCCCAGACCTGAACAGAACACAGTTTTGGTGTTCGAGATCTATAAGGGATCCCCACATGTGAAAACTCGAGAAAATATAAAAAGAAATATGAATACAGCTGGTGTGTGTGTGTGGCTTTCTCGAATCGTGATACATCTGGATTGTGTGACTCTTGTGCTCTAATGCATCTGTTAGCGTGAAAGACCTGAGATGAAAACCATGCAATGCAAGAGATAGAAGAAAGAGCACTACATAAGTAAGTCTGAAAGAGCGTACATAATCGGTAAAACTTATAAAAATAGGTCCATAGAAGATGAAAAAGAAAAAGAAAGTAAAAAGGAAAAGGGAAAAGTGATCTAATCCTCATCCTCTCCACCGCGCGTGGTCGGTAGGTCTGCTGGCTCCGCTGGTGCTCCTTCGCCAGGTGGGAAGTAGAAAGACTGCAGCTCGTAAGAGATGTGAGGACAGTACGGGATGACTCCAGCATGATAGTCTTGCGGGATCGGTATGTATGGCTCCTGGTAATGCTGCATACTGAGCTGCTGAAATCGACGGACGGACTCCGTGAGGTAGTATATATGCTGGATTGACTGCTCCTGGAACTGCTGCTGCTCTGCATACCTCACAGCCTCGATATCGTGCCTCGCCGCCTCCATGTCGTACCTCTGCTCTGTCATAAATGACTGAT
>CM071872.1:12176439-12211005 GCA_036759665.1 Gynandropsis gynandra | reverse complement strand
GGTGGACCTAGGATTAAGACTGAAAACTCGATTAGGCCGAATTTGCTCTCGACATGCTAGTTGATCGGTTAGGGCTCGCTTTAGCGGTATTTCTAGGACAAAGGGAACTCTCGTGTTTTTCATATCCCATGTATTCCACGTTTACGTTTACTTAGGGAAAAGCAAACATTCAAGTCTGGGGGATTTTGATCATCTCGTTTTCATACGTATTTCTTGCACGATTTAGGAGACGTTTTTGATATATATGTGATATTTTACGTATGATTCCGTTTCCGTTTTACTTGTTTTCGTGTTTTCATGTTCTTACAGGTCTTTACGCGTATTTGGATCAATTAGGAGCTAAAAGGACATGCACGGAGCTAAGGAGCAACTTCGAGGATCATCACGGGACAAACGGGACGAGATTGAGCACGGAAAGCCTCCACCCGGTCGGGCATAACTCTTGCACGACCAGGCAAAACCTACAGCCAAACTTGTGCACGATTTGCACGACTCGGGCATGAATATGCCCGACCATTTTCCTTGTGCCCGAGCGGGCTCACATACCATGCCCGATCGGGCATGCATTGCAGACCACAGTCCGCGCGACTCACCCTAGCCGCACCCGAGCGGGCACAATGACCGCCCGAGCGGGTCGCGGCCCGTAACTGCCTATTAAGTTAAGTAAACTTAACTTAAAACAAAGGGAACTCGTGGGGGGAATTTAGGCAACATCTAGACCGACTTAGGAGGCTTAAAAAGAGGCAGAAGACGTCATTAGAAGAAGCTTACATTGGAGATTAATTCAGTAGAAGATTAAGGAGATTCTTGCAAGGAGACAAGCGAGGAGCATTGGAGATCAAGCCCCGAAACTTCGGTTTTGTTTGGTTTTCATGTTCCTTAGACTTTCTACTTTGTTTATGTTTCTTTACAGACACATGAGTGAGTAGTTTTTTTGTTCTAGGAGAAGGGATTAGCCCTTGGCTAACCCCGGAACAACTTTTGCTCTATTTTGAATGCATCTTCCCGTTTTAGTTTATCTATTCTCTATCTGAGCGCTTAATTTATTTGTGTTTACAAAGGCCACGTAGATGCATGTGTTAGGGATTAGGAGAAGGACCGAAAGGAGAATTCTAGTCCTAGAAGATCAGGTTTAGAACAACCGAGGTTAGGCCACGAAAGTAGGGTAGCAACGGTTGAGGGTGAAACGGGCAAATCACAGAGCTTATGGGTTTAGTTCAAGGTGTCAGCCACGAAAGTAGGGGGCAACTTGTCTAGATCACGTGTCTATGCCTCGAGAGAGGGTAGATATCATATTAGGATCGTCTGCCTTAGATAGCTTAAACTGGGATTGCATGATAGATAGATTGATCGTCGGTTTCTGTAGTCTTGTGGTGAAACCGGTTTCCTAGAACGTTTGTCTTATCGTTAGAACCGAAGTAGTTTATTTACTTTTAGTATTTCAATTCTTCATCCATATTCTTTCGTTAGCAAGTTTGATTCCTAGTTCGACCTCGCTGGCCATCCGTGCTTTGGTTCATATGAGTCAGATCGGCGCTTCTTCGAACTCTAAAAGATCTTAGGGGCCATCTGCAAAACAAACGAAAGACAAAAATAAGCAATCGGCACAGTTTGCAAGATGCCCAATCAGGTACTAGGTGTAGCCCGATCGGGTAGCATATTGTCAAAATACCCCCGTGGGTAGGGCCCGACTCGGGCGAGAAAGCCGCATTATCGGGTGAATGTCCAGGTCGCCTGACCGGGTGCTATACCTAGCCCGGTCGGGTAGAAGCACGAAATCGCGACCTGCAGTTCGCGATTCATGGTTTAATCGACAATTTAACCCTAAATCTTTCCTAATCAGACCTAGATCTAACCCATAGCAGTCCAAATCTCAAAATAGTTCATGGGTATACCTAGATTTCGTGATGAGAATGAGGAATTTTTCAGATTTTCAAGAGAGGGGAGAGGGGATTTGGAGTAACCGAGTCTCAACCGGCGACGATGAAACGGCGGCGGCTTATGAACGACTCCGGCGATGAAATTGCAGAGTGAGGGGTCGAAAATCCTTGGAGCATGCTCGGGTATGATTTTTGTGAAGTGAACGGCCGCTCGGGTTACTCGAAATATAACTTACCCGTGCAGATTTTACGGTGCCCGATCGGGTAGTATGTGTTGCCCGATCGGGTGGTCTCCCGTGATAACCTACCCGCTCGGGTCGTCTGATGTCGCCCGACCGGATTCTCCTGAATCTGAAAACGCCCGATCGGGCAAAGGTGTCTGCCCGATTGGGTACTGCAGCAAAATAGAAAAATTAAACGAGGAAAACATATGCAGCAAAAATCGATAGACCACTAAATTCCTAGATCCTAGAAAATTTTCCAAACAAAAAAAATGAAAAAGAGTTCGAAAATATGAAAATAAAACGAAAACGACTAAAGGAAATGGGGCTCGGGTTGCCTCCCGAGAAGCGCTTATTTAAGGTCTTTAGCTCGACCCTAGCGTCTTCATACGCGTGTGGTGGCGGAGAGAAGAGGTACGCATCTTCGGTCTTCTTTCTGATCAGCTTGATGCGACTCGAATCTTGGCGGACTTCTCAAATGCGATCCTCGGTCCTTCTCTTTCGATCCCGTGACTCTTTCGTATCTCCTTCAAACTCAGTTAAGTTTGAGTGTTTCCTCAGTATTCCATGCGGGATAGGAGTGTACGTGGGTCACTGAGGGTGTAGGAGGTGATGCTCGTGACTGTTGAACTGTAGCATGCGTGGAAGTATCGACTAAACCGCATGGATCTCGGTTCCCCTCTGACGCCCGATCGGACTCCTTTGATGCCCCGGTCGGGTCCAAATTTGTGGCATTTACCCGCGTAGGGTGTGCACGCGTCGGGCAGTCTGGTCGCCCGGACGGGTTATCACTCAATCCAGCTGCCCGATCGGGCTCACGTAACCACCCAGTCGGGTGGTTAATTGGAGAAATTACCCCCGTAGGCATTACCCGTGTCGGGCTATGAAGTTGCCCGACTGGGTCGTCTAAAAATGGCTATGCCCGACCCGGTGGAGTATGCTACCCGATCGGGTGACTTCCCTGCCGAAGGAATTTCGGCTTCTCATCGATCTGCGTGAGTGCGTCCGACCTTGCTAGTGACTGATATTGACTCTCGGTGTACTCGGACAATGGTATCTCCTCTGGATGGATGTATCGATGTACATGTCCAATCTCCTTCGTTGATGCATCTGTCGTGGTAACGTTCATTACGGGTTCGGTCATGAATAGCTTCTTCAACGCCTCGTCGAGTTTGAGCTCGATAGACTCGTCCCCGAACTTCATCACTAACCTTCCTTTCGCGCAGTAGATGACCATCTTTGTCGTGTTGAGGAATGGTCGTCCCAATATGACGGGGATCTTCGGATTGATCTCCATATCCACAATGACAAAATCCGCGGGGAACCAGAATTCTCCCATTTGAACGGCAACGTTCGTCAATAAACCCACTGGAGTCCGTACGGATTGATCAGCCAATGTGATTTGCATCCTCGTGGGTTGAAGATCTCCTACCCTATTGAGCTTTTTGACAAGGGATAGTGGTAGCAAGCTCACACTAGAGATCCTCCCGAGTAACTCCCGTTCCAACCTTGGTAGTGCTGCAAAGCACCTTGAAGTCCATAAGGTGGGAGTTCGGATCTTCGTTCTCCATTCCTCGAAAGGCCGAATTGTTGAGCATTTGTATAAAGGCCGGTTGTAGCTCAACTTGATTATCAATCGTGCGGGCCATGCATGAACGTAATTGCGTGTACTTCGGAGCGGTGTATGCTCCGTAAGTCTCATCGGCAGCAGCCATGTCGGGATTACTTGTGTTGTCCTCTCCGCTGCTGGCACTATGTGTATCTTCCTCCTCAGAGGCGTATAACTCGTGGTTGCTATTTCTTTCTACCTCGGATTCGGAATCCGCTATTCCAATCCTTCTCTTCTTGCGCAGGCTCCTTAAAGTGCGTTCGACCTCGGGATCGTAAATGAGAAGTTTCTGAGTAGAGCTTCTCATACAAGGCTCCTGCACAACAAGAAACAAAACACCAAAGTGTAAATCCGCGGTAGATAGAATAGACTCGATAAAAGGGAAAAACAAAAAGAAAAATTCGAAAAACAAACAAAGACTTCGGAAAGGACTAGATCTTAATGTAGCTAATTCCTAGTCTAGGCCGTTATAAGTCCCCGGCAACGACGCCAAAAACTTGATGTCGGTAAACTTGAGTTATATATTTTCCTAGACCACTTCACTGCAAGTATACGGATCGTGTAGTACCAGGGTCGATATCTAGGGACTAAAGCAGCCAAAAACTAAGAATAACACTAAACTAAGACGAATGGAAGTAGATGGAGGTGTGGTCCTAAATACCTAAAAACTAAACTAAGTGGTGACAACGATAATAGGTTGGGGTAAACTCGGATATGACGAACAGTATGGGTGTCAGAATACCGGGAATCGTATGGATGAAACAACTAAAGATCATAAACCTATCGAATTATCTTGATAACGGGAAATTCATGCCCTAATGTAAGGAGTGATTCTTCCGAGCCTAAACCTCCTAACCATGAGTACGTGCAACCCTACCTTCCAGCAGTGATTAACCCGTACCATGGCAGCTTTATGAACGCAATCCTAATTCCTAAGTCGACTAACCGACCGGTCAGATTCTCATTAGCCGAACTTAACCTACAACTCAATAGCTAAAGATAGTCCAAATACGCGTAAAAACCTGTAAGAACATGAAAAGCACGAAAGCAAGTAAAACGGATACGGAATCATACGTAAAACATCACATATGTATCAAAAACGTCTCCTAAATCGTGCAAGAAATACGTATGAAAACGAGATGATCAGATCTCTTCTGGTCTATAAATTAGGCCGTTTGAATGCAAGATCTAGTTGGTTGCGAGAAACGCGGCCCGCTCTGGCACCACTTCTACCCGGTCGTGCAGAGGCGCGCCCAGTCGTGTACTCCTTCTCGCCCTATCGGGCATCAGCACCCGATCGTGTGGTTGAGCGGCCCGAGTCGTGTAAACTCTCAGGGATTTTTGGGACGAATTAAAGCTCGAGCGGGTATCCTTGTTGAGCCCGATTGGGTATGGCTACTCGATCTTGTTGCCTTCGTGCCCAGGTCGTGCAAGGTTTACAAATAAAACCCCGTAAGTTTTACCCGAGCGGGTGGACCTTGGTGCTCGATCGGGCACCCTTGATTCCTTGATTTTTCTCTTTTTTGCTCGTTGCTCGGGTGTTCCGTTGAGTTCAGAGGCTTGATTTTGGCTCCGAGTGAATTTATCTTCCAAATGCGTGGTTTTGCTCAGGAATTTCTCTTTTGAAGCTCATTTAGGCCTTGTCGCCTAAAAACCTGAAAACCAACAAAACGGGCGTATGTAACTAATAATCGTATCGGATATGTAAATCTATCTATGAAATATATGCGAAAATGGCACTAAAACCTAACCTAAAATTGATATACTTTTAGTGTTATCATGTACTCTTGCGGTAAGTGGATATTAGGTATTTTAGTGCTTGATAGCTCGCACATCATGTCGCTAGAGTCGCATGGGTCGCATGGGTTGCATATGTCCCATGGGTTGCACGGGTCACATCAAGTAACGAACGATGAATCTAATGAATGAAGTAATTTTATGCAGATGCTCCAGTTGGTATTGTCGATGAAGTCGCCAATGAGGAGGTTCCTGACGAGGATATTCAAGTGGGTCTTGTCGAAGAGGACTCCACTAAGGACATTCCTACAGAGTATACTCCATTGAGTCTTGTGGACGACGTCTCCGCTGAGGAGGTTCGTGCCGAGGATACTCCAGTAGATCCTGTCCAATACGTCCCCGATGAAAAGGTTCCTATCGAGGATACTACAATGGTCCTGTCGAAGAGGTCACCGCTAAGGAGGTTCCTTCCGAGTATACTAAAGTGGATTCTGTTGAAGAGGTCCCCGCTAAGGGTAAGGAGGTTCCTTCCGAGGATACTCCAGTGGATCCTGTCGAAGAGGGCCCCTCTAAGGGTAAAGAGGTTCCTATCGAGGATACTCTAGTGGATCCTGTCGAAGAAGGGGGGAACTCCAATACTTATTATCATTGATGTCGAAGTACCACCAAGTAATTATGGTCTTGGTCGCATTGGTCGTATGGGTTGAATGGGTCACAAATGGTCACATAGACCGCATAGGTCGCGTCGATAAGGTCGCATAGGTTACATTGGTTGCATTGGTCACCTAAGGTCGCCTATCTCCATAGGTTGCATGGTCGCATTGGTCGCCATATGTTTAATGAAGTAAATTTTATGCAGGTGTTTGACCTTTATCGAAGGAGTCTGAGCCATATGTTGAATCTCTTCTGGTAACTAAATGAGTTTTAAGACCACAGAAGACATATGTTAAACCTCCACCGGTGAAAAGAGCAAGAACAGTGCGAGGGAGAGGGCAAGGGAAAGATGTTGATGGAGAACCCGAAGAAAATGTAGTTCAAGAACCTGTAAAGAAGGTAGTTCAAGAACATAAAAAAAGGTAGTTCAAGAGCCTGCAGGGAAATGACATTTTGTGTGGAAGACCAAGGGTTTAGGAAAGGGCGCGATAACCGGATAACCTTCATTCGTTGACGCTAACGGTGAAAGGTTGACTGCTCTATATATGGTCTTGACAACAACTGGATATGAGAGTTGGTGGAAATCTGATCTAGATATTCCTCGGGAGCTAGAGTTTTGGGAGACCATATTAAAGCCCAACTTATGGCTTGAAGATGACGTAAGTTTTTTTAAACCTGAAATCATAGAGGTCATTTTATGTCATATGTATTAACGTGTGTTAATTTTTTTTCAGCAATTGGATGAGACATTGTTGGTGTTGTATTATCGGATCAAGATATTCCCCGTGATATTTAACAAACTTTGTCATGTTGCTTTCATGCAGACGCTCACGTTGTGGATGTACGAGCACATGGACACTTTGCTTGAAAATCTTACCGATTGTTTAAATGGAAAGTATCCATTCAGAAGCACAAAACCAATGAGTTATTTCGAAGGCTTTGTCGCAGTTCTAAACATTCCATTGCTCCAAAGTAAATTTATAGGATGTCATTGGGTAGCCATCAAAGCGGATTTCGCGACCCAATGCATCACGATATACGACTGCCTGAGCAGAATGCGGGAAACACATATTGATCCAGTGTTTGAGAAGTTAAGAAAAGCAACCCCGAAGATGCTCTTTCTTAGAGGGTTTGATTATTTGGCTTCTAGAGAAGATGAATGGAAGTATGAGTATTATGAAGGTCTGGCACATAACAAATGCCCGAATGACTGTGGTGTTTACGCCTACAAATTCTTAAAAGCCTCGGTAATAAATAGTAGGTCAGTGTTTTCACTACATTTGCAACCACAAAGTTCCTTCCATGCGTGAGAAGATGGTGGCTGATATATTTAGTAATGGAAAATGTACCCCTCCACCCGAGACTAACTTGATATTTTGGTAGATTGTTTTTTTGGAATCGAAGATGTAAATATTTGGTACATTATTATTTTTTTAAAATTTCTTCATAATAATAGAAGAGTAGTAGGGGTCCTAGGATCACAGAGGGTACAAGGGTTAGAGAGGATACAAGGGTCGCAGGAGTCAAATGGTCGCAATGGTAAAAGGGTCGAACGGGTAAAAGGGTCACAGTTGTAAAACGGCCGCAGGGGTAAAAGGGTCGAACGAGTAAAAGGGTCGCAGGGGAAAAAGGGTCTGTGACCCTTGTGGCTCTATGACCCTTTCTCCCATGTGACCGTCGTCCCTTTGCGATCCTTTGTCCCATGCGATACTTGTTCATCTACGACCCTTGTTCTTCTACGATCCATGGACCCCTGCAATCCTTTACGCTTTATTATTAAATATAAAAATTACTTATAAATAATATGAATGAATTTAACAAAAAAATAACAATGTACCAAGTTACATTTTCCATTCCCAATAAATAAAAATTATTTACAAATAATATGAATAACTTCTAAAAAATAACAATGTACTAGGTTACATCTTCCATAGTCAAAAAATAAAAGTTATTTATGAATTTATTTACAAACGACCCTTGGAACCTGTGACCCTTTTCGCCCTCCGACCCTTGGATCTCTGTGACCCTTGGAGTTCTGCGACCCTTGGATCCGTGTGACCCTCTGTCCCCTGCGACCCTTGGTCTTTAGCAACCCTTAGACCCCTGCGACCCTTTGTCCCCTACGACCCTTTTCCTTCTCCGACCCTTGTCCTTCTGCGACCCTTGGACCCCTTGATGCGTTATCAAAGTTAAACAAATAACCTAAACTACTAGCAAGTGCACGACACGTGTGTAGTACTTCAGGTGTCGATCACACAGGGACTACACAACACAACCTAAACTCTAACTGTGAATAAAACTGGCTAAAGATTGAAATATGGTTTTAAGAATGAAATAATAATGAAAAATAAACAAACTAGTTCTTAAGCATGAGACGAACGTTCCAGGAAACCAGTTTCACCACAAGACTACCGAAACCAACAATTAACCTATCTATCATGCAATCCCAATCAAGTTATCTAAGGCAGATGATTCTAATATGATATCTACCCTCTCTCGAGGCATAAACACGTGATCTAGTCAAGTTACCCCCTTCTTTCGTGGCTGACACCTTGAACTAAACCCATAAGACCTGTGATTCATCCGTTTTACCCTCAACCGCTGCTACCCTACTTTCGTGGCTTAACCTCGGTTGTTCTAAACCTGATCTTCTAGGACTAGAATTCTCCTTTCGGTCCTTCTGCTAATCCCTCACACATGCATCTACGTGGCCATCGCAAACACAAGTAAATTAAGCACTCGGATAAAGAATAGATAAACGAAAACGGGAAGATGCATTCAAAGATAAATCAAAAGTGGTTCTGGGATACACATGGTCTAATTCCTTCTCCTAGAACAACCAAACTACTCGCTCATGTGTCCGTAAAGAAACAAAAACGAAATAGAAGGTCTAAAGAACAAGAAAACCAAACGAAACCGAAGTGTGGGGTTGATCTCCAATGCTCCTTGTAAGTCTCCTTCACAAAAACCTCATCCTTCTCTCTACTCTCTTTCCTCGATCAAGAACCGAAAACTGAGTGAATCAGCTCGACCTCTCACTCCTCTCTTCTTCTTTCCTTCCTCTTTTCTTTACTTTTCTCCCCTATTTCCCTTTTGGCCGTTCAGTTCTTCCTTTTGTTGCAGCAGCCACTGATTGTTGTCTTTCCATGATTTTCCATTATTGAATAAGTTAGGCGACGTTTCCATTACTTTCTCCAGCGAAATATCACTTATTCCTCTTCTCTTAATTCGGTTTCCTTATTGTATAGGTCCCCAAAAAATTCCCATTTGTTTTAAGTCAAATTAACTTATTTGGAGTTGCACGGGACGGACGCGACCTGCGCGGGCTGGGTAAGTGACCCGCTCGGGTGCGGCGCGGAAGATCGCGCAAGAATGCGATGGAGAATGTGCCAGCCCGCTCGGGCTGTGTTGTTTCCCCCCTCGTGCTCAATTTGCTGGACAAAATCACCGTAATAAATGGCCGCTCGGGCTAGGGAGTTACCCGCGCGGGTAGAGGATATTCCTTGCCGATTCTCGTCCCGTTTGTTCCGTGATGATCCTCGATGTCGGTACTTTGTCTCATGCACGTCCTTTAGCTCCAAAATGAACCAAATACGCGTTAAAACCTATAAGAACATGAAAACACGAAAACACGAAAACAAGTAAAACGGATACAAAATCATACGTAAAACATCGCATCTATATCGTAAACATCTCTAAAATCGTTCAAGAAATACGTATGAAAACGAGATGATCAAAATCCCCAGAATTGAATGTTTGCTTGTCCCTAAGCAAACGAAAACGTGGAACACGTGGGGTATACAAAATCCAAGAATTCCCCTTTCTCCTAGAAATACCGCTAAAGCAAACCTAACCGATCAACTGGCAAGTCGAGAGAAAATTTGGCCTAATTAAGTTTTCAGTCTTCATCCTAGGTTCACCAAGGCTACCCATGAGAAAGTAAATCAAAGGAAAACTAAACAAGCCAACGTAACTCTCTCCACCAAACAAGACTTTAGACAATGCTAAACCTAGAATAACCGAGGATACTTGTTTCTTTTCCGAGCTTCTTTCTTTCTTTTTTCTTTTTTTTCTTTTTCTTTCTCTTTTTCTTTCTTTCTTTTTATTTTCTTTTTATGTCCTCTTTTTCTTTTCTTTTTTTTCTTTTTCTTCGCATACACACTAGGCTTCTAGGACGTCGGGTTTGAAGGGATCCATCCTCTATTTAGATGCAGACTACCGATGACGGCATACTCATGCATCTCGTTCAAGCGAGCAGCGGAGTAGGATGCGTTTTATTGTGCCATGCCCTTAGGACGTAGAAATATGATCGCCAACCCACCACTTAGACCCGAGCCATCGAAAGAGTATCAAGGTCGATGCACTCATATCGATTTTAGATCATGCTTTTTAAGCATTAGTTCTATCGACAACGGAGTGTTAGTGTGCGCTCTTAATCTGCAAAAAAGCTTGATCTCATACGATATATTAATCCTCATTGAAAAGTGAAGTAAAGCATCGTCTACACCAAGTATGGCCATCTCGATAGAGAGAATAAACGATAAACTAGCCCAGCAACCTCGTCTAAAGCCCCCACAAGCAACCTAAAGAACTACGACCTATTGTTTTTCAGCCGACTAATAAGCTCTAACGCTTAGGGGAAACCTTGCTCAAACGTGCAAAATCTCACGGAAAAGGCCAACTTCCTAAGCATCCTAGGTTTAGGGTTCATCTCAAAACGTGGCACCGGACAAGTGCCTGCGACGACTCTGACTCACGAAAACAAAAACAAACTAAAAACTACAAAATAACCTAAAAACTACAAAATTAAAGGGAAAATGAAGGAAAATGAAACGAAATCACCTGACAAACATGAGCTGCTCCCCTAGACTTGAATTGAACGGTGTCCTCGACGTGAAGTCCGATGGAGGGTAAGGGAAATGAAGTCACGTTTGTGCTGGTATTTTTTTGTGTTTTTTTGTTTTTTTTTAACGAAAACGATTGACAGAGTCTTAAACTAAAAACTAAGAAAAATGAAAGAAAGCAGCTGGGTTGCCTCCCAGAAAGCTGTTATTTAACGTCTTTAAGCTTTGACGTCTCTATTCCTCATGCGTGCGCGACGGGTGGATCAGAAAGGGAAATGGAGTTTCCACTTTCGATCGGTTGAGCGGCTTGGTATAGCTTTAGCCGCTGTCCATTAGCTTTGAGTGTGCCACTCAACTCGCTCCAAAGTTCCACGTCTCACGTCTTGTGTGCCACTCAACTCGCTCCAAAGTTCCACGTCTCCATGTGTGAAGACTTCTCGAACCTGAAAGGTACAAGACCAACGAGACCGTAGGTTGCCCGAGAAAAGCTTAGGACGAGAATTGAAAAGTAGAACTAAATCACCTGATTGGAAGTCATGAGGTAGGATCTTTTTGACATGACATCCCTTAGTCATTACTTCTTTCTATGGCTCATGCACGGGATTCACTCGTTCGCTGCCCGAGGTTGGATAAATGGTATCTGTATCGAAAGTTTCATGATGTCTTTTTCCGTTACCTTTTGCAAGTGCGGGTGCAGCCTCATTTGAGTTTCGGTGGAAGGTTCGTGGTTGTCTTCCGTATAATTTCCGTGCATATATATTGAAGAGCTGACTCTCCTACGCTTCTTTACGCGTGTGGGTTGTTTTCTCATCTCATTTGCACTCAAGTTAGCATTCATAACAACATGATATATTGTATCGCATTCAACGTACGCATACCGAAAAGAAGACTGAGGAGGCTCGGGCTCAAGTTTGGACGTCTTCTCCGCTGCGAAACCAGCGTGCATTTCGTGTGGTATCTCCTCACATGAAGCGTGTCCTAGTGCTTCAATAGCACTCATGAATTTTGTGTAAATCTCAGCTCCTTTGTCTGTAAATCCTGCATTATCGCAAACTCATGTTAAACATCGTATAAGAGGATCAGAAACACTTACTGGATCATGCATTTCTTTTGATAACTCGTCCAGCGAATCAACTGTAAAACAGGACTCCTTGGGTAAGGGTTCGTTCATGGGGCTTGACAAGCTGAATTCTATCGTCTCATCTCCGACACGTAAGGAAAGCTTTCCTTGTTGTACGTCTATCATGGCACCTGCAGTAGCTAAGAATGGTCTACCAAGAATAATAGATATCCCAGCATCTTCCTTCATTTCAAGTACAACAAAATCAGTGGGAATGAAGAGATTACCTACCTTGGTGGGAACGTTTTCAACAATTCCCACCAGATATCTTACCGGATGATCCGCGAGGCGTAGAGACATCTTTGTAGGTTTGAGATTCCCGAAGTCCATCCGCTTGAAAACTGAGTGTGGCATGATGCTCACGCTTGCCCCTAAATCGCACAAAGCATTATCAATATCAAGATTACCTGTGTGCATGGAATGGCGAAGCTTCTGGGGTCCTTCAACTTTTATTGCAGCTTGTTTTGAAGGATAGCGCTCCATTCCTCGGTGAGTGATACCGTCTCGTTCTCTTCGGTATGCTTCTCTTTGGAAAGTACCTCTTTGATGGGTTTGGAATGATTAGACATCTTTTGGAGGGCTTCCATGAATGGGATGTTGATGTCAAGCTTCTTGAGACCCTCTACAAATCTGCTCACTCATTCTTCATTCTTATTGCTCACCAACCGTTGAGGAAACGGTATTGGAGGTTGGTATGCTGGTGGAGCAACGTATGGTTTGTCCAAATCTGGTTCAACTCCTTCCATAATCGCAATCGTACCTTTTCCTCTTTTCATGGACGTACCAGCAGCTTGCTCTTGCTCTTTGGACGGCACATCCTCGATCATATCACTGTTACACAGAGAAATAGCATTCACGTACTCTCTCGGGTTGAATACTGGTTTACCTGGAAGCTGTCCGGGATTCTGAGAGGATGAGGCAGCCTGCTGTGCTACAGAGTTCTGTAAGCTTTTCACATGGTTGCTCAAGGATTCCATCTGAGTTTTGAGCTCGTTGATCGCTGCCCCCACGTCCGCATTGAATTTGGTTTGCGTTGAATGTTGCTGCCTTTGCTCCTTGATAAATTCGAGCAACACTCCCTCAAGGTTTGACGAAGGGGTTGAGGAGGTTGAGGAGCTTGCGGAACTTGTTTAGAATGCTGAAATTGCTGGTTATTTTGCTGTTGTTGCTGAAATCCCGAATACTTCATCGGTTGAGTCGTTCGGTATGACAAGTTCGGGTGATTCCTCCAATTCGGGTTGTAGGTATTCCCGAATTGTGTGTTTCCTATCTGCTGGGCATAATTCATGTATTCCACATTCTCTTGCAGCATGCATTGATAAGCCACATGTTCTGTATCTCCGCTATTCACGCAGAACATGGCATTCGCCGCGTTTCCCGTTGCTCTGCTCTGATTCGGCTCGTATAGGCGACGAGTGCTGGTAGGCATACCTCTCGGTGTTGACCACATAGTGTTGTTCATGGAAAGGTTATCAATCAGATCATATGCCTCCTCCACACTCAGATCCATAAATGATGCTCTAGCAGCGTTATTCAACGTCGTTCGGTGTTCATTTGAAATTCCGTTGTAAAAGGTTTGGATAACGTACCACTGCTCGAGACCATGGTGTGGACACATCTGTAGATGATCCTTAAATCTGCCCCACGTTTCAAAAAACGTTTCTCCATCTCTGCATCTGAACGTTGTGGTTTCCCCCCTCATTTGAATCGTCTTGCTCGAAGGAAAGAAGCGTGATAAGAACAATGTGCAGAGCTGATCCCAAGTCGTGATTGAACTAGTGGGAAGCGATTGCAGCCAAGTTTTCGCTCGTCCCCCAATTTAGAAGGGGAAGAGACGCAATAAGATCGCGTCCTCTGAGACTCCGTGTATCATGAATGTACCGGAAAGCTCAAGGAAGTCTCTAAGGTGCTGATGGGGATCCTCGTGATTTCCACCCATGAATTGCTTCTGATAAAGCATGTTGATCATCGCTGGCTTAATTTTGAACTGTTCTCTAGCAACAGCAGGCATCCTTATGGCTATTTTCACGTTGTTCATGTTCGGCACCACGTAATCTCTGAGTCGACGAGGTGGAGGAGCCTGTGGTTCTCGCGGTTGAGGTGCGAGTTGTTGTTGCTGCACATGCCCCAAATTACTGAGAGGTAATTGTGGTTGTCCATGGCCGTTCTGATTATCCATATCTCGTTCATTTGACGGCTCTGTGTTACCTTCTTCCTTGCCGTTTCTCAGTTGTCTGCATATTCGCTCGATCTCTGGGTCGATTTGGAGTAGATTTGAAGCACCTTGAGACCTGGTCATAAACCAACAAAGGACAAACAAATAGAATTAGGTAGAAAGAAACGAAAGAAAAGAAAACAAAAACAAAAACAAAACAAGAAAGACTCTAGGTTCAAATCTAAGACGCGTTGACAATAGTCCCCTGCAACGGTGCCAAAAACTTGATGCGTTATCAAAGTTAAACAAATAACCTAAACTACCCGCAAGTGCACGACACATGTGTAGTACTTCAGGTGTCGATCCCACAGGGACTACGCAACACAACCTATACTCTAACTATGAATTAAACTTGCTAACGAATGAAATATGGTTTTAAGAATGAAATACTAAAAACAAATAAACAAACTAGTTCTTAAGAATGAGACAAACATTCCAGGAAACCAGTTTCACCACAAGACTACCGAAACCAACAATCAACCTATCTATCATGCAACCTGCAGTAGCTAGGAACGGTCTACCAAGAATAATAGGTATCCTAGCATCTTCCTTTATTTCAAGTACAACAAAACCCCTACTTTCGTAGCTGACACCTTGAACTAAACCCATAAGACCTGATTCATCCGTTTTACCCTCAACCGCTGCTACCCTACTTTCGTGGCCTAACCTCGGTTGTTCTAAATCTGATCTTCTAGGACTAGAATTCTCCTTTCGGTCCTTCTCCTAATCCCTAACACATGCATCTACGTGGATATCGCAAACACAAGTAAATTAAGCACTCATATATAGAATAGATAAACAAAAACGGGAATATGCATTCAAAGATAATCAAAAGTAGTTCCGGGATAGCCATGGGCTAATCCCTTCTCCTAGAACAAACAAACTACTCGCTCATGTGTCCGTAAATAAACATAAACGAAATAGAAGGTCTAAGGAACATGAAAACAAAATGAAACCGAAGTGTGGGGTTGATCTCCAATGCTCCTTGTCAGTCTCCTTCGCAAAAACCTCCTCGTTCTCTCTACTCTCTCTACTCGATCAAGAACCGAAAACTGAGTGAATCAGCTCGACCTCTCACTCCTCTCTTCTTCTTTGCTTCCTCTTTTCTTTCCTTTTCTCCCCTCCCTTTCGGCCATTCAGTTCTTCCTTTTGTTGCAGCAGCCACCGATTGTTGTCTTTTCATTAGTTTCCATTATTGAATAAGTTAGGCGACGTTTCCATTACTTTCTCCAGCGAAATATCACTTATTCCTCTTCTCTAAAGTCGTTTTCCTTATTGTATAAGTCCCCAACAAATTCCCATTTGTTTTAAGTCAAATTAAGTTATTTGGAGTTGCAGGTGACGGACGCGACCCGCGCGGGCTGGGTAAGTGACCCGGTCAGGTGCGGCGCGGAAGATCGCGCAAGAACGTGATGGAGAATGAGGCAGCCCGCTCGGGCTGTGTTGTTGCCCGCCTTGTGCTCAATTTGCTGGACAAAATCACCGTAATAAATGCCTGCTCGGGTTAGGGAGTTACCCGCGCGAGTAGAGGCTCTTCCTTGCCGGTTCTCGTGTCGTTTGTTCCGTGATGATCCTCGATGTTGGTACTTTGTCTCGTGCACGTCCTTTAGCTCCAAAATGAACCGAATACGCGTAAAAACCTGTAAGAACATCAAAACACGAAAACAAATAAAACGGATACAAAATCATACGTAAAACATCGTATCTATATGGTAAACATCTCTAAAATCGTGGAAGAAATACGTATGAAAACGAGATGATCACCCCTGCGACCCTAGGACCCCTGTGACCCTTGTCCCTTTGTGATCCTTGGACCCCTGCGACCCTTGTCCCTCAGCGACCCTTTGACCCCTGCGACCCTTGTCCCTCTGCGACTCTTGTTACAATAATAGTAAATCATAAAAACAACGATTTTAACAATAATACTTTCTATTGAATAATAGTAAAAAACCAACCAAATACACACATGCAGTTCAAGTTCGAAGGAATGTTGGTTTTCAAATGAGGTTCAAAGCAATCAAAATAAAACGAAATTCAAACTATGTCGTTGGTAGGCCTTGGTTGAGGGAAAACCCAAAGACAAGGTATATCTGCTTCGGAGACCAGTTCGACTCTGAGGGAACAACCCACGTTCAGTCCATGATCGTGAGAAAACTTTCTCCAACCCTTGTTGATGCTAGCGCCACCACATGCTAGGGGCCTTAGATATGCCTCCCATGCTAGTCCGTAATTGATTATGAGATGTATCTTACATCGTTTACCGCAAAGACCTCTCGACTCGAAAACCCTATCGGAAGTGTCTGCGATAATCGAATAAATTTACAGCGATTCCAAACTAATGCATCTACGGCAGTTTTGATGAAACAAATAAATCGGTTTGAGGTCACTTACCAATGCATCTACGGCCAGATTTGAACGCGTGACTGGTACTGTAAGAACCCTCTGAGCAAAAGAAGATTACCCTGCTTCTGCGGATGATGATGACATATATTATGCATATTGTAGATTACAAATATCATCTCTCAAACCGGTGACGTGAAAAACCATGTCACCTTCGTGACAGAAAACTACGAAATCCCGAATGCAAAAATCATAGTCCTTGGAGAAATATTTCCATCCATCAGTAAATCTTGAGCCATCCAACTTGACTTCCCATGTTTTGTTAGACACACCATTTTAAGTGTTGTCATGTTGTTGTCCCTCGTTTTCGCGTAAAAATGCTCATCGAAAAATTTCTTTGGAATGTCCTATAACAAAAATCGATAAAAAAAGTCAAATCTGTACATTCTCTATATTAACATACCGAAAAGAGAGAGATGAAAGAGATTCCGAGGTAGTTCTCTAGAAAGCTTGGAAGAATGATTTGGACGAAATGAGGGAAATGTGGCATTTTTCGGAAAAAAATTGATGGAAGATGATGAGACATAGGGAGAGAGTGTGTCGTTATTCGAAAAAGGATGAGTGGAAAATGATTAGAGTTAGAGAGAGAGTGTGTCGTTATTTGAAAAAAGGAAACGGTTGGAATTTTAAAAGAAATTACCCTAAAATAGGTTCGACGTCAAATAGAATTCAAAAAGACATGAGTGTAGGGGTACAAGGGTCCCAGAGGTACAAGGGTCACAGAGGTACAAGGGTCGCAGAGTGGTACAAGGGTCACAAGGGTACAAGGGTTGCAGGGGTCCGAGGGTCACAGAGGTACAAGGGTCGTAGAGGGGTACAAGGGTCGCAGGGGTACAAGTGTCGCAGGGGTTCGAGGGTCATAGAGGCACAAAAGGTCACACGGGTACAAAGGTCTCAGAGGGGTAGAAGGGTCAGAGGGGTCCGCGGGTCGCATAGGTACAAGGGTCGCGACCCTTGTACCTCTGTGACCGGTTTTGCTTGTTATGATACGAAAAAAATTCTAAAAATAATAAAAACAATTTATTATTTAGAAATACAATTATTTACAAATAATATGAAAAATTTATTATTTACAAATACAATTATTTACAAATAATTGACTCAAATGTCTACGATCCTTGTCCATCTGCAACCCTTGGACCCTTGTAACCCTGGTCCCTCGCAAACCCTTCAACCCGTGCGACCCTTGGACCTCTACGACCCTTGTCCTTCGGAACCCTTGTCGCTCTACGACCCTTGTCCCTCGCGACCCTTGGACCCGTGCGGCCCTTATCCCTCGCGACCCTTGGAACCATGCGACCCTTGGACCCCTGCGACCCTTGTCCCCCTTCGACCCTTGTCCCTCTACGACTCTTGTTACAATAATAGTAAATCTACAAAAACAGATATACTAAAAATAATACTTACTATTGAATAAATGTAAAAAACCCACCAAATACAAACATGAAGTCATGTTCAAAGGAATTTTCTTGTTCAAAGGAGGTTCAAAGCAATCAAAATACAACTGAAATCAAACTTTTTTATTGTTAGGCCTGTGTTGAGGGAAAAACTGAAGCAGATGTGTTACTCCATTGAAATGCATTTCGACTTCGAGGGAACAACCCTGGGTCAGTCCATGGTCATGACAAAACTTTCTCCAACCCCCTCTGATTGGTAGCGCAACCACGTGCCACGAGCCTTAGATATGACTCCCACGGCAGTCCGTAATGCATCATCAGATATATCTTATATCATCTATGGCAAAGACCTCTCGACCTCGCAAACCCTATCAGAAGTGTGTGCGACATCACCCAAGTTACATTAGTAGAAAGGAATAAAAATCGAATAAATAATCAAATTAAATATGATGAATCGGTTTGAGGTCACTTACCGTGCATCTATGATCAAATTTGAAAGAGTGACTGTTACCGTGAAAATCTATTGAGTACGAGTGGCATGGTGACGTTAAAGATTATGTCACATGGGTCGGAAGGATCGATCAAAGATTCTAAATCAAAACAATACATTTACAACGTCAATCAAAGACTCTACACACATTCTCTTTCCACGTATGAGATACGTCATTACCAGAGAGTTTTCTCCTTCCATGTACTATGTCTTCTAGTCTTCTGTTTTTTTTTCTTGTTTTGTATTGCAGTGCAGAGTTATCTCCTGCCATGTACTTTGTTTTCCAGTCACATTTCAAGAGTGACCCAACACCGTCACCTAGGTCACACAAGGCATCGCACAAGGGGTCATATTGGGTCGCATGAGTCGGATGGGTTCCCGTTTTAACTTGATTCTAATTTAATCCAAATGAGGTGTTGTGGATGCAACTTTCTTTTGAGATTTTAAAGCGAAAACGATATCATCAACATAAATTTGAACAACGAGTAAGTGATTATCAGATTTATGAATAAATAAAGTTCGATCAACTCCTCCTCGCTTGTATCCTTTGTTGATGAGAAACATGGCTAGCGTGTCATACCATGCCCTTGGCTCTTGTTTCAATCAATATAGCGCCTTCTTGAGTCGATACACATGATCTGGATGTTTGTGATCCTCAAAACCATGAGGTTATTCAACATATACTTCCTTTTGAATGATTCCATTAAAAAATGCGCTTTTCACATGCCTTTGATATAAATTGAAACCATGAACACAAGAAACTCCAAATAGCATACATATAGACTCTAGCCTTGAAACTAGTGCGAAAGTTTCATCAATGTCTATCCCTTCAACCTGCTTATATCCCTGAGCGACAAGTCGTGCTTTATTCCTATTAATTTGACAAACTTCATTAATTTTGTTTTTGAAGATCCATTTAGTTCCAATCACATTGGTTTCAGTAGGTCGAGGTACTAGATACCAAACATCATTACGTGGAAATTGCTCTAATTCCTCTTGCATGACCTTAATCCAAAACTCATCGTTCAATGCCCCTTTAACATTTTTTGGTTCATGTTGAGATGTAAAGCAAACGAATCTCACCAAATCATTGTAGTTGATATGTTGTTTGTTACTCAATCTTCTTTTGTCATGAACATCTCCAATGACATCTGCTATGGAATGATTTTTGTGTACTTGGGTTGAATTGATTTCTTCTTATATCTCTCGTCCACTTCCTGAGTTCTCCTTGGTAAGTTCATTTCTAGGTTGTCAGTTTGTTCCTCAGGTGAACCTTCGGCTTCCACACGTATGTTCAACAGATTTGTTTGTAACTCAGCTACAATTCTATCAAAAGATTCGATGTTTTGGCTTTCTTCATCAAATACAACGTTGGTGGACTCAATAACAATCTTGGTGTGAAAATTATAAACTCGAAAAGATACTGAATGTGTACCATAACCTAGAAACATACCATCATCACTCTTTGAATCAAACATACCAAGATACACTCGATCATTGAGTATGTATCACTTACACCCAAACACATGGAAATAATTGATATTCAATGGCTTTCCTTTCCATATTTAATACGGTGTTTTCTTCGTACCTATTCGGGCATATAATAAATTGATATTGTGACAAGCCGTGTTTATGGCTTCTGCCTAGAATAGAGGTGCAACTTCCTTACCGTGTAGCATTGTCCTAGCCATTCCCTGCAAGGTTCTATTTTTCTACCCACGACTCTATTTTGTTGTGGAGTTTTCGGAGCAAAATACTCATGTGAAATACCAAGTTTGTTACACAAAATTTCAAATGACTCATTCTCAAAATCACGACCATGATCACTCCTAATCCTTTTAATTCTTCTTTTGGTATTTATCAAGTTTAAGCACGAATAATGAAAGACTTCAAAAGTTTCACCTTTCTCTCGCAAAAATCTATCCCATGTATATCTTGAAACACCATCCACACATACGAAAACATACCTTTCTCCACTTTTTCTTTCAGTATGCATAGGTCCCAACAAATCCATATGAAGAAATTCTAGTTTATGAGTGGTCTTGATTTGCTACATCTTCTTGTGATTAATTCGAACTTGTTTACCTTGTCGACATTGTTTGCAGATAACGCCTTTTGTCTTTGCCATCCTGGACATACCTCGAATATACTCAGAATTAGACAATTTAATATTAGTTCGATAATTAACATGTCTTAAACATTGATGCCAAAGGTGAATAGGATCTTGTGTAGCATGATAACACTTCACTCTTCTTCCCGAATGTAGCAATTGTTCGATGCTCTTTTTCCTACAAGAACATTTTTACAACCCTCATTTGTGACAATGCATTTCTCATTTGAGAAAGAGACATGTAAGCCTTGATCATATAGCTGACTAATTACTGATTAAATTTTCTTGAAATCCTTGTACAAAATGTACATTAGTTAGCTTTGGTTGTCCAATTGTTATAATGTTACATTTTTCCTTGTATACTTCCTTTACGTATGTCGCCGAAAGTTACACTTCCATCTTTGGCACTTTCTTTAAAGTTGGATAACAAGCATTGCAAAGTACCATATAGAATTTTTCTCATTTTGCATTGAGGTAAATGCAACATTGCAATTAAGATCTGATTTCTTTAGCCAACTTTGTTTAACCGTAAGCTTCCTTAATGTCTTATATCTTTCACCCTTCTTAACCCATTTTTGTCTAACATTAGGTATTGACCAAAAAGGAAACTTACCTTGGTGTTGTTATGACTTACCTTGAGACCATTGTGATTGATGTTGATTCCATCCTCATGACTTTCCATGAGACTTTCGTGATTGAAATTGATTCCATCTTCTTTTTTGTCGTCCTTTGTTTTTGTTCAATTTCCTTCGAGGTTTCTAGTCATAATAATTTATTTGATGGTAATTGATTCAAAAATGTGACCCTTTCTTCCAAAGTAGTAACATATTCTCTGTTCTTTTTGTTGATATTTAAGTCTTGCATGTGCTGGAGGTATACTTTATGATATCTGAGGTGTTTCTTTCTTCGGCAGAACTTCACTTATAACAAATTTTCCTCCATTTACCGAGCTTTCTCCTTTATAACCAAGTCCATAATGATTTGAATCTCTTTTCCTATTGTTGATAGATAGTTTTGCTTCTCCGTTCCATTTGATAACATCTTGAAATTCTTCTTTGTTTCTTCTAGTTGACTCAAGATTTGATTTACCTTCTTAATAAGTTTTTCGTGACAACTTTTAGTTATCACTCAGCAGTGTTCTTCTCTTTGAAAATCTTCAAATTGAGTTGACTCATTTTAATACACTTCTCGTATAGTTCTCTCATGGCCAGCTCATCATTATATTTCTTCATTCGATTGTGGATCTTCGCTTACTATGACACTGTAGAATGTAACATAACTAATCATGTCCTCTTCTGCACTTTCATCCTCCGATTCAGTTGAATCTCCTTGAGTAAGAAGAGACTTGTTTGTCTTTTTCAGATCATGACACTCATTCTTCATGTTTCCAGAACCTTGACAATTAAAGCATTGTGTTGCATTCAAAGCTTCTCATTTTTAAACACTCGGACAATCATTTTTTATATGACCATATCCCTTACACTCATGACATTGAACTTTCGGTTGACCTTCTTTCTCTTGGTATGCTTTACGTGTCTTGGGGTATCCTCTTGGTCCTCTTTTTAGAATTTTGTTAAAATTTTTTGCTAACTAGGATATTTCTTCTTCAAGTCTGTCATCCTCTTTCGTATTTTCTTGTACTTTGTACATCTATACCTTGGGAGAATTTTTTGCTAAATTATCCTTGTTCCATATGCAGCTCCATTTCATAAGCGGACAATATCCCCACGATTTCCTTGAAGCTCAATCGGTATTGAGTGACATGTTCATCATTGCCTTTTTGTGCCGAAAACTTCTTAGTTAAGCATGGAAAGAATTTCTTGACAAGCTTCTTGTCGTCATAAGGTTGACAAGAAAATGTGCTTCATTGGACAAAGCATTTACTCTTCCGCAAAACTCTCGTGAACCTTCCATCTCAATCTTTAACTGGATCTCGAACGAATATTAACTTCTTTGATTCATTTCCTTCTCGGATACCAATTGAAAGAAAACTATAGAGTAGATGAACGAGATGTTTGGTGTAGTTTTAAAACTCCAAAGGACTTCCTATTTAATTCAAACGGTCTTCTAAGTACACCTGAATATAGACTCAGACTAACCCTGAGACTCTACCCATCTTGAATTCAAATTCCAGGTCCCAAACGTCACACACCCCGTATGTGACCGTCTAAGACTATTCTCACGATAGCCTCAGGTTTCTGAATGACTCTACGAATCACTCACCCACAAACCCCTAGATACAATATCTAAGATTTGCGTAAAAATACTCTCACAGTATGAAAGAAACACTTTTTCAGTTTAACGGTTTCATCTCACAATTCTCTCTAGACTTTTAGGCTTACTCTTTTCTGATGGAGAAGTCTTAATTTTGTTCATACGACCAACACTCTTTTTATAGAGGTCTTCTTGATGCGTTTGTTGATAACAAATCTCAATAATTTTTGCACCTTGATTTTCTCTAACAAATCTTCATATTTTTAGCTCCCTTGATTTTATCCAATTTGTTGGTCTTTGAGCTGTTTAATTTTTACCTATTAAATACATAAGACTCAATCAAAAATTAAGATCAAAATAATACTCTAACAAAAACTCGTATTTGAAAAATATGGACGAGAAAATGAGAAATGAGATTAACAATCTGAAATATGTTACGAAAGTTTCTCGGTTTATATGAATTAAATTCTATAATTTTTAATATAATTATATTATTGTAGAAGTTACATAATTATATTAATATCGTTGAATTCCCGAATAGAATAAAACTGATATTTTCGAAACTTCAGCTAGTTCGTATATGTGAGAACAATATTCGAGTCTATAAGCACCATCCTAATTTGTAGATAATAGTAGCTTAGTTTAGTTTACATGTTCATGTTATAACTACACAAACTTTATACATCTTGATGACCATAGTTTTCGTAGATTATAAATTTAAATACTACATAAGTCCCTATGTTCGACCTTGGTACTATATGGTTTACATCGTTGCAGAATGTTTAGTCTAGATATAAATTATATACACTTAATTGCACCTAGATGATGCATAAAGTTTTTTGCACCAATGTCAAGGTCTAATGGTGATTGAACTATTTTAGTTTATGAATCTTTTAATATTTTTGTTTTTGTTTTTGTTTAAATTTTGCTATTGTCATCTCTTTTTGTTTTGTTTTGGTTCTGTCAATTTGCAGGTACTTGGTTTATGACACGAAGTGCTAGAAGTTCTAGACACATAGCACTCGACCCAAATTTAGAGGACCACAAAGACAATCCACAAGCAAGAAAAGAGGAGGTAGATGGCATCAAATGTAAAAAATTTGTGCTAGAGGAGCATACGTACAAGACATAAACAACCCCTAAGCACACCCAACTTCTATCCTTCATTGATATATGAGATCCGACCATCATTTCTACATATGCTGAACCCAATAGCATTCAGAAGACACCCAAATGGATACCCAAACCTCCTCCTCACGAGATTCAAGATGATTTGACGATGAGGTGGTCATGGTATTGGTTTTCCCGTTTTCCATCATAAATAGGGCGCAGGAGTGGCTCTATACACTGGCACAGAACTCCATTCAAACTTGGAGTCAGCTGGAGGCGCAATTCGTGATGAGATTCTTCCCATACCAGAAGACCCACAAGATCAATTCCTTTATGCAGGAGACTGATGAGATATTGTAGGAGGCATGGGAACGATTCAAAGGTTACCAGTGTGCGTGTCTCCACCACATGATGGATAGAAAGTACCTCATTTCCAGACTCTGAGAGGATATCCATATCTAGATCAATGTGGCATTGCGAGGATCGTTGCATGATCTCCATTTCATCAAACTAGAGGAGATGACAAATAAGCGGAATGATTTGAGTGAATACTTGAGGAGAATTCCCTAGAAGAATCAAAAAATGAGGTCTCAACCCTCTAAGTCGTGCTAGCTTATTAAATAAAGTTACAGATGCCAATATGAAATACAAAGCAGCACCATCAATGGATCTTCAAGGGTACCAAGGCGATGGATCAAAACTTTATTTGGCGAGCAAACGGGAGATAAAGTAAATTATTTGGCAAATAACCCCATCTATTTGAACATGTAAAATCCGAGTTGGAGAAATCACTCCAATTGAAGAACACCACGAACGTACAATATCCACCACATGGAAACTATCAGCTGCAAGCATTCTTAAGAAGACCTCAAAATGGGAACTTTCAAATCATGCCGACATAACAAAACCTTGTCTACCAGAATAGGGGCGCTATTATGATACTATAACAACCTGAGTTGGACCATGAGATCAAGTCCATGTTCTCACAGCTGATATAGAACCATAAGACTCACAATGCGGAGCATTGGGGAATGAAGGCTGATCACAGCATAATTATCTAATGACGAACCAACGAACATGTAACGTAAATCTTACTATAGGTTCACTTTAAACCGCTGATGCACTTAGTACCACCATTCCTACACCGGTGTAACATATGATTTGTGTGGATATGGCGTTAGAATTTGTAACACGATGTTGAAGCAATGTTAATGCACTGGTAACATTAACATTGCGTAGGTAGTTGTGTTGGCCATTGTTTATTTTTTAAGTAAAACCTCTTATACATCCACATTCGGAGTGACCAAATATATGAACCGGTAGAAGAAATTATGTAGGAATGGCTGAAAAAGTTTATATGATTTTAGAACGGCTTTTCATCAGGTGCCCGATCGTGCTCCCTGGAAAGCCCGACCGTGCACTCTCAAAATAGGAGAGCATGACCGCGTTATGTGCATGCCCGGCCCGTGCAGAAGTCTCGGGAGTTAAATCATGTTAAGAGCCCGGCCATGCACTCAAACATACCCGAATGTGCACTTTACCAAGAGAGTTGTCGACCTTGCTACATTCCTTAATTTTAGAATGGCTTTTCATCAGGTGCCCCACCGTGCTCCTTGGAAAGCCCGACATGCACTCTCAAAAGAGGAGTGCACGACCATGCTATGTGCATGCTCGGCCGGTGCAGAAGTCTCGGGGGTAAAATCATGTTAAGAGCTCGACCGTGCACTCCAACATGCCCGACTGTGCACTTTACCAAGAGAGTTGCCCGACTGTGCATGATGTGTGTGAGCGCCGTTCATAACTCTCGCGAATAAATTGCTGCAAAAGAGCCTGACCGTGCTCTAAATTATGCCCGGTCGTGCACAAGGTGTTTGGAGGAGTGCTCTGCCGTGCACATTGTGTTTGGAGGAGTGCTCAGTCGTGCACATGGTGTTGCTCGACCGGACTGTGTCCTACAAATGCATGCTCAGTCGTGCTCCTGCTCATGCTCAGCTGCTTGTCTCCTTTGTTGCATGCTCGGTCGTGCTGAGTTGAGTGCTCGGCCGGGCTGTGTTTGTCTTGGAAGCTCGGTCATGCTGCAACATATACTCAGTTAGGCCTTTTCCATTTTTTGTCCCGTTTGCTCCGATGTGATCTTCGATGGTCGTATTTTGTCCCGTGTATGTTCTTTAGTTCCGAAACGAACCAAATACGCATTTAAACCTATAAGAACATGAAAATACGAAAGCAAGTAAAACTGATACAAAATCACACGTTAGCATCGCAACTATCATCATAAAGATCTCTAAAACCATGCGAAAACGAGATGATCAAAATCCCCGAGACTTGAATGTTTGCTTGTCCCTAATTAAACGTAAACATGAAAAACGTGGGAGATACAAAAATCGAGAATTTCCTTTTCCGCTAGAAACAATGCTAAAGCGAACCTAATCTATCAACAAGCAAGTTAAGAGCAAATTAGGCCTAATAACTTTCAGTCTTCATCCTAGCATCACCATGGCTACCTATAGGGAAGCAAATCAAATACGAACTAAGCGAGAAACCGCAACTCTCTCCACCAAACGAGACTGCAAACAATTGCTAAACATAGAATCAAAAAGGATACTTCTTTTATTTATGAGCTTCTTTATTCCTTTTTTACATTTTTTTTATCTTTCCTCCTCTTTTATTGATATGCGAACACACTACGCTTCTAGGACGTGGGATTTGAAGGGATCCAGCCTCTACATAGACCCAAGATACCAAGTATGGTATACTCTTGCATCCCGTTCAAGAGTGCAGCGAAGTAGAAGGTGTTTTTATGCGCCTTGATCGTAGGACGTAGAAAGGTGATCGCCAATCCACAACTTTGACCCAAACCATCGAAACGGTATCAAGGTTGATGCACTCATATCAATATTAGATCATGCTTTTAGGCATTATTTCTATCGATAGTGGATGTTAGTGTGAGCTCTTATTCTGCAAAATACGCTCAATTCATACGGTCAAATCATCCTCGTGAAAATTCAGTAACGTTTGCTTAGGTATATGTTCATGTGATGCGTTGTTGTGCATGATGGCTGATTTTTCGAAGTACTTGTGCCTGTATCGGGTTGTTGTTTGACTCTTCTTGTGCTTAGCTCTAGTTTTGTTTAGGACAAACAAAGGTTCAATTCTAGGGGACTTTGATAACACATAGTGTGAGTTAGTTTTAGGCTTCACATTTCGATCATTTCTATGTAGTTTGCATAGTTTGCATAGCACGAGTCACAAAACCGATACAAATGTTATCTATCTAGTCGCTTTGTTGATATTCAGGTTTTAAGGCGACAAGGCGTAATCGAGCTTAAGGATGTTGATTTTTGGACCAACCTGCACATACTTGGAGCTACAAACCACTCGAAGCAGATTCAAGCCAAGGAACCGCACGGAATACCCGAGCATTGAGCGAACGGAGCATAAACACAACTGTACCCCAATGAAGAGCCATGAACCCGCACATGTTGTCCTCTCACGCGGGTTGGCTACCTAGCCTGCGTGGGTCGCGTGCCGTGAAAGTAACCCTAAAACTAGTTAAAACAATGGAAAAGAAAGCGGGCGCTGCCAATAAATAGATAGTCGCTCAAAACACATAGGGGGACGAAAAAACACGAAAGAAATCTCAGTAGAAATTGGGAAGCAAGGAAACAACATTGGAACCTCAAGATGAGATAGGGAAGTCCAAGGCATCGTATTCCTTACTCTTTATCATATCTATTGTTTTTTTCTCTTCTTTTAGAGCATAATCTATGAATGAGTAAGCCTTTAGCTATCGGTTAGTGATATGCGTTATATCAAGTAATAAAAACCTAGACTAACGCTTCCGCAAGAATACGGATCGTGTAGTAACTAGGGTCGAACACAAGGAGCTAATGCGACTAATGAGCTACTAAACTAATTGAATAGACGTGTGATATGACTAGAGTTGGGATTGTGGTTAAGCTAAACTAAATTAAATCGAAGAGAAAATACTTATGGCTAAGTACCATGGGTGTCGAGAATTTGCCTAATGATGTAACGAAGTTTCAAAAGGATAATTGGTCTAGGTACTATCATGAATTTAGGGAATTCAAGCTCTCCTATAGGAACTGACTGGCGTAGACTTGTCCACTATCTAGCATGCATATACCAATGTATCCATTGCGTATCTTACATGCATAGACGCATTATGGCCGCTATCCTAATCCCTAGATTAAACCGATTGACCTGGCGTAGATTCTAAACCGGCTAACCCTAAGTCATGGCTAAGTTCCGAAACCTAATGCCCTAGCGTTGGTTTATTAGGCTTCTAAGATCATTCAATCAAGTGGCGTACAGGTAGAGAAAGCATTAAGAACAACCATGAAATCTAAAAACACGATAAATACCAATTTCATTCATTCAAGTGGCGTACAAGTAATGAAAGCATTAAGTACCACCATTCATTAAGCATAGACTTCGTTACAACATGGCAAATCACTCTAACCCATGGCAAAGGATCTACTCAGACATAGATACAGAAAAGGAAACACAAGAGAAGTCTAGATTCGACATAGATATGGAAAGAGATAACTCCCTATTCATAAACCGATGTCTTCGGTAGATTCTCCTCGCTCCCGATCCGTAGATCCGTCTTTTCTTCCTTCTTCCCCTTGCTCCAATGTCTCTCTATCTGCTCTAATCTCTTCTGGTTCGAATACCCTCCTTTAGATATCCTTTTTCTTTTAATTTTGCCGTTCTAGATCTTAGGGAAATTTGTTGAGATCCAAGGACCCGAGCGGGCATGTCCCCTACCCGCTCGTGCAAGACCTCTACCCGACCGGGTTGCACACCTTTGAGCCCGAGCGGGCACCATGCCCGACCGTGTGCTTCATCAGCCCGAGTCGTGTAAACCTACGGGATTTTCTTGACACGAATGAGCCCGAGCGGGCACACCAAATGGACCCGAGCGGGCACACCTCCCAGGTCGTGTCCCTTGAGTGCCCGAATCGTGTAAAGCTACGGGGATATTTGGTAGCAATCAACCCGACCGGGCACTCCCAATCCACCCGAGCGGGCATGACTTGAGGTGTTGTTTCCGCTCCTTTCGCTCGGTGTTTGAGTGCTCACTTCCATCCGTCGCCTCGCACAAGTTGAACCTACGTTTCCGGGGTTAGATTGCCAAAAGCACTCGTGTTTCTTCTCGTGTCTTCGTTTCCTACGCAAAACACGAAATGTGGATAAAGTCTCCGAATATACTCAATAAATGAATGAAATATGAATAATCTACTCTAAACGAGACCTAAGAATGATATAAAAACTATAACGGATTGCGTGTTATCAAACTCCCCCGGACTTAACCTTTTGCTCGTCCTCGAGCAAACCTAAAGTCGAGTCATAGAAGAATTAAACAACAATGGATACTAACATAAACTTATCAAAGAATTAGCCATTACGCAAAACAACGCGTCACATGAATGCAAGCCTAAGCGTACCAAGTTCAGACTTCGATCAACCGAAAGTCTTAAACTATGCAATTCTACCAATGACCCTAGCTAGTCCATGCTCCTAAACAACGTCCAAGCGTTCTCCATACCAACTCTCCTAAGCTTGAGATATCAATGAATTTACATTCTCGTTCTTATTTCCCTGCGGGCATTGTAAAGCCACCCGAGCGGGCACCTATGCCCGAGCATGTCCCTTGAGCACCCGAGTCGTGCAAACCTACGGGGTTGTTTGGCATGAATTAGCCCGACCGGGCACTCTCTATCCACCCGAGCGGGCATGTCTTGAAGTGTAGTTTCCGCTCCTTCCGGTCGGTGTTTGAGTGCTCGCTTCCATCCGTGGCATTGCATAAGTCGAACCTTGTTACACAACTTCGTTTTCGGGGTTAGATTGCATAATCACTCGTGTTTCTCTTCAAGTCTTCGTTTCCTACACAAAACACGAAATGTGGATAAAGTCTTCGAATATACTCAATAGATGAATGAAATATAAATAATCTACTCTAAACTAGACCCAAGAATGATATAAAAACTATAACGAATTACGTGTTATCAGTTAGGGACACACATTTTGGAAGGGATGGTTATGTTTATGCATTAATGCTTCGATCTTTCAAAATATCTTGTATTTCGGTTCTACGATCAATGCTATGAATGTTCTATACTTGTGTTGGCCGCTCAACAAGTAAGAATTTTTTGTTTAAGTGGGAGGTAGATTATGAATCCGGAAATATTGATTGTTGATTGAGTTTGATCAATAAGAATCTGACCGATCAGATAGTCGACTCAGGAATTAGTATTGCATGTTTAATGATACCGTAAATTCGTGTTAATTGCTACTATGAGGTAGGATTGAATGTTATTGTGTTTGGGGAGTTTAAGTGTCGAGGGAACCATTCTCTACTTACGAGTAAGAATTTCCAGTTATCAAGAGAGTTTAATTGATTTATGATCTTTTGTTCGTTGCACCCTTGCAATTCTGGTAACTCGAAGCCCGTAGTGTTCTAAATTATCAAGTTTTTCGTGTGTCCTCATTTTTATCAAAATTCATTTAGGATTCCTAGCTTTTACCGAACATCACATTAATTTCATTTGTGTTAGTTTAGTATATCCTTAGCTTAGATTGCATTAGTCCATAGAGTTTAACCTTGGTATTATAACGGTCCATATTCTTATGGTAAGTGAATATTAGATATTTTATTTACTTGATAGTTCGTGTATATCAAGTTTTGGCGCCGTTTCCGGGGACTAATTACGGTCTAGACTAAGAATTTTCTAGATTACGATTTAGTTTTTTCCCGAGTCTTAGTTGTTTTCCTGCATTTATTTATCTTTTTATCATGTCATCTTTACCTACATCGGATTTATACCTTGTTTTTTGTTGCTTGTCTATTCTTGTGCAGGTACCGTTGTATGAGAAGTTCCACATAAAAGCTACTCATATACGATCCCAAGATTGAAAGAACAGTAGGAGACTTGTGCAGAAAGAACGAAATTGAAACTATAGATTTGAAAGCGAAAGATATACAGAGAGTACACCAGATACACATAGTTCCGAGGAGGTGGAAACTAAGAGCGAAAGCTCCAACACAAGCAGCAGAGAAAGCGACAATGTTGAACCCAAGATGGACACTGTCGAAGAAAGATATAGAGCGTACACAACTCCAAAGCATACCTAGTTGCTATCATGCATGGCCCGTTCGATGGTAAACCATGTTGAGCTGCAATCGACTTTCATCCAGATGCTCAACAATTTTGCTTTTAGAGGAATGGAGATTGAGCACCCGAATGCACACATTACCGACTTTAAGATGCTCTATGGCACTACCAAAATCAGCTTAGAAGTCACACGCGAAGACTTATACATGTATGTATTCCCATTCTCACTCAAGGACACAACAAAAAGTTGGTTGTTTAACCATCCCAACGCTTCCATTATCTCATAGACAGAGCTAGAGCAATGATTCATGCAACAGTTCTTTTCAGATCATTGGACATTGCTAGCCAAGATTCCAATCAATTCGTTTCTTCAAGAAAGAGGTGAGAGTCTACATGATTGGATGAGCAACAACTACCTCATCGCCAGTTTCATGCAAGGACTCCAAGAGACCACACGCTTCATTATTATAGCAACATGTGGTGGTTTCCTCAGCAAACTCACTTTCCAACAACTTGAGAACCTAATCGGGAACATGGCAAGGGAGGGAGGCAAGAATGTCGCAAATTACAACCGTGATCTCCCATCCAAAGCTGATGTAAAGGAGTTAGGTATCGCTAACCTAGATCTGACTGACATAAAGCAACAAGTTGCGGAGATCTACAAGATGATGGTGGGTCTACATGTAGAGCGACATGATGCATCTATAAGTCAGGGGATAGAAGAAGTCAACTACGTCAACAATCGGCCTTACCAATATAGCTACATCAAGAGCCATCCCAACCTTTCTTATGGCAATAAAAGTAACATAGAAAACCCACAAGACTTTCACCCGCGAATGGTAACAAGAAACAAGGACCAAGGTTTCCAGAAGAGGGGGAGTGGTGAGGACCAAGGTTATCAGCATCGTGCACAACACTCAAGTTACTCCGAAATACTTCCTATGTTGCAATTGTTGCTGCAGGAACATAAGAATCACAGCTACACGCTTCGAGAAATCAAGGCTGAGCAAGATGACATGAGGAACCAAATAGACAGCTTTCAAGCAAACCTAAAACACCTGGATATGGAAGTGGCACAGCTGGCACAAGGGCCCAACCTATAGCGTGGACAACTCCCTAGGAAGCTTGAGGCAAAACCCCGAGACCAAGCCAACACCATCTATATGAGGAATGGCAAGATGGCGGAGAAACCTATGCCTTCCACATCAACCAGAGAAGAGCCTCCAAGCAATACAAATGAATGACCATCTGCCACGAGGCAATCACCCCTACCATTCTCGCAGTACCAAAGGAAATAGAACAACATGCTGAATTCACCACATACATGGAACTCCTAAGGAAGTTGCAAGTCCCGATCCCATTCTTCGATGCACACATGAAGATGCCCTTTTATGCCAAATTACTCAAGGACATGATAACAAGAAAAAGGATCGTAGACAATGAGGTAGTTGATACAAGCACCGAGGCTTTAGCCGCAAGTATAGTCTGCGTTGAGTCGGTAGAAGGCCTAGGGGGCACTCCCTAGCCGAAACTCGATGATGATGAGGGCGGATGAAGGGAAACATGCCAAAGGGGGCGCTTGTTCGATCCTTCAAAGTGATGGTGAGGAAGGGTGGATCGTAGGACACCACGAAGGCTGCGGAAGGGACCTTCGATACAGTCACACGTTCGGTTTCGCAGAGATAAAGAAGTACTCAGAATTTTTTATTGATCAATGATGTCTTTTGCAGAAACAATAAGCCTCGGTTTTATAAGCATAACTGAGAGAGAAAAAAAGGAAAAGCTTAAGTCTAGGGCGCAATTTGAGGGTGGCCGTTGTAGCCTTGATTCGAGCCAAGAAAAAGGAAAGTGAATCGTGGGGAAGGGAAAGAGCCGTTGGGAAGAGTCTTCAAAAGGGGTCGTGGGAAGCTTTGGGGAATACTTCTGGATGAGATAGAGTCTTCAAAAGCCTCTGTTCGAACTGGAGTCTTCAGGACCTTCTGTGTGCGTTGGAGTCTTCGAGTTAAGGCAAGTTGAGATGCGCCGGTCTTAAAATGGTAAGTTGCTGCTGGTGTTGTTGTTGTTGTTCACGAAGCCACCTGATGGAGTTCCTTGGGCTTCATTGATGACGAAGAGGGACTTGAGCTAAGTACACGTTGATTCTTGTACGTAGGCTCTTTGCTCGGGATCTCGTGAGTGGCTTATTGTAGACCACCGGCATGTCTATGTGTGCTCCGTCTTCTCCTAGCTCTCCATCCACTCCCGTGCTTGTCTCATCTATGCTAAGCTTGTCCTCGTTGTGATCCATGCTCGGCTCGTCCTTGCTCCGCTCCTCTCCTTTGTTTGAGTTATAGCTCGTTGTAATGCCCTCATCATCTCCTCCCCCTTGCGAAGGTTTTGCCCTCAAATCAGGCTCATCTGCATCAAAACGAGCCAAGTCAGCGACATTGAAGGTGGAGGATTATTGATGACACGCAATCCGTTATAGTTTTTGACGTGTGGAAAACACGAGTTATAATTACCTAGACCACTTCACCGCAAGTATACGGATCGTGTAGTACCAGGGTCGATCTCTAGGGACTAAGTGTGGCTAAACTAGGAACAACACTAAACTAGGAAAGAAGATGATAGGAGGGGATATGATACTAAAGGTCCTAAATCTATCCTGAGGGTAACAACAAAACGAAGGTGAAGAGAAACTAGATATGATGAATACTACGGGTAATACGTGAGAATAAGAGCTTCGTTCCGAGCTTCCTCCAGAGCGTCTTCCAGAAATAGCTCACGAACTTCGTATCCCGATCAGAAACGATTGATCTCGGAATCCCGTGTAGACGCACCACCTCCTTCAAGAAGAGATCAGCTACATGCGTCGCATCATTTGCCTTTGCGCACGATATGAAGTGCGGCATTTTGGAAAACCTGTCGACAACAACAAAGATCGAATCTTTGTTCTTGATCTTTGGAAGACCGAGAACAAAGTCCATAGAAATGTCAGTCCACAGATGAAATGGAATTGTTAAAGGAATGTACAAACCGTGGGGGTAAGAACAAGATTTGGCCTTATGACACGTGATACAGTGTGCACAAAGTCGTTCTACGTCGTGCTTGACGTGCGGCCAATAGAAATGCTCCTTGATAATGGCGAGCATTTTGTCCACGCCGAAGTGTCCCATGAGTGCTCCTCCGTGTGCTTCCTGCAACAAAAGGTCACGCATAGAACTCTGCAGTATGCACAGCCTCCGTTCGCGGAATATATAGCCTTCTGTTTGTAGAAGGGTCCGCGCGCTCCGCTCTCGCATTCTGCGTAGATCTCCTTGAAGTCGGGATCCTCCTTGTACAGCTCTTTGAGGTGCTCGAATCCCATTGCCTTGGCCTCCATTGTTGTAATTAGCGCATGTCTCCGTGAAAGTGCGTCGGCCACGATGTTGTCCTTGCCCTTCTTGT
>CM071872.1:12153950-12172175 GCA_036759665.1 Gynandropsis gynandra | reverse complement strand
CGTTGGGAAGAGTCTTCAAAAGGGGCTGTGGGAAGCTTTGGGGAATACCTCGGGATGAGATAGAGTCTTCAGAAGCCTCCGTTCGAACTGGAGTCTTCAGGACCTTCTGTGTGCGTTGGAGTCTTCGAGTTAAGGCAAGTTGAGATGCGCCGGTCTTGATATGGTAAGTTGTTGCTGGTGTTGTTGTTGTTGTTCACGAAGCCACCTGATGGAGTTCATTGGGCTTCATTGATGACGAAGAGGGACTTGGCTTTTGGGAAATTTCCGCTGATGTCTCCCTCTTCGTTGTTGAACTCCTGACGGTTATTGAGGAGCACTTGAGCTACGTACGAGTTGATTCTTGTACGCAGGCTCTTTGCTCGGGATCTCGTGAGTGGCTTGTTGTAGACCACCGGCATGTCTATGTGTGCTCCGTCTTCTCCTAGCTCTCCATCCCTTCCCGTGCTTGTCTCGTCTATGCTAAGCTCGTCCTCGTTGTTATCCATGCTCGGCTCGTCCTTGCTCCGCTCCTCTCCTTCGTTTGAGTCGTAGCTCGTTGTAATGCCCTCATTAGTAGTGATGGTCACTAAATTTCTCATGTAACAGCCCACCATGACAAAAAATGCCCGATCCAGAATATTTCGTCATCCTTTGCAGGATTTATGATTATGAGATTTAGTATGCACTAATCGACATCGAAGCTAGTGTAAGTGATAACTTCTATTTTGTTATAGTATTTTAGTTCATTTTCGTAGTTAGTTTACCAAGCATTAAGCATCACTTATTTCTCTGTCATCCTTTTCTCGTGTATTTGCTGGAAACAAATACATCAAACATGAACACGAGCAAACACGGGCAAACATGAGTAAACACGAGAAAATGCGATCAATTACCTTACATCACCAACCTGCACGACCGAACACACACAAGGAATGGAGTGCCCGACCGTGCAGCACTACCAGCACGACCGTGCATTGAAGACAACCAGCAGCCCGACCGTGCAGGTTACACAGCCCGCCCGTGCAGTGACCACCCCGACCATGCTCAAACTCCAGCCCGGCCGAGCATTGAAGACAACCAGCAGCCTTATCGTGCACTACCTAAAGCCCGCCCGTGCTCCTGGTTCCAGAATGACCAGCCCGACCGGTGCAGCCATACCAGCCCGACCGGGCTCATGAAACCAGCAAAGGACCGGAATATTTTGCACGAATCGAGCGTGCAAGAAGCTCAAATAGCTAGGATAAGATGAAGTGCCTGATCGAGCTTATTCTTTTGCCCGGTCGGGCATATTGGTCGATGAGATTAGATGATGCGTTATGAGCCTATAGAACTGCATTTAAGACTCCCATTGGCATGACTCCTTTTCAGCTTGTGTATGGAAAGTCTTGCCACCTCCCCGTCAAGCTAGAGCATCGCGCCTATTGGGCGACAAAGCTCCTTAACTTTGATCTTAAAAGTGAAGGTGAGAATCGACTTTTTCATACAAACGAGCTAGACGAGCTTCGCCTTGATGCATACGAGAGCTCTAAAATCTATAAGGAGCGTGCTAAGAGATGGCACGACAACAAGATCCTACCTCATGGAGCAGTAGAACTACGGTCCCATTGGTCTGGTTCTTTTCAACTACGAGAGGTATTCACGCATAGTGCACTAGAACTTTGGAGCTAGATTAGCGGAATCTTCAAAGCTAATGGGCAGCGCCTAAATCTCTATCAAGCTGCTCTACCGATCGAAAGCGGAAACTCCATTTCCCTATTCAATCAACCCATTGCGAACACATGAGGCATGGAGACGTCAAGCTTATAGATGTTAAATAAGCTCTTTCTAGGAGGCAATCCAGAACTTTGTTTTCTCTTTTTGTAGTTTTTTATTTCCGCACTTGGTTTATTTTAAACATAAAAAACATAAAAAAAGAGAAGTCTACAACCGTGACTTCACCTTTCTTATCCTCCGTTCAAGCTTCACATCGAGGACATCGTTCAATTCATGTATGCGGGGTAGCTCACATTTGTCAGGTGGTTTCGTTTCATTTTCTTTTGATTTTCTGTTTGATTTTTGTAGTTCTTAGCTTGCCTTTAGTTTGTTTTTGTTTTCATGAGTCAGTGTCTTCCTAGGAACTTGTCTGGTGCCATGTTTTGAGATGAGCCTTGAACCTAAAATGCTTTTAGAAGCTGACCTTTTCCGTGATATCTTGCATGTTAGAGCTTATTAGTCAATTTAAATGCAAATAGGTCTTAAGTCATTGGGAATCCTAGTGTTGCTTGTGGGATGTTTAGACGAAGCTTCTAGGCTAGTTTCTTGTTCATTTTCTCTATCCAAATGATTATACTTCATGTAGACGATGCTTTACTTCTTTTTCACGAGGATAAATCAACATATGAAATTAGCTTGTTTTGCAGAATAAGAGTGCACACTGACACTCAGGTATCGATAGAAATAATGCCTCAAAGCATGACCTATAATCAATATGAGTGCATCGACCTTGATACTTTTTCGATGGTTCGGATCAAAGTGGTGGGCTGGCTGTCATCTTTCTATGTCATAAGGGCAAGGAGCATCAAAATGCCATCTACTGCACTGCACTCTTCAAATCCGACGTCCTAGAAGCCTAGCGTGTCCACATACCATCCAAAAGAATAAAAGAATAAATGGAATAATGAATAAATGAATAAAGAAACTCATAAATGGTGGAGAGAGTTACGGTTTCCTGTTTATCTTGCCTTTGATTTGCTTTCTCATAGCCCATGGTGAACCTAGGATGTAGACTGAAAGATTACTAGGCTGAATTTGCTCTTAACTTATAGATTAGGTTCGCTTTAGCGGTGTTTCTAGGGGAAAGGGGAATTCTTGGTTTTTGTATCCCCACGTGTTCCACGTTTACGTTTGATTAGGGACAAGCAAACATTCAAGTCTGGGGGATTTTGATCATCTCGTTTTTGTACATGATTCTGGGCATGAATTTAGAGATGTTTATGACGATAGTTGTGATGTTTACGTGTGATTTTGTATTTGTTTTACTTGTTTTCGTGTTTCATGTTCTTATAGATTTTAATGTGTATTTGGTTAATTTCAGAGATAAAGAAATACACAGGATAGAGTACGAGCATCGAGGATCACAATGGAGCGAACGAGACGAGAAACAAACAAGCAATGGTCGAGCATATGCTGCAGCACGACCGAGCTTCCAAGACAAACACATAGCCCGGCCGAGCAACCAACTCAGCACAACCGAACATGCAACAAAGAAGACAGCACGATTGAGCTAAGCAAGAGCACAACCGAGCATGCATTTGTAGGACACAGCCCGGCCAAGCATGAGCAAGAGCATGACCGAGCACTCCTTCTAAAACAATGTGCACAACCGGGAATCACATGGAGCACGATCGGGCATGCACACAGCATGGTCAGACACTTGATAAAGCCATTCTACAAACATGGAAATGATGCATGGGTATAGTTTCAGGTATCAACCACGCAAGTACGGGATAACTCGATGGAATCACGTTTGTATGCTTTGATAGAGGGTAGGAATTGCATTAGGATCGTCCGCCTTAGATATCTTAATCGGGAACGCACGATTAGATAGATCAACTATTAGTTTCGGAAGCTTTGCGGTGAAACTGTATCCTAGAAAATTTCTCTCATTGTCAAGAACTCATTAGTTTACTGCATTTTCATTATTTCATCTCTAAACCAATATTTGTTAGTTTGATTTCTATTTGGAGTTAGTTCGTGTTGCATAATCCTATGGGATCGACACCTAGAGTACTACACATGTGTCGTGCATTTGCAGGTAGTTTAGGTTAATTTAGTTTAACTTTAATTGCATCAAGAGAAATCAGAAAAAAGAGCATAAGGTACCAAAAAATCCCTATTCGTTACTGTGACATTATATGTCTCGAATGTCAAGGTTGAGGTCACTACACCAAAGAGTTTCCAAACGCACGGTTAATGTCGGGACGAGTTGATGGCGAACATGTGATAGAACCAGACGATGAGGTGGTACAAGGGGTTGATTGTGGGCTTCACTGTGTGAATGAAAGTTGTGAGGAGCATGAGGAACCAAAGGAAGAATAAGCTATAGTGCTGAAAGTCTTGGAATTATGAGACACGGAGGAGCAACTACCGATGGAAGAGACGTGTGAGAAGTTAAAAGACCTTGAGGTTTTGTGAGAAATCCAGAAATAGGCATGTGAGAGCACACACAAGGAAGTCATGTTGCTTCTTTTGAGTGGTTCTTCATATTGTTTGTTGAATAAGTAATCACCAAATAAAGAGAAGGATTGAATTTGGTGTGCTCGAGAGAAGTGGTGCGGTTTCACATGCCTATGAAAAGCTCATACAAAGCACAAATCACAACTTATGATGCAAAAAGATGGACCTTGTAGAGTCTGCAAACGCACAAAGCCTAATGCTTCCCAAATTGAAGGTCTGGATTTCAGGACAAATTATTTTGAAGAAGGACACAATGATGTGAATGAGATCTAAGATCGGCCATACGAAATGCAAGGATAAACAACAACGAGGGACAAGGGAAAGGAGCTTCAAGATGTGTTCGCACTTGGACACACAATGAGGAGCAAAGGAAGGGAGTTTTGAGACTTGATCAAACAATTGGGCATTAAAGAATGGCTAAAGACCCCACGAAGGCATCAAGTACACTTAAAAAAGACTACAAGATATCCCTACAATGAATGGAGGCCAAAAGGAGCAAGACGCATGAGCATCAGGCAATGTTCACTAGAGTAGATTTTTGCTCGGCCAAGATGCTCGGTTAGACCATGAAACGCTTGACCTGAGCATTTCTTTAATACACTTTTTGTTAGCTTTTTCGTTTTTAGGGTTATGACTTATGTGGCACTCAACTGAAGTATTTTATTTGATTCATGTTTCTTTATTTAACTTGTTCTCCATATTTTTAAGTTATATTACTTTATTTTGTTTTCCATTATTGTTTGGTCTCTCTAAATAGGGAATCATTATATGATATTTTAACTAAGTATTGAGAGTTTAATTTCTTTGCCAATCCTAGAGATGTCGTTGCTAGCTGACTCTTTTTCTATAGAAAACATAACCTAGTAAAATTGAGATAACAGCTATAAATGGTCCAAGTTGATTCTAAGTGATTCCAAGTTGTTCTCCGGCTTATCAACTCAAGATCAGAAGTATTGTGGCGTCGTTTGTTTTGTCTGAGGTTTTCTAATCGAGTTGTAGTTAGGGTTTAGGACGTTTTTTCTTCTTGAAGACAAGTTCTAGGTTCAACTTTTGGGTTACTAGTGGTTTTCATTCTAAATCCATTCTCCGAACAATAGAACGTTGATCTAGAATCATATCACAATAACTTAATTGTGCTCGTCTTCTTTTCTTGACAGATACTAAAAGGCAAACACACATGAGAAATTCGAAAAAAAAAACAACCAAGAGAAAGAGAAAAATATGGAGTTAAAGTTTTGGTTTTTGGTTTCTCCCCCGCTGATGAGTTGTCTAGGTATGAACTAATCCTTATCAAGTTTTAATATTTAAACCTAGACTAAGCATTCCACAAAGATATGTATCATGTAGTACCAGGGTCAAACACATGGACTAAGAATGATCTAGATTATTAATCGTACAAAAACCATGGTCATAATATGGTGTACTATGTACTTAGAATTTATCTTAAATTTATGATATAACTATTTACATCGAGACAGTGCTTCCAGATTAGAGTGTTGGTTTTATGTATGTTGATCCATTAAAGACATCGCTACCGTTTTGGTTCTATCGAACAATTCAATCATCTAAAGCTGGATCTATATGGTCTCGCAATACAAATCTGAATCTACCTGCTCTTGCATTGCAAACCTTGTTCTACTATATAGCTTACTAGTGTCATGATTCTGAACCTATATTTCAATATATTAGTAAACCTACCTGATCTCGTAATATAGATTTCTATCCAATGTTTAAGTCAATGGCGTTAATGACCTACACATCGAATGCAATATAACTTGAAATCTCGAATCCTAGACCGATTAACCCACTCCCATGTATGATCAATCATAACTATCTAATTACATTAGATCTTATAAAACCCAATGTCTTCATCTACAACTATACCATCTGACATTCAACTCCATGGATATACAAGAATTGGAAAAATTAGAACATGCTTTAGACCATAAATCTAAATAATAGTGAAACCAGCCATTAAGTGCGATAAATACAAATACACAATATTTTTAGCCTGGAGCATGGATCGACTAGGTGATTTTACATCTCAGGATCAAACTACGATAATAAATAAAGTAGACGGAATGTTGAGAAGACTCAAGCTATCTATCTTGATCAGTCGCCACTAGCCTCACCTTATTTTTATCTTCGTCCGTAGTTCGATCTATCGATTACAACCTCTAGAATTTTCTATTTTTTGTACAATCCAAAAATTCCTTTTCTTACTTTATGTGTGGTCCTCTCGTCAGTAGTTTGTCCTAGACCTCTTAAGAGCTTTTGTCGTCCTTTAGAAATTCATAATTTGAATTTCTTAGTGTTTTATGTGATCGAGCGGTCGAGCGTTCGTCTGCTCGGACCAAGTGATTGTTGTTTTTCTTCTGCACGTCTTGGAGTTCAGAGTTGTGCGGAACTTACTTTCTCGAGTTCATACCTTCTGCTCGACCGAAGCACTCGATTGAGTGTCTTCTATAGAACTTTGGTGCATCTTGTTCTTTATTTTGCTCGATCGGTCGATTAATTGCTTGGGTTAAGCATTTTTGGGAATTGGCCTTTTTCATTTCCCATATTTTATAATTTATTTTAAATTTCTTTTTAGAATTTGGACTTTTTGGCCTTTTTTCTATCTCCTTTCTGTTCTTTCTACGTATCAGATATCATGGTAATATGAAAAGACAAAGACATGTAACTAGGACTCACATTCACCTATGATGATTGTCGCCACCCCTTGGTGACATGTCTAGCTCTTGTTTGAGTGAAATGAAAAGATATGTAAGAATTGTAAACTTGAACAAGATGAAAATGGACCTGATACTCCAAGGAATGAGGAACAATTCTTAGGGAAAACTCTATGCTTGGGAGCTAGGATTCAAGGACGATCCTAAGATTATCAAGTTAAAAATCTATCCTGTGAAACGATAAAAACAAACCTAACTTGAATTCTCCAAGTTAGCTAAGTTCTACAATTCGTTCGAAAACAGTTAGTTGATATTAAATTCAGTGTATGTAGTTGGTGGGCAAAGCTAAATTACTTAATTTTCCTAATATCATCATGGCTCGATTTCCTTGTGGTTAAATGTATGCATGATCGTGCCTATGAGGTTCTTAAAAAATTTATCGAAAAATGAAACATGCACCTATATGATCCTATATGCAAACTGAACTATCCTAAGTATTAGTTATGATGGCAATCGTGACTAATTAGAGTCTCGAGTTCTTTGGTCACAAAATGTGACCATCCATGAGAGTCTTAACCTTGAAAAAAGATTTGTTTGAAACATCTTCAATACAATCTTTGAGTCATTGTTCGAACTCAGAATTTTCTTCTACCCATATAGGGACGTATTCAATCACCACTAAAATGTAAATGTTTCCAAATGACAATGTAAACGGTCCAATGAAGTCAATTCCCCACATATCAAAGAGCTCGACTTCTAAGATGTATCTCTGAGGCATTTCATGACGCTAGGAGATATTTCTTGTTCTCAAACACTTATCGTAAGCTCAAACAAATTTGTAAATGTCCTTGAATAACGTGGACCAATAAAAATCCGCTTGCAAAATTCTTTAAGAAGTCTTTCAAGCTGCAAAGTGTCTAGCATAATACGAGGAGTGGCAATGAAATATGACACTTTGGATCTTTCCCTCAGGGATGCATCGTAAAAAATGCCCATCTTGTTCCCGTTTGAAAAGGAACGACTCATCCCAATAATAATGTTGGATGTCATGGGGGAATTTCTTCCTCTTGTGATAGTTCAGCTCTGGCGATATCACCTCTCCACCAAATAATTAACAATGTCTACATACTATGGGGTGTATAAAGTTGAGACGATTAGAACATTTTCATCCCTCATCGTGTCATCTATAGGGATGTCCTTGGAGATTTCGGGATGAGAAAAATAATCAGCAACTCCATTATTTGCTCCTTTTATTTCTCAAATCTCTAAATTGAACTCTTGAAGAAGTAAAATCCATCATATGTGTTGGGATTTGCATCTTTCTTTGCAAGCAAATATCCACAATGTAACGTGATCGGTGTAAACAATGACCTTTCAAACGTGAAGACCACCACGAACAATTATATTTTCATTATAGAATAGTTCTCTTGCACATCATTAAGAGTGCAGATCTTATAAGAAAAATTGTATAAAAGTCGGTCTTTTTTGTCCCAAAATTGCTCCCACTGCGTAATCACTAGTGTCACACATAAGGTGAAATGATAACTTGAAATCTGTTGGTTGAATGATAGGAGGTGATGTTAGTGCTTTTTTTAGCATCTCAAATTCGATCATCCGTTCTGTGTTGAAATCAATTGGTGTGATCAGTTCGGCGAGTGGCCTTGATATCTTTGAGAAATCTCGAATAAATCGGTGATAGAATCATGCATGCCCTAGGAGGAAAGTACTCATGCCTTTGACGTTTTTCGATGAGGATAACGTCTGAATAACCTCGATCTTTGCTTTATCGACCTCTATGGTTGTGGTCGATATCTTGTGTCCAAGCACTATTCTTTCATGTACCATAAAATGGCATTTCTACCAATTGAGCATGGGGTTGACTTGAAGACACCTCTCTAATACTTCACAAAGATTTGTTAGAAACACATCAAAGGAGGTCCCATGGACTAAAAATTCGTCCATAAGAACCTACATAATATCTACTATAATGTCCGAGAAGATGGATATCATGCACCACTGAAAAGTATTGCAGAGGCCAAACAACATCGACGATAGGCAAAAGTACCATAAAGACATGTGAATGCCGTCATCTCTGGGTCATTTGGATGTATCGGAATTTGAAAGAATCCCAAATATAAGTGAAGAAAATAGAAATGGGAATGCAATTCAAGACATTCAAGCATTTGATCAATGAAAGGCAACGAAAAATGATCCTTCCTAGTGTTCGAATTTAGTTTTCGGTAGTTTATAAACAATCTCCAACCCATTACTTTCCTCATCAGAATTAATTCATTTTTCATTGGGGATTTCCGTGATCCCTCCCTTCTTAGCTACGATTTGGACAGGTCTAACCCATGAACTATCGAATATCAGGTATATGATAACTGCATCTAACAATTTCAGAACTTCTTTCTTAACTACTTTGTTCATGATCGGATATAGCCTAAGTTGATGCTATATAGATAGCTTGGTACAATCCTTTTGGTAGATTAAATTCATGCATAATGAGGGATTAAAAACCTTAAAGTCATCTAGTGTATACACTAGTGCTTTCCTATGTTTCCTAAGGGTTTTCACAAGTGCATCTATCGAGACGTCAACTAACCCTGCGTTAACAATGATAGGATATTTGATTTGGGACCTAGAAAACATACCTTAACCCTTGTGTTAAAGGTTTAAGTTCTACCTTTGGTATATTTCCGACACTCCAATCCGGTTGTACGCTTGTCCCTTCCTTTGGAAATTCCTTTGATATGGTATTGACGTCCATATCTTGGGCATGAATGGCTTCAAAAGGTACGAATTCCCCATAGGCTGAATTTGGCTTCAAAAGGTACAAATCGACCCGAGCGGTTGAATTGCTCAAGCGAGAGAACAACAAAATCGACTAATCTATAGTCTAGAGCAATCAAGCTAACTGGTTTTTGGTTTCCAGTGAATTTGCTCGACCCGAGCGGTTGTTGTGCTCGGTCTAGCGTTGTGCTTAATCGCTTGCTCTTTCATGATCTTGGAGAATTGTTGTCTATATCCATCCACTTCAGTATGGCTCGCATATATTCCCTCATTTGAAGCCAAGACGACCATCTCCAAGGGATCCGCATCCCTTATTTCTCTAACAATGTCAGCCATGAGAGCTTTGAAAGGTCGATCAAACATATCAAATACATCATTGATGTTTGGTTGCATTTTTTTTCTAGGGTTTATTCCACAATTTCGTCTTCGATTGTAATCATTAGTCTTCCAGCTCTCACATGGATGATAGCATCCATTTTATTCAGAAATAGACAACCGAGGATGATTGGTACTTTTGCATCCTTGTCCATATCAAGTATTACGAACTCCACCGGCGTGAAGTAGTCTCCAATCATCAAAGGCACGTCTTCTAAGATGCCTAACGGATATTTGATTGAACGATCCACCAGTTACAATGTCATCCTCATTGTTTAAGCTTGCCTATGTTGAGCTTCTTGTAGATTGACAGCAATAGTAAACTCACGCTAACACCTAGATCACAAAGAGTGGCCAATTGAAACATTCCCCAATCTGCCCGCATAGGGTGTAGTTCATGTTGGATGATGCTATTGCATTCCGGATTGACCGTCATTGTCTCGTTCTCGATAAACACTTTTTGGATAATATGTCTTTCAAGAATTTAGCATAGGATGGGACATGAATGATGGCCTCGTGTAATGGCATTTTGATTTCCAGCTCCTTCATCATCAACACAAATATAGAAAGTTGACTGTCATCATTCTTCTTTCTTTGTCGAGATGCAAAAGGTAGTGGAGGCGTTTTCCATGGTAGAACAATATATGCTCGCTTCTTTTCTTTTCTGTTGTCATTATGGGGGCTATTATTTCAATACACCTAGAAACATCCATAAAAGTAGACATCATAGCTTCTCCTCTCTTGAGTTGATGGTGAACAGGTTCTGCAAGCTCCTTCCTGCTTCTCAACGCAATAGTGCTGAACTGCTCTCGGGGGTTTAGATTAAGTTTTTGTGGGAGTACTTTATTTCTTCTAGGAGTGGATTCAAGCTAAGCGACTTGGGTATCCAACATCTTTAGATTCATTTGGATTTCTTCCATTTGTTGGCCCATCATATGCTTGAAGTGATTCTGTTCAGCGTTCATCTCGTGCAGCTCCTTATTATTATATATTCGTTCCTCCAACAACTTAGAGAAAATAGAGTTTATCTCTTCGGTCCCTTCATGTTGCTGCTGTTGAATCGGATTTTCCCTCGGGAATACATGAAGCTGAAATATCCTTTTTTTATTCTACATCTTTGTGATATATGTAATTGAGGTTGTTCGACACGTATTTCACAACTTTGTTCATATGTTGTGCTAAACATATTATCAATGATTGTCTTGACATCTTGGACATCTATAGAAAAAGTCAATGTTTTCTACTTTATGGGGGCTATTTGAAATTTCAGTTCAGCTACTTCACTTTGGAGGGTTCGAACCTTAATTGTTGACTCTCTCGTTAGAACTCTCTTTACACATTTAATCAGAGCATTCCTCTCGCTAGTCATCTCCGCAATTCGTTCTTCTAGCTAATTGAAATGGAGATCAAATAGTGAACCTCCACATGTTGTATTTATCTAAACACGGATGTCCTCTCGGATTCCCTCAATAAACGTTGATATGAGTTCTTCTAATCCACCCCGTTATGTGGATTAGCACATTGATAGCCTTTGAGTTGTTCCCAAGCCTCATACAATATCTCATCATCTTCTTGAGTAAAGGTTATAATTTTGTTGTACATAGCTTATGTCTTGTGAGATGGAAAGAATTTCACCATAAACCGTTCTTCAAATTGATTCCATGTATGGATAGAGTTTTAAGCTAATGTGTATAACCATTCTTGCACCTTGGTCCTAGAGAGAAAATGGACAGGCTAATAGCATGCCAACCTCTTCTATTACTCCTTGGACTAGCTTGAGTAAACTACACATCATTTTAAACTTCATCAAATGAAGATTTAGATCTTCATTTAATCTCCTTTTGAAAGCATTTTGATTTGGAATTAGCAGAAACGATGGTTGAAGTTCATACTAGCTTCGATCAATATTTGATTGTCGGATACAGAACAAGAGTTTGGCATGTTTAGGAGTGGTATGTGCTCTGTAAGTTTCCTCCTCTGAAGTCTTGTTTTCAATGTTGTCAGCCATGGACAATCTTTCAGCTTGCTTTCTATCGTTTCCTCTAAATTGGGCTGCGTACCTGCCAAGAAAACAAAGAAAATAAAACAAGAAGGGATTTCAAAAGCAAACTAAAAAACAAAAACAAAAAATGACCTACCTTTATAAAACTAATAACTAAATCGACTAAAGTACCCGACAACGTCCCCAAAAACTTAATGTATTGTCTAGGTTTTTGTCTTCAAGTGAGCACCTTGAAGTTCTTATCTGTCTGAATCTAACTTTGATGATTTCATACCTTCTTCTCGATCAAGCAAGGAAGTGTACGGATCGAGCATTTTATGTGGAACTTTGGTGCATCTCGTTCTTCACTTTGCTCGACCAATTGATTAACTGCTTAGGTCGAGCATTTTCTCTGCCTTAGCTGATGAGCTCTTTTCATGTTGTAACTTGCTTCGTTTCACTCTAAATATACTCCTTCATTCATATAGCCTACAATATCATTAAACAAAGAAAACAAGGCGTAAAACAAAACTAAAGGAGGCTAAAACTATCACTCAAAAACATGCGATTTCCAACAGACATATCCGTTGGAAATATTGTCAACTGCCTTGCAACGGACAAATCCATTGGAGGTGGCAACGGATGCCCTATACAAAAGGGGCGACAGACCCGTTACAAGCAATGCAATGCATGACCGTTGAAATGTTATAACTGATATTTGGTGCACGTTCGTTGACACGCAAAATGATGGGGAATAGTTTGCTTCAATGGATACCCGTTGGTAGTGTGACGAGAACTGGCAATGATGGTGGGAGTACCATTTCAACGGATGCCCGTTAGAATTTATAAAAATTATCAAAGGGCATCCATTGAAATATCTACGGAAAAAATAAAAAACTAAAAAAATAAATAATTAAAAAAAATTAATTAATATAAAAGTGTTTTTATTCCATGAAGAGCATCTTGTGTTGTTCGAAGTGTGGTTTCCAGATGCTCGACATGCCTATCTTGTGTGTAATTCTCTTGAACCACGGGAGGGTACCATCGTAGCATCCTCGACGATATCCTTTTAGAGCGAACCGAAACCGTATAAATGCCTCATATACGGTCTAACAGACTACAAAATCAAACATGTTAAAGTTAGCATTATTAAAAAATATATTTTATTAAAATAAAGAATTATAAACAATAATCTTACTATTTACTTCCAAATAAATTTATCCTTTTGTAGAGGACTGAGATCGTCGGGAGTTGAACCACAGACTTGTGATTGTTATGTGATCTTATCCGTCACATCTTTCACATTCGTTCTGCCCAAGGGTCGACGAGTTCGGGTTCATTGCTCTCTTCCCCGACAATGGACTTCTTCTTGATGTGGGTTTCTTCAACCAGCTCAAGAAGAGTCGGTTCTCGTCCCATTCTCTGCATCTGCAACATTATAGTTATATAATTAGATAACAATTTTATATAATAATAAAATTTATTAATGCATTAAAATAAACTTTACCAATTCTTTCTTTCGTTTAGGGGATGATATTAATCACCAAGTATGTTGATGGGGTCCATCTCCGAGAACCTTCTCATCGTACCAACATTTCTTAGCCTTCTCACTCTTGGCCTTGAAGTCCTCGAACTCCCCATGTTGGACGATTTGGTTGAATACCTCGTCTGATGTTGGGGTCAATTTGGCGTTCTTCCTGTAATAGTTGTCCTTGGCGTTGTTCATCATCAAGCGCAACCAGGTTGCATGTCATGCATCCAAGCAGTGTAGATGCGCGATGTATCCTTCTTCTGCCATCTATATGCGCGCTGCAAAATTAAATTGAAATAAATTAGTTTATAGATAAAAGTATATATCAATTTAAAAAGGAATTGTATATTAAAATTTTACTTACGATGAATGTACACCACCATCGGTGGTGTATGACTTCTTGCGTCACTTGCCAGGAATAGTACAGTCGATCTTGTAGTAATCCTTGGATGATGTTATTGTTCGTTGTTTTAGAATATCATCCACATCAAACCTGCACATGAAACAAAATTATTAGATAATATTAATAACTAAATACAATATAAATTATGTAATTACTATCATACCACAACGTCTCGTCAGGATATATAGGATCAATAATCGGGATGGAGGGACGCTCGTCGCAACTATCGATCAAAACATCTATGTCCACCACATGATCTTCTTCATTAAATAATGGTGGTGTTGATATAGGTGGAGGAGGCTGATATGGTGGCACCAACATACCACCGTAACCGAGGAATCATTGAGCTCTCATTTTGTATTGTGTATAAGTGTTTAAGTGTTTGAGAGACCTTTTGTTTTGAAATAATGTTCAAGAATGAATTGTTCAACGGATAATATAATGAAATTTTCAATGAGCATCCGTTGGCATTCCAACGATGCCAATTGGAAATTATGTCAACTCAATGGATGCAATTAATTGACACGTTTGTTGGGATCTCAACGGGTATCCGTTGGCATTTCCATTGGATGACCATGATAACATCCGTCAACAGACAACCATTGCAAGTTCAAATGGATACCCACTAAAAATCTTCTAACGGGTATCCATTGCCATCTAACAACGGGTATCCATTGGCGGTGACCAACAGTCATCCGTTGGTGGCCTGAAGTGTTGTAACGAACATCCGTTGGCAGGTCGAAGTGTCACAATGCGCATCCGGATCTAGTTTCCAACGGATGCCTATTGAGATAGGATAAACCTTAAAACTTTTCTCAGTGTTGATCAGAATTTAACGTTTTAACGGGTTTTCGTTGCAATTGGCAACGGATGCCCGATGAAAGTTGATTATATTAAGTTAAAAAAATAACAAGTTAGAAAAAATTATATATTACAACTACATAATTCACATTTCTTCTTCTGGTTCAACGTCTTCATAATCGCGTATGTATTATCCATGTATGTCTATTCTTGCGAGAATCTCCTCTCGCTTGTCTATATGAATTAATCGTATCAACTCAGGATTATCGGTTTGCAACGGATCTTCTTTTTCATATGTGCTTATAACTCCTCGCGGCTTGATCTTTATAATGACCCACCACTCCTCTCTTTGACGTTTCAATGTTGTTGGATATTACATGTTTCATACTTGATCTTCTTGATCTATTGTGATTAATGGATCATACTTACAATATTGTCGTGCCAGATTGGTGTCAATTCCTCCCCATCGATTTTTTCGTGTACCACGTCCTACGTTTGGGTCGAACCACTTACATTTAAAAAGTATTACATTCAATCCAACAAGATCAAGATATTCAACTTGTCGGATTCGGTGCAAAATGTCGTAGAAAGTATCACCCTCTATTTTATTATTAACACAAACACCGTAATTGTATGTGCTTCTATGATTTTGTGTTCGTACGTGTGGAATATGTATCCACCAGTAAACAAAATTGGCCAACACATAACATTTCGTGCAGGACCATTAGCCAAATCTCAACCATATAGGATGTCTCTCATCAGAGGATTTAACCTATATAACATAAAAAAATGAATACTTTATAACATAATAACATTTTATTTATATATATAACATACAAATATACGTTTACTTACATAATCTCTCTACCACGACCCATAATGTTGAAGTTTCATTTCCGTGAGTTCATTTGCATTTAGATGAAGATATGTACTCATTACTTCTTCATCAAATATCCTGTGATGAAAGAACATCAACACATATATTTTTAAAGATATGTATTTGCGTTTATAAGATCTATTTTCATTGTTTTGTATCTTTCGAAAGGTAATAGCCCTTGACAATTAAATAATATATATGTGTGCATGTGTTTATACTCCTTTGGTGTTAGCCAATATTCTTCGGATTTACCTCATGTACGTCCAATCGATGTAAATATATCAGGAATCATGACAAATTGCGGATTATCTTGATATAGATAGTTTGTGTGATCTTCTGCTGAGCGTCTTTGTTTCGCCGGAATATGCGACTCGAAATAAAATGTGTTGAAATATGTGATTTCTTCCAACAAGTATTTTTTTAACAATAGATCCTTCAACCGCTGCTTTATTTTTTTTATTTTTTCTTTAGATGAAAGAAAAACCTTTCGAAAGGATACATTCATCGAAATTGAGCTGGCCCACCGAGTATTGCCTCATCTGGTAAATGTATTGACAAATGTTCCATAACATCAAAGAAGGAAGGCGAATAAACTTTTTCCAATGAGCATAATACTTCAGAGATATTGTTATTCATTAATTCCAAGTCATCCATTTTAAATTTATTGAACATATATCTTTGAAAAATACCCTAATTTCGCATAGCACATCGTGAACGTTTCATGGTAAGAGCTTGACAAATGCAATTGGAATGATTCGCTGCATGAAAACATGACAATCATGACTTTTCAACCCGATCAGCCTCAAACCAACAATATCAACACACCGAGCAATGTTTGATGCATATCCATCTGGAAACTTAACGTCTTCTTTTAACCACCTTAATAATGTGGTTTTCATCGGCCTAGATAATCTAAATGCTGGGATAGGTGCCCTTCCATATCTTAACTCCAACTCAGATCTTTCACATATTGTCTTCAAATCTTTTCTTGATTGTATATTATCCTTAGTTTTCCCATCACATTCAAAACAGTATTGATGATGTTATCGAAAAAGTTCTTTTCGAGATGCATAACATCCAAATTATGATGTAATATCAGTGATTTCCAATATGGTAGTTCCCAAAAGATACTACGTTTATACCAGTTATGCCATTCACCTTGGCCTTTTGGTTTTCGATGCCTAAGATCTCCACCGCAATCTATCGATTCTTGTAAATCTCCTATTGTGTTTAATCGTTCGTAAAGGATTTGCGTTCTGGTTTACATGCACGATGCCTCTTCTTGTTGTACCACGTTCTCTCGGAAATGTTATCTTTTCTAAAAGCATGTCCACCAGGAAGAAATCTTCTATGACAATCAAACCAACATGGTTTCTTCCTATGTACTAGTACAAATGAATATGTGTCCTTCATATAATAGGGACATGCCAATCTCCCATGCACACTCCATCTAGATAACATTCCATAGGTAGGAAGTCACTAATTGTCCATAACAAGACCGCTTTCAATGTGAAATTTAGCTTCGTACTCGTGTCATAAGCAAGAATTCCATCATTCCACAAATATCTTAATTCATGAATCAATGGCTGCAAAAAGGCATCAAAACTTTTCTTCGGATGTTCTGGTTCTGGAATCAACAATGTCAGAAACATTACTTCTCTTTTTAAACACATATATGGGGGCAAATTATAAGGAGACAAAATCACTGACTACAAAGAATATTGACTTCCAGATTATCCATATGGACTAAAACCATCGGTGCATAGGCAAAGATAAACATTTCTGATCTCATACGCAAACAAGAAAATATTTCATTGAAATCTTTCCGAGCCTTACTATCCGATGGATGTTGCACTATCCCTTCCCCCGTCGAGTTTTTTCTATGTCATCTCATTGCCGAAACGATTTTTTTCGATTCAAATAACCTTCTTAACCTGTTTGCTACAGTCATATATAACTTTTTTTGTACGGTGTATATTTACGTGAAGATGGGTTTTTTGGACGAAATCTGCTTGCACCGCAAAAATTGCATTCCAACATGTCTTTATCATTTCCCCAAAACAGCATGCAATTGTTTCTACAAACATCAATTTTCTCATATGGCATTGATGTGGGTTAAGCTCAAGTAATAAATTACCTAGATCTAACGCTTCCGCAAGGATACGGATCGTGTAGCAACTAGGGTCGAACACAAGGAATTCATGCAACCTTAAAGCTATTAAACTAATGGAATAGACGAGTAAATTGAATAATTGTGGATTGCAAACGAACTAAACTAAACTAATCGACGGGATAAACTTATGACTAAGCACCATAGGTATCGAGAGTTTGCAGAACGATGTAACGACCATGAATAAACTTATGACTAAGCACCATACTATCATGAGTTCAGGGAATTCAAGCTCTCCTATAGGAACTGACTGGCGTAGACTTGTCCACTATCTAGCATGCATATACCAATATATCTATTGCGCATCTTACATACATAGACGCATTGCAACCGCTATCCTAATCCCTAGATTCAATCGATTGACCTGGCGTAGATTCTAAACCGATTAAACCCTAAATCATGGCTAAGTTCCAAAGTCTAATGCCCTG
>CM071872.1:12126979-12138157 GCA_036759665.1 Gynandropsis gynandra | reverse complement strand
CCGAGCGGGCACAGCCTCTACCCACTCGTGCAGGCCTTATGCCCGACCGTGTGCCCACATTTTAGCCCGAGCGGGCACCATGCCCGATCGTGTGATTCTTGAGCCCGAGTCGTGCAAACCTGCGGCGATTTCTTGGCATCAATTAGCCCGAGCGGGCACTCCAATTCCACCCGAGCGGGCACTCCATTCTGGTCGTGTTCCTTGAATGCCCGAGTCGTGCAAAGCCACGGGGGTAATTGGTAGCAATTAGCCCGATCGTGCACACTTCCAATGCCCGAGCGTGCATGTCTTGAAATGTTGTTTCCGCTCCTTTCGCTTGGTGTTTGAATGTTCACTTCAATCCATGGCCTTGCACAAGTTGAACCTTGTCACTCAACTACGTTTTCGGGGTTAGATTGCCATAATCTCTCGTGTTTCTCCTCATGTCTTCGTTTCCTATGCAAAACACAAAATGTAGATGAAGTCTTTGAATAAACTCGATAAATGAGTGAAATCTAAGTAATCTACTTAAAACTAGACCTAAGAATCACGTAAATACTATAACGGATTACGTGTTATCAGGCATTCCCAAATCGTTTAAAACATTCTTTGTTTCGTAGTATATCTCGGGGGCTTGATTATGTTCCGGTAAATATTCACGCATGGTTTTTCAAAATGAATCCATGTAATTTTCAGCAAAATTGTAGTCTGTTTTGATACCCATCAATCTTGATAACAATGATAAACGAGACAGACCTTCGCGACAACCTTCATATATAGGTTGTTTTGCCGAATCCAATAGGTTGAAAAATTAGTGTGCCTCAATGTTCAGCATCTCTTTGTGCGGTGGTTCATGAACAACTCTTGGAAAATCATCTGACACCATTTCCACATATGGATTGGTCATTGATACTTCATAAACAACTTTGTCATTTCTTTCTATTTTATGTGCTTCTTGCACAATATCTCCAAAGCCATAGTTTTCGCTATGAAATAACCAAATTTCGTAATTCTCTATGAACCCCACCTTGTAAAGATGTTTGCAAAAAAATTCTTGACTTCGATACTTCATATTTTTGCATCTTTTATAGGGACATAACATTGTCCTGCGTTCTTGACACAAAGGTTGAATTGATGCAAAACTCATGAACTGTTCCAATCCGTGTAAGAATTCTTGAGTAATTTCCTCAGTTACGGGATCTTTTCTTCTATACATCCACTCTCTTGATCTAAAAATATATCTTTTTGAAGAAGATGACATTATTTTGAAAATATATTTGTTTGTTGATAGATTGTGGTAGAAGCCGTATTTTCGATCGGTAAGTAGAGTTTTTTTCAACGGACATCTGATAGGAATATCAACGGATGACCCTTCAAATATGCAACGGATGTCCGCTGAAATATTCTAACGGCAAGCTCGAAAGTTGCAATTACAATGGCCATCCATTGCCATTGTCAACGGACATCCGTTGCTTCGTACAACGAACATCCATTGGCCAGTTTTTTGGGTTTCCAACGGTCATTCAACGGATATCTGCAACGGATTTTTTTCTGTTGTATGTCCATTCCAATTCACAACGGATTGTAATGGATAGTAGCCCATTGATCATTCTAGGGCATCCCTTGGCGTCCGTTGGAAGTTGCCATCAATGGACGGATCTGTTGATCCGTCCATTTAAAACCTAGTGTTTTTTTGTAGTGTACGTAAAACGTGGTAAAAACATGTAAGTTAATATAGAATTAAAATGGTATGATCATTCATTAAGAAAAATGTGTTTTCCGACAGCCACGCATGCAATTGTTTTGGGCACGTTTTCGTTCAAGGAATTTGTTTGGGATATTGAAACTCGTTTATCTTTTCTACCACTTATCGATTGTTTTAGAGCTCATTATCTCTCGAGTCAAGTGTTTTCTCTATTTTCTTTTTTGTTTTCCAGAACATTGTTGTTTGTTATTTGTACGGTTCCTTCGGTAAATAGACGCAAATATGGATTCCATATAACATGCCCCCAAAACTAAACAAAGGTCATAGAAACAAATCCCAAAAAAAAAGAAAATAAAAATGGTCTAAAAAAGGGCTCAGTTTGCCTCCCGAGAAGTGCTCATTTATATTCCAAGCTCGACCATATCCACTTCTACATTCATAGAGTTTGATCAGGCTTCACAAGGAGTTTCCTCGATATTGTGGACAAAGTGATCGGCTATTGATCTCCTTCGTTCTTACTTGCTAATGTTTGTTTTAGTATTTTCAATTTATGGGTCGAGTGTTATGAGTCTAGATCTCCCAGCACTTCTAGTCATACACTGAATTCCTGCAAAGAAATAAAGAAAATAAGACAAAATAAGAGCTTCATAAACTGAATTCATATTTGGCGCGTCTTTATCTGTAGTTTGATCCTTCGATGATGTCTGATAACATTTTTTCTCTTTGCACGATCCAAAATTCTCTTCTCTATCCTATTTTCTATCCTCCGTTTTGAAATATTGGCCTCCTATTTATAGAAAAACTCTACAACTTTTAAATGATTCAAAATTTTAGTTATTAGGTTTCTCGGACCGAGCAGTTGTTTTTTCGCATTTTCCCATGAAACTAAGAGCTAATTTGGACAATATCTTGTGCATCGATCCATCGAGTCAATAAACACTCGGTTCGAGCAAATGCTGTGGAACATTCTAATCATTTTGATTTCAATGTACTAGATCGGACGTTTTTGGTGCTCGGACCGATAGTTTTCATTGTTTTGTTAATGATCCTCTTCTTCATTCTAAATGTCGCCATATTTCTATATAATGTGTTTTTTTAGCACCTATTGTCTGCAAGGTCATAAAAACTAAAACAATTGAAAATCAAATAGAAACATACGACAAATTATAGAGCAAAATAGGTGTAATCAATTCCCCTAGACTTGGCTTTTGGTCATCCTCAAGCAAACATAATCAAATAATAACTTCATAAAGGGAGCGCAAAGAAAATCGAGTTCATGAAGCTTTTCAGGAACATTCATATCCATTTAGGTAAATTGGTCGTGAACAAAATCGTGGCACTATAAATCTTTAGAGACGAACTAGAAATCCTACCAACATATTTCTCGATTCTATTTTATCATTATCCTGAGGAGCACGTATGTCCAAATTGTTAAGGTACACCTCGGTGAAAGTGATAAAACGTTTTTTTTCTGCAGAATTTTCTTCTTTCCGAGAATTGGCCTTTTCATTCCCTTTATTTTATTTTTATTTTTCTCTTTTTTCTATACGGGAATCGAACTTTTTGGATTTTTTGTCTCGTTTCTTTTATTTCAGCAAGTATAGAATCATGATCATATGAAAAAGATAAAGAGAACGAGTGACCAGGGCTAACATGAACACGTGACAATTTGGTGCCACCCCCAAGAGAGATGCATGGCTCTTGTTTGAGTGAAATATTTTTACAGCAAAATCAAACAACATGAAAAGGGTCTAAAACTCCAAAAAAATTGGAAACAACTATTAAGGAAATATATAGACTTTGCACTAAGATTCTAGGAAGATCTTAAGATGGATGAGTTTCAACTCACCGCACAGAACAATAAAATCGACCCAAGTTCGAATCCTATAAGTCAACTATATTCGACAATTCATTCGAAATACTTAATTGATACTAACTTTGATTACATAGATATTGGGGAAAGGAAGATTCTCTAATCTCCTATTCATCATTCGATTACCTCGTAGTTAAACTAAGTGTATGTGTGCTCACATTTATTGGATTCTAAAAACAATATTCTTCTAGAAAGCACCCTAAATCAATCTATAATGCAACTAAATAGTGATTATGATGTCAAACTATGCCTCCACAAGACTTTAACTCCACAATGTTCTAAGTGTCGTACTAACTTGAAAGAGATGATCATAACTGATAAGGAAAGTAAAAGATCAGAGCACATCACCTCAAAATTAATAAACATAATGATGTGTTTGTGCACGTGATTATGCTAGGCATGTTTTCTAGTGTTCCATCCCGTATTCTATCGTTTCGGCCTCGATGTTGTTTCTATTGTTCTTGCGGTTAATATACACAAATGTGTATTCCAAATAACATGCTCTCAAAATAAAATAAAAAAAATTCCCCAAACAAATCCCAAAAGAAAAGAAAATAAAAATAGTTTGAAAAAGGGACTCGGGCTACCTCCCGAGAAGCGGTCTTTTATAGTCCTGAACTTGGCCATATTCTCTTCTATTCTCGAGGAGTTTGATCAGGCTTCCTGATGTCAGAAATCTCAAGCAATATATTTCCTAGACCACTTCACCGCAAGTATACAGATCGCGTATTACCAGGGTCGAACTCTAAGGACTAATGCAGCCTTATCCTAAGAATATCATTAAACTAAGACAAAGAAAAGTAGGTGAAGGTGTGGTGCGAAATATCTAAAAGACTAAGCTAATGGTGGCAATGACAATGGGGTTCGGAAGACTTGGCGATGAAGAACACTACGGGTGTCGGGATACCGGGAATCATATGGATGTAACAACTAAAGATCATAAACCTATCGAATTATCTTGATAACGGGAAATTCATTCTCTAAGGTGAGGAGTGATTCTTCTGAGCCTAAACCTCCTAACCATGAGAACGTGCAACCCTACCTTCCAGCAGTGATTAACCTGTACTATGGCAGCTTTACGAACGCAATCCTAATTCCTAAGTCGATTAACCGACCGGTCAGATTCTCATTAATCGAACTTAACCTACAACTCAATGGTTCCGGATTCACACTTTAACCTTCCAGCAAAGTATGAATACATATGTTACTGAGCGGGCAGCACTAGTATAGGAGTTATGATGTTGATTGTAGGACCGAATATCAAAACAAAACGATAGATCTAAGCATTAACGCATAAAATTGTACATCCGTTGCAATCCGATATCCCTAACCCATAGTTGGGAATCTACTCACTCATGGAATTTGCTATAGAAGAAGATGACATAACCCTAAACAAGATAAACCCTAGGAAACCCGATGCCTCGGTCTTCCCTATTGTGTTACCGATGTGTGGATTGATGCTTCTCTCCTTCTCCAGTGTGTCCCGAGCCTTTCTTGATGATTTCCAAGCCTTTCCTTGCCCTAGGCGTCGCCCCCCTTTGCTCTAGATCCGTTCTGGTCTATTAATTAGCTCGTTTGAATGCAAGATCTAGTTTGTTGCGAAAAAGGCGACCCACCTCGGGTAGTGGTTTTACCCGGTCGTGCAGAGCCTCGCCCGGTCGTGTATTCCGTCTTGCTCGTTCGGGCATCAGCACCCGATTGTGTGATTGAACGGCCCGAGTCGTGTAAACTCTCGAAGATTTTTAGCACGAATTAACGCCCGAGCGGGTACCTTGATTGCGCCCGATCGGGTATGACTACCCGATCATGTTGCCTTCATGCCCGGGTCGTGGAAGGTGTGCAAATAAACCCCGTAGGTTTAGCCCGAGCGGGTAGACCTTAGTGCCCGACCGGGCACTAATCTATCCTCGTTTTTTCCCTTTTCCGCTCGTTGCTCGGGTGTTCCGTTGAGTTTAGAGGCTTGATTTCGGCTCCGAGTGAATTATACCTTCAAATGCTTGGTTTTACTCAGGAATTCATCTTTTTATGCTCATTTAGGCCTTGTCGCCTTAAAGCTAAAAACCAACAAAACGGGCGTATGTAAACAAGAATCGGATCGGATATGTAACTCTAACTAAGAATTATATACGAAAATGATACTAAAACCTAGCCTAAATTTGATACACTTTTCGTGTTATCAAACTCCCCCAGACCTAAACCTTTGTTTGTCCTCAAACAAAACTAAAGCCAAGTACAAGAAGAATCTAATAACGATGAATACTAGCACAAAAATTCGAAGAGTTAGTCATTCCGCAAATCAACGCGTCACATGAACAAAGGCCTAAGCGTACCGAGTATAGCCTCATATCTACCGAAAGTGCTGACCCATGAAATCCTACCAAAAATCTAAGTCTACTTCAGAACCCTAGACAACGTCCAAGCAATCTCCATACCAATTCCCCTAAGCTTTTGATATCATTAAACTCATATTTTTATCGTTCTTATTCATTTTTTTCTTTTCTTTTCTTAGATCAATGCTTTGTTCCTAGGACGTCGAAGTCGAAGAGGGATGGCTTTCTACTTAGACCCAGGCTGCCTATGGGACACTCATAAGGTCGTGTGACCTTAGCGGAGTGAAGAGGTGCGTTATTGAAGGTCTTATCTTTTTTTCTTTTCGGTTTTTTATTTTTATGATTATGCAACACTCTAACCCTTAGGACGTAGAACAGCGCCTCTACCCACCACATAGACCCGAACCATCGATCATCGATGTATTCATGTCAATCCTAACTCGGAAATAGTGAAAAACTTATCCTAGATGACAGCGGAGTATAAGCGTGTGGAATCTAATAACTCATGAACGTTAAGCAAAGGCTAGACGGTATACACGGTTATGTGACTACTTGGCACCGAAATCTAAGGAGTGAATTTAACTATAGATAAAGGCTTCAAACACAATTACTCGACTAATCGGTATCAAAAAGGCTTCTAAGCAAACCTAAACCATTGTTCACGATTCGACAAGGTCGCAAAGATGACTAGAGCTCGAAAAAATTTCACTAGGTATCCATCTCATTCCTAAACCTAATCCTAAGCGCAAATATGTCGCTCTAAATAAAAATCCGTATCACTCTAGAATGAAGAGTACCACCCAGACCTGAACGGAACACAGTACACATGATGTGTGTGGCTTTCTCGAATTGTGATACATCCGGATTGTGTGACTCTTTTGCTCTATTGCGGGTTTTATCGCGGAGGACCTGAGATATGAACCATACAACGCAAGAGATAGAGCAAAGATCACTAAATAAGTAAATTCGAAAGAGCGTACATAATCACTAAAACTAAAATAAATAAGACAATAGAAAATAGGTCCATAAAACGTGAAAAAGAAAAAGAAAGAAAAACGAAAAAGGGAAGAGTGGTCTAATCCTCATCCTCTCCACTGCGGGTGGCCGGAGGGTCTGCTTGCTCCGTGGGTGCCCCTTCTCCATGTGGGAAGTAGAAAGACTGCAGCTCGTAGGGGATGTGAGGGCGGTACGGGATAGCGCCAGTATGATAGTCCTGCGGGATCGGCACGTATGGCTCCTGGTAATGCTGCATACTGAGCTGCTGGAACCTACGGATGGACTCCGTGAGGTAATACGTATGCTGGATCGACTGCTCCTGGAACTGCTGTTACTTCGCATACCTCGCAGCCTCGATGTCATGCCTCGCCGCCTCCAGATCGTACCTCTGCTTTGCCATAAAGGACTGATACCTGGTGTCCTTCGAGACATACCTGAGAGCGTCGGAAACTTCTTCCATGGAAGGAAAGTCAGAGCGGTGATGAGGGTACTTTGGGCGGGCACGTGAGTGTGTGGCGCGTTGGCTGCGCTGCCTCGACATGGATGGTCCTAGTGCAGCGGCTGGAGGTGGATCCATCTCAGCTAGCCTCGGGCCTATGTGTCCTATGGCTGGATCAATCCGGAATCGGGAGCCCTCCTCGTCTAGACCCGACATCTGAATCTCTCGTAGGTCGACTTCCAAGTTGCGACCGTGCTCGTCCTTGTAGCTCTATATGACATTGTACTTCTCTAACGTAATCGCCCTTCGGTTGTGCAGGTTCTGGAGGTTCAGCTCGGGCTCTTCATCGATCTTGTCCTCAGTCAGGATGACAAGGTTGATCCCAACTCTGCGTGCGATCATCGTGACTATACCACCGCACATGATCTTTGTATCTGTGCTACACTTCTCGGTGGTGATGTCATGGAAATGCCTCATGACTAGTGATGCCAAGTCAACGTCCAAGATATCCCACTCATCTGGCGCAAAGCCTGACTGCACCACCCGCCTAAGGTACGCCAACTCCGTGTGGTTGACTCCGCCTTGCGCTCCTTTTCCTAGTATTGAATAGACTAGGAAGTAGTGAAAGTACCTTAGGGCGGGGTGGCGTATATGGCTGGCCTTCGACCTCGTCGAGTAATCACCGTACGCAATATGAGCCCAGAATTGTGCTTGACGGCTTCGGTTGTGCTCAAGCATCTTCGTGAAGTTGCAATGTGGAGCGTCAAGGATAATTGCGAGCTGTCTCGCGCTGAACCGATAGTTCTGTCCCAGCAGACGGAACTCCATGAAGGCTCTCTCCCGATCTCCGGACTCGGGAAAGAATGCTGCTTACGATGCGAAGAACTCCGCCGTGAGGTTGCGGTAGGTGTACTCCTGCGTGTCCCTCAATCTCGTCCATCCCAATGTGTTGAAGATGGCGTCTATGTGCTCCTCGATGTGGAGAGCACTCATCGCTTTGGAGGATAAGAAGCGGGACGGGAAAATCCGTGGCTAAAGTTCAGTGAACCTCGACATCTGACCGGACAAGAAGGTGGTCATCCGGTAGTTGTATTGCTGGTGGGATGTGGTGATCAGCATGTAGGGCGTTAATTCCGTTATTGCATCCGACCTTGCTGGCCATCCGTGTTCTGGGTCATATGCATCAGATCGATGCTTCTTCGAGCTCTGAAAGATCTTTGGGGCCATCTGCGAAACAAACGAAGAACAAATATAAGCGATAATCACGGTTTTGCATGATGCCCGATCGGGTAGGAGGTGTTGTCCGGTCGGGTACAAATTTGACAAATCACCCCCGTAGGCACGCCCGACTCGGGTAGTGAAGCTGCCCGATCGGGTACAAATCCAAGGTGCCCGACCGGGTACCAAACCTAGCCCAGTCGGGTTGAATCACGAAATCGCGACCTGAAGTTCGCGTTTCATGATTCAATCGACAAATTTGCCCTAAATCTTTCCTAATCAGACCTAGATCTAACCCATAGCAGTCTAAATCTAAAACTATTTCATAGATATATCTTGAATTCAAGAGGAATTTGAGAAATTTTCGGGTTTTTCAAGAGAGGGGAGGAACAAGGTATTTCGAGTAACCGGTGACGGTGGTGAACAGCGGTGGCGCATGAGCGACTCCGGTGGAAGAGATTGCGGCGTGAGGGTTCGAAATTTCTGGGCGCACGCTCGGGTTGGATTTGCGAAGTGAGGGTGGCCGCTCGGGTTACTCGAAATATATCTTACCTTGCAGATTTTACGGTGCCCGATCGGAAACCCTGTGTCGCCCGATCGGGCGTCTCTCGTGTTGACCTAACCGCTCGGGTCTTCTGATGCTGCCCGACCGGGTTCCTTGAATCTGTAGTTGCCCGCTCGGGTGGAGGTGTCTGCCCGATCGGGTAATGCTGTAAAATAGAAAAATTATACGAGGAAAACCAATGCAGCAAAAATCGATAGACCACTAAATTCCTAAATCCTAAAAATAATTCCCTAAGTTCTAAAAAGAGTAAAAGAGTTCAAAAATATGGAAATAAAACGAAAACGACTAAAAATGATATGGGGCTCGGGTTGCCTCCCGAGAAGCACTTGTTTAAGGTCGCGAGCCTGACCAAAGCATGCTACTCATCAGGTGGACGTCCTCGACGTCGTCTTGTCCGTAGCGTTTCGCGTGCAATATGTGCACGGTCGGTGTTGTCCTCCCTACGGTTGGTCATGTCCCTCTCTAAGATCAGGGCTAGATCGTGTTGTCCAAACATTCTGGTTGAGCTGTCGATAAGTCCGGTTGAGTACTCCATGTAACCGGTTAGGCGTTTGTCGTTCGTTTCCTTCAGCTTTTCTAAACCTTCAAAGATACCTTCGGGGAACACGAAATAGATAGGGCATGGTTGCTCAATCGTGTCCACTAAGCTGAATTCTTCTTCTACCTCGGGTTTCTTCATGTGCTCATCAATGTCCGTAGCCTCATCCATTGCCGTGTTAGATTCATCTTCTTTTTCAATCAATGATGGACTTGGCTGATCTACCATCTCAAAATCCCTTAGGTAGATTTCGCTGACATACTCACGAGGATTTATTTCTGAACTTTCCGATGCAACCTCTTGTGGTTGCAATGCCCCTTGTGCAAGATCTAAAGCTTGCGCGTCCAATTGTCCAAATAAGTTGCCTATCTGCTCATTGGTGCTTTCTTGTTCCGCCTCCACTCCTACAAACAAGTTGTTTCGATTCTCAAACAGTTCAAGGAGGTAGTTGTACGTGGCGGGATAATCGAGGGCTGCTACAGATTGAGTCGGGTATGGCTGAGGCACATATGATTGATAGCTCTGAGTTTGGGGTTCCGTCCATGGCTGGAAATTCCCAAACAATTGTTGTGCGTATGGCTGACATATGATTGATAGCTCTGAGTTTGGGGTTCCGTCCATGGCTGGAAATTCCCCAACAATTGTTGTGCATTCACCATACTCTCGGTGTTCCTGTACGGGATGTAGGCGTGATCGCTCCATTCATAATTGTACGTATTCCCGCAAGGATGAGTGTAGATGTCGTAGATCTCTTCTTCATACCCCCAAGAGTTTGGTTCCCACGATCGCTCTGAGTATTGCGGATGGTATAAGTCGAAGAGCATACAACGAGTCTCGGAATGTTGATGCCTCAATTCAGCTATGTCGGCACCCGAAGAGTTGAAGTTTTCCATGTTACCTCGCAAGATAAAGGACATCAAACTCGATTAAGCTCTGTGAGGTAAAGAAATTATTGACTCCATAAAAGAAAAACAAAAGCAAAAACAAAAATGTGAAAAACAAAAGAAGACTCCGGAAAGGACTAGATCTTAATCTAGCTAATTCCTAGTCTAGACCGTTATTAGTCCCTGGCAACGGCGCCAAAAACTTGATGTCGGAAATCTCAAGCAATATATTTGCTAGACCACTTCACCGCAAGTATATGGATCGCGTAGTACCAGGGTCGAACTCTAGGGATTAATATAGCTATATCCTACGAATATCACTAAAATAAGACAAAGAAAAGTAGGTGAAGGCGTGGTGCAAAATATCTAAAAGACTAAGCTAATGGTGGCAATGACAATGGGGTTCGGAAGACTTGGCGATGAAGAACACTACGGGTGTCGAGATACCGGGAATCGTATGGATGTAACAACTAAAGATCATAAACCTATGGAATTATCTTGATAACAGGAAATTCATGCTCTAAGGTGAGGAGTGATTCTTCCGAGCCTAAACCTCCTAACCATGAGTACGTGCAACCTTACCTTCCAGCAGTGATTAACCCGTACTATGGTAGCTTTACGAACGCAATCCTAATTCCTAAGTCGATTAAC
>CM071872.1:12103512-12126850 GCA_036759665.1 Gynandropsis gynandra | reverse complement strand
AGGGCAACATTAGTATAGGAGTTATGATGTTGATTGTAGGACCGAATATCAAAACAAAACGATAGATCTAAGCATTAACGCATAAAATTGTACATCCGTTGCAATCCGATATCCCTAACCCATAGTTAGGAATCTACTCACTCATGGAATTTGCTATCGAAGAAGATGACATAACCCTAAACAAGATAAACCCTAGGAAACCCGATGCCTCGGTCTTCCCTATTGTGTTACCGATGTGTGGATTGATTCTTCTCTCCTTCTCCAGCGTCTCCCGAGCCTTTCTTGATGATTTCCAAGCCTTTCCTTGCCCTAGGCGTCGCCCCCGTTTGCTCTAGATCCGTTCTGGTCTATTAATTAGCTCAATGCAAGATCTAGTTTGTTGCGAGAAAGGCGGCCCGCTCGGGTAGTGGTTTTACTCGGTCGTGCAGAGCCTCGCCGGTCGTGTACTCCGTCTTGCCCGATCGGGCATCAGCACCCGATCGTGTGATTGAATGGCCCGAGTCGTGTAAACTCTCTGGGATTTTTAGGACGAATTAACGCCCGAGCGGGTACCTTGATTGCGCCCGATCGGGTATGACTACTCGATCATGTTGCCTTCGTGCCCGGGTCGTGCAAGGTGTGCAAATAAACCCCGTAGGTTTAGCCCGAGCGGGTAGACTTTAGTGCCCGACCGGGCACTAATATATCCTCATTTTTGCTCTTTTCCGCTCGTTGCTCGGGTGTTCCGTTGAGTTCAGAGGCTTGATTTCAGCTCTGAGTGAATTATACCTTCAAATGCGTGGTTTTACTCAGGAATTCATCTTTTTATGCTCATTTAGGCCTTGTCGCCTTAAAACCTGAAAACCAATAAAACGGGCGTATGTAAACAAGAATCGTATCGGATATGTAACTCTACCTAAGAAATATATGCGAAAATGATACTAAAACCTAGCCTAAATTTGATACACTTTTCGTGTTATCACTTCCCTTGGAGTGTCCACTCTATTTTGGATGAATTCTTGCTTGCGCATGCTTCTTGCAGTCTTTTCAATTTTTGGGTTGAGTGTTACAAGTCTAGATCTCCCAACACCTATAGTCAAAAACTAAATTCCTGCCAAAGAAACAAAGAAAACAAGACAAAAAAAATATTCATTAGCATACTTTAAACAAAAATTAAAGTATGACATAGATTCGCAAAATTAAGTAGTTAAATCGCCTTTAGTGTCCGGCAACGGCGCCAAACACTTAATGCATCGTCTAGCTGTGATCTAAACATATAAAGTTTTAATATTTATACCAGGAGTAGTGATGAGTTCCTCGCTGAATCCACACTCTAAAACGAAGGTAGTAATAGGATAATCCTTATTGCAGCTGAGCAGAGACTCCATACACAATGCGTGTGGAATGATGGGTCACACGAGAGTTGCGGAAGACTCTCGATATACCGAAGATTGTCTTTATTGGATATGACACACCAAGAAGAACGAACTTTGTTTGCTGGATATTACACACCAACAAGAGAATACCGAAGATCGTCTTCGCTGGATATGACACACCAAGAAGAACGAACTTTGTTTGCTGGATATTTACACACCAACAAGAGAATTTCTCAAAGAGAAATGTTTTCAAATTAAAAACTGAAGATTGATTGTTGTGTACAAGAAAGTGGACGGCCACATTAAGAAGAAGGAGGTGAGGAAGAGCCATGCAAGGCCTTCAATGCAGAATTTAATGTTCAGCATGCATGCAAGCCATGCAAGACTTGTAGATTAAATGAAAATAAATTTGAAATAAAATGAATGTAATGATAATGTGCATCGATACGATCAAAGTATGAAGTTTTGGGTCAACAATTAGGAGGACGAAAGTGATTCGTGGCCTCACTAAAAACCCGCCACCAGAAAACCACGTGGTACAAAACCAACGGTGGGAAAAGAGCACCCACTAAACACTTGCCCTAATTGTTGACCATTGCAAGATGGTCTTCGGCGTGTAGTAGGACTCGGAGGTTGGAGCTTTCTTGTGGACTCGAGCATTCGTCTTAAACCCGCACGGCTGCAAGTAGTCCGAGGATAGCTTCCTTGAGCGCCATATCTTTAGCAAGGGTCACAGACCTGCTGATATGGTTAAGGCATCCTCCTCTCTAGCTTTACCACGGGTCACGGATTTGTCACGAGACCGATGTCCTCCTTTCTCAGCTTAGGACGGGTCACGGAACCGGCATCCTCTTCTCTTGCCTCAGCACGGGTCGCAGAACCGGCATCCTCCTTTCTCGCCTTAGGACGGGTCACGGGACTGGCGTCCTCTTCTCTAGCCTTAGCACAGGTCACGGGACCTTTTTGTAATGTTAAGGCGTCCTCTTCAAGATCGGGTTCCTAAACGCTGTCCATGTTCATATCAAGTAGACATTCAACAAGGATATGGATCATGTAGTACAAGGAAAAAATATTAGGACTAAGAGGAATTTAAACTATCAATTTCACAAAAAAACTACGGTAATGAACATAAAAAGTGTGTAGATTTCGGAATTGTTTTTAAATACATGAACTCATTATAGATTTGGAAAGTGTAACTTTGTTCTAATTAAGGAATTCAATCATCTTTAAGTGGACCTACCTGCTCTCACAATGCAAATTCGGATCTACCTGCTCTTGCGGTGCATATCTTGTTCTAGTAATGAATGATATGATCAAGGACAAATTTGAGGATCCCACGCAAGAAGGAAACGCCTCAATATTACAAGAAGGTCTCATAACCCAAGCTAAGGCAAGAAAGGAGGACACGACCCATGCTGAGGCGAGAGAAAAGGACGCGATCCGTGCTGAGGCTGAGGCGAGAGAAAAGGACGAGACCCGTGCTGATGAGGATGCGACCCATGCTGTGGTGAGGACGCGACCCGTGCTAAGTCAAGACAAGAGGACGCGACCCATCCTAAGAAGAGAAAGGCAAACGCGACCCTTCCTATCGAGAGAATGGAGGATGTCGGTCTCGTAACTCATTCTAAAGCTAGAAAGGAGGATGCCTTAACCATACTAGCAGGTCCCATGATCCGAGCTAAAGCTAGGACGTTCAAGGAGGCTATCGTCGGATTACTCACGATCGTGTGGGTTCAAGACGAGTGCTCGAGTCCACAAGGAAGCTCCAACATCTTAGTCATACTACATGCTGAAGATCAACTTGCAACGATCAATAATTAGGGCAAGTTTCTCGTGTGTGCTCTTTTCCCATCGTTGGTTTTGTCCCACGTGGTTTTCTAACGGCGGGTTTTTAACGAGGCCACGACTCACTTTCGTCTCTCTAATTGTTGACTCGAGACTTAATGTGTCAATCCTATCGAAGTACTTTATCATTACGTTTATTTTTTATTTTGAATTTTAAATCATTTAATTTACAAGCCTTAATTTGAATTTAATTGTCTCATTGAGAAATATCCTTTGTTGGTGTGTAATATCCTACATTGTTCGTGAGTAATATCCAACACAAGTTTGATCTTCGGTAAATCAAGAGCCTTCCGCAACTCTCGTGCGACCTATCGTTCCACACACCTTGTGTAGAGGAGTCTAGAAAAGGTTGGTTCATCTTTTCGGCTGTTTGGTTGTTCATAAACCGGTAGCTAGTTGAATGAATTGTGCGTATTATTTGTTCGTTCGTTACGTATCGTCTGTTGTTTGTACATTTTTGCTACGAGTATTGGTTGCTCGTGTGCTACGTGTACTGCTTATGAGCTGCTCTTTTGTGTTACGTGTGTGGGTTGTCCGTTGTGGTTGATGTGTGTATATTCATCAAAGCGCAATGGAAGATAGCGGTGCAGAAACTAGCCGAGTAAACAAGCTGTTGGTTGAAGCACTTGCGGCACATTTGGAGCAAACTCTTAACACCAAGATGGAGGAGTTATGGCAGGAGATTCGGCAAGAAATTCAGGCTCGACTGAGAGTAAATCCTACTCTTAATCAATGAGAAAGGATTCAGTAAGAAGAAGACAGTAACTATTATGAACATGGCAGCTCATCGTCTTCTCGAAGTAGTCAAAGGCGATGTCGAGGGGTGCGGGAACACAGGGATGACCCGAGGGACGACCTTGCTGGTCTTAAACTCAAGATCCCTCCATTCCATGGCAAGGCTAATCTGAACGCTTATTTGGAATGGGAGAAGAAAATCAAACTCGTGTTTGGTTGCCAGCACTACAATGAGACCAAGAAGGTTAGGGTTGCAGCAATGGAGTTCTACGATTACGGTTTGAGTTGGTGGGATCAGTTAGTGACTTCTAGGCGGCGTAATGGAGAGGAACCGATAGAGACGTGGCTGGAAATGAAGACCATAATGCACGGTTTGTTCCAAGTCATTACCATCGAGAACTACATAGAAAATTAAGAAAACTCACTCAAGGGAACCGAACAGTGGAGGAGTATTATCAAGAGATGGAGTTGCTAATGATGAGGGCTGAAATTTCGGAGGATAGGGAGGCTCTATTGTCTCTTTTCTTTGGAGGTTTGAATCTGTAAATTCAAGACAGCATGGAGATGCAACACTACGTGGAAATAGAAGAGATGCTCCATAAGGCAATTCTAATCTAACAACAACTCCAACGGAGAAGGAGCTCTCGTTCTAACTTTGGGGCTGGAAAATTCAGTTTTCAACGGCATGAAAAGCTGATGTATCTTAGGACTGACAAATCTAACTCAACAGCACAAGACGAGGTAAAAGTGGTTCCAACGGTTCAAGGATACAAAGGACAAGCGAGGCCACTACATCGAGAGCTCAGACGTGAAGTGCTTTGAGTGTCAATGAAGGGGTCATCATGCAAATGAATGTACAAACAATAGAGCTATGATTATTCATGAGGATGGCGAGATTGATTCTGAGACCAAAGAATCTGAATCTTCGACGGAGAAGTATGAAGAAGAACGCGTACTAAAGGCATCAAACTTCTACGCTAAATCGGGTGAGATCAAGAACTCTCTTCATTCTAGTCAATCGGTTTCATTATTCGTGTTTAAGGAAGCTCTTTCGAGCTTAACTAACCTTGCACCGGTGCTACCGAGTAAGATCACTTTTTTATTGCAGAATTATGAAGAAGTTTTTCACGAAAACAATCATACGTGATTACCTCCTATACGCGGCATCGAACATCAAATTGACTTAGCTGCACTTCCAAATCGGCCAGCTTATCATACCGACATGGTGGACACCAAGGAGATGTGCGCTTGTGAGAGAGCGTTGCAAACATGGCAGCATTACCTGTGGCCGAATGAGTTTGTTATACATACCGACTACGACTCGCTCAAGTACTTAAAGGGTCAGAATAAACTCAGCAAACGACACGCGAGGTGGGTCGAATTCATCGAAACATTACCTTACGTTATCAAGTACAAGAAAGATAAGGAAAATGTCATAGCAGACGCACTATCCCGAAGGTATGCTTTGCTAACTACTTTAGATGCTAAGCTGCTAGGATTTGAGCAACTTAAAGAAATATATGCATCTGATTTGGAGTTCGAAGAAGTCTACAAAACAAGTGAAAAATTTGCATGAGGTTGTTACTTTAGGCAAGACGACTTTCTGTTTTATGATAACCAATTGTGCGTGCCTAACTTTTCTATGCGAGAATTGTTTGTTAGAGAAGCTCATGGAGGTGGTCTTATGGGTCATTTTGGGAATGCAAAAACACTTAAGATATTATAGAATCACTTCTATTGGTCGCACATGAAGAGGGACGTTGAACAAATTTGCGAAAGATGTGTCAGGTGCAAACAAGCTTCATCTAAAGTTCAACCTCACGGTTTATATACCCTTTTACCTATCTCGACTCACCCTTGGACTCATATATCTATGGATTTTGTGATTGGGTTGCCCAGGACTAAGATTGGAAACGATTCAATCTTTGTGGTTGTAACCAGATTTTCTAAAATGTCACATTTTATAGCATGCCACAAAACGGATGATGCACTGCACATAGTCGATCTATTCTTTAAGGAAGTAGTCGGGTTGCATGGGATGCCTAGGATGATAGTTTCCGATAGGGATACAAAGTTCCTTAGTCATTTTTGGAAAACTCTATGGTCTAAGCTAGGAACTAAGTTATTGTTTTCCATGACGTGTCATCCGCAAACTGGTGGTCAAACCGAGGTTGTTAATCGAACCCTAGGTACTCTTTTGCGTGCAATTGCTAAAAAGAACTTGAGAATGTGGGAAGAATGTTTACCGCGCGCTGAATTTTCATTTAATCATGTTGTACATTGTGCTTCTGAATATTCCCTCTTTGAAATTGTTTACAGGTTCAATCCCGCCTCACCTTTGGATCTAATGTCGTTACCTTTGAGTGAACAAGTTAGTCTAGATGGAGAAAAGAAAGCAAAAATGGTACAACAGATCCACGAGAAAGCTAGGAAGAACATAGAGGAGAAAACAAAACTCTATGCGAAGCAGGAAAACAAGGGACAGAGGCAAATGATTTTTGAGCCCGGCGACCAAGTTTTGATTCATTTGCGAAAGGAGCGATTCCCGAATGAGAGGATATCAAAGTTGATGCCCCGAATCGATTGACCCTTCACACTGACCAAGAGAATCAGCAACAACGCTTATCAACTCGACTTGCAAGATAACTATAATGCGAGTTCCAGTTTTAATATTACTGATTTGGTGCCTTTTGTCGCAAATCAAACAGATTTGAGGGAAAATCCTTTTCAAGAGGGAGGGGATTATATGATCATGGACAACGTCGAGGATCTCGAGCAGGAAAGAAATGCCTCAATATAACAAGAAGGTCACGTGACCCGAGCTAAGGCAAGAAAGGAGGACGCGACCCGTGCTGAGGCGAGAGAAAAGAATGCAACCCGTATTGATGCTGAGGTGAGGGAAAAGGATGTGACCCGTGCTGATGAGGACACGACCTGTGCTGAGATGAGAGAAGAGGACGTGACCCGTCCTACGGATAGAACCAAGGACGCCGGTCCCATGACTCGTGCTAAAGCTAGAGAGGAGGATGCCTTAACCATACCAGTAGGTCCCGTGACCCGAGTTAAAGCTAGAACGTTTACGGAAGCTATTATCGGATTATTCACGACCACACGGGTTCAAGACGAGTGCTCAGGTCCACAAGGAAGTTCCAACATCCGAGTCATATTACATGCCGAAGATCAACTTGCAACGATCAACAATTAGGGCAAGTGTGTCGTGTATGCTCTTTTCCCACCGTTGGTTTTGTCCCACGTGGTTTTCCAACGCTGATATGATCCAGGAGGATGCTGAAGACGCGACCATCAACAGTGAGGAGGACGCGACCCGCGGAAAGGAAGAAGAGGGAATCTCTGCAACCCGAGACACCGAGCATGCGACCCGAGACGCCAATCCCGCGGCCCGAGACGCCATTAGGTCAAAATACGTCGGTCCCGTGACCCAAGCCCGAGCTCTAGAAGAGGAGGCCTTGATCATATCCGCTGGTCCCATGACCCGAGCCAAGGCCGCAAAGCTCAAGGAAGCTATTATCGGGATTCTCACGACCGTCCACGCCCACGAGGAGTATGCTAGTTCACGCGATGTCACGAATTTCAAGAACGTCATCAAAGCCGAAGCTCGACCCACTACGGTCATTGATTAGGTTAAGTGACCCGCGTGTACTCTTTTCCCCTCGTTGGTTTTGTCCCACCGGGTTTTCCGACGACGGGTTTTTAACGAGGCCGCGTGTCACTTATTTTCCCGCAACCTAATTAATGATCGGACGCAAGACACGAGACGGACGCAAAACAAGGTGCACGGCCAACAAGAATCCTATCTTCTTGTTTGAAGATTTTGAAATTTTCTTGTTTTTGCCTAAATATGGCCGGCCCCCTTGTAGCAAAGGACATCCAACTTTTATCAACTTTGAAATTTATCTTTGAATTGATCTTTGATCATTCTTGAATTCCCTTTGTGAATTCTTTGGGTTGTTGGTGCGTAATATCCAGCTTCCTACTCGTTGGTGCGTCATATCCATCGAGCCGTTCGTTCTTCCTTGGTGCGTCATATCCATCGAAGACGAACACGGTAAATCGAGAGCCTTCCGCAACTCTCGTGCGACCATTCGTTCCACACACCCTTGTGCAATTCGTTGCAGCAAGGCATATCCGTCACTAACCAAGTCTAGAGCGTCGATTCAGTCGGGATTGCGTCAAACGCGGGTTTTTAACGAGGCCACGACTCACTTCCGTCCCTCTAATTGTTGACTCGAGACTTCATACATCAATTGTATTGAAATACTTTATCATTACGTTTATTTTTTATTTTGAATTTTAAATTTTTGTTCATTTAATTTACAAGCCTTGCATGGCTTGCATGCATTTATGATGGCATTGAAGTCTTGCATGACTTCTCTCTTCTTATGGCTGATTTGAATTTTGAATATTCTCTTTTAGAAATTTCCTTTGTTGTTGTGTAATATCCAGCATTGTTGGTGTATAATATCCAACACAAGTTCGATCTTCTTGGTGCGTCATATCCTCAAAGACGATCTTCGGTAAATCGAGAGTCTTCCATAACTCTCGTGCGATCTGTCGTTTCACATGCCTTGTGTAGAGGAGTCTTTCGGCTCGGCTGCAGCAAAGATTATCCATCACGACCTTCGTTCTAGAGTGTCGATTCAGCGAGGATCGCATCAATAACTCATTTGAATCTTTGTTTAATGGCTTACATACCGAACGTGCTATCAATAAATCTACATACTCTCGCAGTGCAAATTCATATCCAACATATAAATCATTGACATATATGACTTACATGTGAATGCACTATCATCCAATATAATCATTCCTAAACCGACTAACCTACCTCTTGATATGATCATCCAGATTATCTATTGCATAAAACCTAAAATAATCTAACGTCTCCATCTGAATTATACCATATGGTAATTAATTCATGGGTACCTCTTAAGAATTGAAAGAATAAAATATGCATCAAATCGTAAAAAAAAGAACAACAAATCCATTCATGATGTACGATGAGTTCAAATACACAAAGCTCAAACCTAAAGAATAGATGAAATCTATTGATCTATATCTTGGGAATGAAGTACAATAAAAAAATAAGTAAAAGAAAGGTTTAGAGAAGCTCATTCGATCTCTCGATCAATCATTGCCGCCGTAATAATTGCATCATACATGATTGAGTTGCTAAAACTTCTGGATAGGACCTCCCCTTTCATTCGTCTCCACTGGTAGTTTGATCCTTCAATGAAGTTTGATACCTTTTTTTGCTCTTTGCACGACCCAAAAGCCTCTTCTCTATCTTATTTTCTCTCCTCCATTGGGTAGTGTCGACCTCCTATTTTTAGAAAAAAAAATATTCAGCCTTTAAATAATTCAAAATTTCAATTATTAGGTGAAATTGGCAAAAGGTTTGGTCGAGTTTGTTATAGCTCGGACCGAGTGGCTGGATATTCCGCATTTTTTCCCATGAAAGTCGGAGCTAACCTTGACAAGGTGTCACGCGTCGCTCGACCGAGTTAAGAAACACTTGGGTCAAGCAAATCCTTTTAACTTTTTGAGCATTTTGATTTCAATATGACAAACCAAATGTGTTTGGTGCTCGCACCGAGCATTTTCATTGTTTTTATTATGATGCTCGTTTCCATGGTAAATGTCATCATTTTTCTCCATAATATGCTCATTATTCATTATTTCTGAAGATAACAAAAATGGTCCAAATAAGACGTGAAGATTAACTAAAACAATCCAAAATAAAATTGAAATATACAACAAATTATAGAGTAAAATAGGTGTGATCAAGTGTATCTCAACCCATTGGTTACATCTGGAGAAGATTCCAACTATGAATGTTATACCATTATATTGGTACATATAATTAGTTTTTTTTTCATACTTAGTCATGTTTTATGTAATATATATAACTAAGTAATTGTGTTTTTTATAGGTTGGATACTAATGTGAGAGTCGGGTCTAGCATCACCTATTTCATCAAGATAACTATTTTGGCCATACACGGGTTTGATGTCAACTCCACAGTCTGTCAACGACTATTAGTAGATCGTCTTCGTGACAAGTAATATATTTAACATTATAATTATAATTAAATAATTAGTAACGTTCTCATTCATTTATTTCTACAAGAATGATATTGGAAACCCAAATACCATAATATTGTGTACGGTCGATGGAAATATTTAGCGATGAAGCAACTAAAGTTACTAATCACGAGCCAAAAGAAGAGCATGCAAGTCGATATGCACTCAGACATGTGACCTTAAGATTTCATTAGTCTGGAGATCAAGGACGCACTAGTTAGACATTGTTTGAGTTCATCATGGCCTCCGTCACACCAAATCTTTTGCCTTTGACGCATACATCTACTGTGAAGCCAATCACGAAAGTCTATTCCGACATGGTAAGTTAATTTAAAATACTTTTAATTTTAACTATTTATCAATCTAATGATTTTTTTTTACTGTTTTTTATAGCAACAAGAATACGCAGCCAACAACTTTAGTGGAGTTATTGCAGAAGACCACCAGAGACCGGACTAAACATGGATCCACGACAAGGCCAAAGAGATGGCATGTATAGTTTTATTTCTTTATAAATTCTAATTAATTTCTTTAAAAACATTTGGAATAATTAACGCAACAAAAGAGACTATCAAGTCAGGGTAATGGCATAACAATAAAAACCACGCAAACCATGATCAGCAAGCTTCATATGGATGTAATTATTGTTATTTAATTTAATTATTTTTCTGTTTTATATTGCTCTAGTATAACAATAATTTTTTTTTGTAGATTGCTTACTTAGCCGATATGGATGTATATTCGATTTAGGCTCGTTAAAATCCCAAATCGCCAAGACTTTGAGCGAAGGGATGCCAATGGGTACATACGAAGTTAAGGCACGCACAACAAGTGAATGATTTGATAGTTGAACTTGCAGCTTGCAAGGCAAAGATAGCCAATTTGGAACCTATTCTGGAGCTCCTTTGTCAATCCATATCGCGTCCCGCTCTTTTGTTCTCGTTCTCATTTCCATTCCCATACATGCCCCGAATCTAGCTCTCGTGCTCGCTACAAGATCATTGTCTTCTTCTTCTTTCCGAATCGACATTGCGAGATTAGTAAACCTACTCAACGAGATCTGATTTTTTATTTTTTTTATACGAGATTAAGGCACGCACAACAAGTGAACGCTTTGATAATTGAGCTTGCAGCTTGCAAGGCAAAGATAGCCAAATTGGAACCTATTCTGGAGCTCCTTCGTCAATCCATATCGCATCCCACTCTTTTGTTTGCGTTCCCATTCCCATACATGCCCTAGCTCCAGCTCTCGTGCTCGCTACAAGATCATCATTTTCTTCATCTTCCCGAATCGACATTGCGAGATTAGTAAACCTACTCAACGAAATCTGATTTATAATTTTGTTTTTTTTACATATTTAGAATATTTTTGAAAAGAGAACTAAACATACAAACACAATTTTCTTTGGCTTCGACTTGGCCTTTTTAATGTGGTTAGCGCGTGAACTGCCTAGCAAATTGTCACGCAACCACGTGTCACATTAGTGTTAACCGTGGCAATGCAAAATGGAGTCTTTATTGGGTTATCCATTTCTAACGCAAACTTTCTTTAGTTTCACTGAAAACTTTATCAATGAAAGCTTCAACTCCATTTGCATTATAATACGCATCGACCATATAACTGCTTTAGAAAGGGTAACTCAAATTGGTATCATAATGGGTACCAAATGTAACATAGACTAACGTTTGTCGTTTACCAACAGTGTGGCGCGAATGTGATGTTAAAATTGCATCGAAAACAATAATTTTCAACGCAAAGCCGATCATTTTTAAAGCGAATTTGTGGTTTATAGTGGTGGTTATTGTGGATGTATTTGCAAGTATACATGTATGTGTACATATGTATATATGTATATATATAACTTCATGCGTATATATTTGAACATATTATGTGTGTGTGGGTATATATGATGTAAGTATGTATATATGTATGTTTACCTCTCGATCTGAACGCCAACATTTCAGAAATCATTCAAGACATGTTAGATTTATTTTTAGGATTTCTTATGTTTATATATTGTAACTCTTTTGTTCAAATGCTTCCTAAGTTAATATACAATAATTTTAGTTCTCTATAAGCCTTTATGTCAACAGATATACAAGTAGAACAATATTTTAGCTGATATTGATCTTTGTCTTACAAAATATGTTGTATGGAGACAGTTACGTAATCGTATTGATAGTTTGGGAAGTTGGCGGCTGTAAAAAGGCTACGTTGATCGACTGCTTGAAGCGCTCTTCATACATCTCACAACATGATCATGTCGAGGTTTGTCGACACGTTTAAGTTAAGAGTTACCTCTCGACCATATGTATGATCTTTTCATGGATGAACATGAAACCAATTTTTTTGGTCGGAACTCAAGTTTTCTTTTGGTTGGTGGAGTGTCGTGGACCGAGGGCTGGCACCAAAGATCGGTTCTCAGACGTTCGAAAACTGGATATATAACCGGTTTCGGTACGACAGAACCGAATCGAGTTTTATTTATTAATTTTTTGGGTAGTCTGGGTATTTCCGTCCGTCTTCTTCTGCTCGTAGCTGCTACTGTTGCTTTCGGAGAATCGCAGAGGTTACGACACCCGAGCGCCTGAACTTTTGATGCGAAGATGAACATGGCCGATTTGTTCGGCGAGGACTCCGATGGAGGCGACGCTTCTCGCGATTCCGGTTCCCGATCGAGGTCCTCTTCGTCATCTTCCTCCTCCGCTGCTACTTTGTCGTCTTCGTCCTCCTCCTCGTCATCTTCCTCTGGTGCGAGCGGCGGCGGAGACGGGGGAGAAGGCGGCGATTCCATCAGTGCGAGTGGGAGTGTGAGCAGTGGAAGAGGACCCGATGGGATTGACAGGGGCGGAGGGGAAGAAGAGGAGGAAGAAGTGGAGAGCTATGGCAATAACGCAAGTAATAACTATGGTCAGGGCATCTATGGAGACGATGATGATGATGATGAAGAAGAAGAAGAGAAGGATCTGTTTGGCTCGGATAATGAAGGTTACTGTAATACACCTGCAACAAGCCCATACCCTATTCCTGGTAAACTTCAATTTCCTGTTTGTTGTATTGGATGTATTTTGGCCCAAATATGAAATTTAGTTCACGGATTACCATAATCCGCATTGCTTTTATTGGTTTCTCGCAAATATGTACCGGAATTGATAGATTTTACCATTGGCTTCTTTTGGTTCATTGGTCTCTTTGAAGACTGAGGTCTTCTGCTAGAACTGTAAAGAGCACTTTGCTTAAGTTTATTGTTTCCTTTTAAATTCCAATACTTGGAGTCATGGTCTATGCAGATTACTGTTGAAACTGCAAATGTCAATCCAGCTTCTGCATGAAACATATAAGATTGTCTTTGAGTGTCTGTAAAGAGGGTTTAGCAAGTTTGAGAATTCCCTGTTTCAGGAGATATATGGAACGGAAGAATTACATTGACCATTTTCTACTCCTGTTTCTATCTCCTTTGCGCTCAATTTGTTACTGCAAGGGGTGTTGAGAAGATTTGACCCTTCGTTTGTCTAGATATTTAGCGATTTATCTTATGTGTGAATTTTGTTGGCAGTGTTACCAGCCGTACGCAGTACGCAGCACCAAGGAGGTAGAGGAGGCTTTGGACGTGGTCGTGGAATTCTTCCTCGACCTGGACCTTATCCTCCTAGACAGGGCTATGGTTATGGTTCGAGATTTTCGAATGGGCATCGTGATGACCGATTTGTATCTGAGTTAAAACTTAACAAAAGCACAGAAACCTTATCCAGAAAAGCTACTGTCTTCCAGGAGGTAACTTGTCTTTCTCACTTTGTTTCTGGCATTGCTCATTCAAAAGCTAGGGCATGATCATTCTCATTCTTTTTTCTTGATTTTTTTATATTATTCGACAGCCATGTGAAATTGCTAGTTATAGTCGAGTAGAAGGTGGGGAAGTCTACTTTGATGAACGGAGCTTGGTAAGTCTACTCATCAGTCTCACATATTTGTCCATACTGTGGCCCTACTAAATTTCCTAGCCCTTCACTCAGCTTATTTTCTTTTTCTAGAGACTTTTTAACCGGCTGATCCCTGAGTACATTGGAGCTGATTTAAATCAAGGTTTTGATACTTTCAGAGACAAAATAGGTAACTGGATTTGAAGATTCGGATTTATTATCTATCACTTAGTTTTTGTGTGCCAAGACTGATTTGGCAAGGCAACCCTTTGTTACTTTCCTTTGAATCAGAACAGGGTTCTCAGGAATTTGGTGACCTACTGGATTGTATAAGAGCCAAAAACCTTCCTCTGGAGAACATTCATTTTGTGGTACGTTAGACATATCCATTAAAATACCCAGAGCCTTTAGTTCTGAGTTGTTTCTCTGAGCTTTTTGGTTTGAATTTTTTCTTAACAGACATTTGCCGACTGCCTGAAGAAGGTAAACACTGCCTCTTCATATCACATTTAAAAGGATAAATCTATCTACACCATTGAAGCACTTGTCGTGAGATTTTATATTCCGCGGGGTTTTTTCCTTTCTGCTCCTTTACTTTCTTCCTTTTAGATAATGTCCACCGCTTATATTCGACATGAGCCGTGGGAAATGGGGGTGCATAAGCGGAATGGTGTTGTTTATCTGGAAGAGCATAAGCTACCATTGCGACCACAGAGTGAATTAGACCGCCGCAGGTATGATCTCTCAAACTCCTGTGAGAAAGAAAAATAATGCTGATCAATTATCTTAAATAGTGTTGCAATTTATTCGTCTTTACCTGTGGTTTATATTTATTGTTTTTAGACGTTACTGGGGGTATTGCTTTGAGTCCCTAGCTGTGGAAGATCCAGGGAGAGCTGATGGTCAAGAAATAAGCCATCTTGATGCTAATCTCGAGTATTGTGCTATTATCAAAACTAAACTTGGTGCCCACCGTATTCTGATGGGCGTTCAAATGGATTGTTGCGACTCAACTGATGAGGGAAGGAGGTTTTATGTGGACCTGAAAACAACTCGTCAGGTTTGCATTAGAATCAATCTAACTTTTTCCTAAAAGCTGTACGTTTTCATATCAATCATTTGACCTATATAAAGTAATCTGCAGTTGGAACATCGAACAGTGGAAAGATTCGAGAGAGAGGAGCTTCTAAAATATTGGGTATGTAAAGAATGAGGTTCAGATGCTTTTCCTTGAAATTATAATCAGCGTTTTAAATTATGACATAGAATATTCGGGATGGTTTTTTTGCTGCAGATTCATGCATTTCTTACCGGCGTTCCCTACATTGTTGTCGGATATAGGTAAACTCTACATGAGCTAATATTTGTTTGTTGGTAGCACTTTACGATATGTTTCTCACTGTCTTCTCTGAAACAGGGATGATAGAGGCGTACTGGTTGACACTGAAAGACTAAGGACAAAAGACATAACTCAGAGAGTGAAAATGAAAAACTATTGGCAGGTAAATTTATTATATGTGCTTGAAGAAGCGTGAGCATGAAAAAACCTAGTTTCAGTTCACAATATCCGATGCCTTCTTCTCTTTTTTTGTTATGTCACTACATGCAGCCACATTTGGGACTACGTAAACTGAATATATGAGCATATATAGCCTCCAAGCCATGCACGTCACCGTGAACTCGGATTTCCTTACGCATTGCCTTTTCTTTTTATGATTACACGGGTAGTTGCAATCCCTATTCTTTTGTTGAGGACATAAAAAAAAAAGTGTCAATGTATGTAGCCTATATGCCATGTATGTCACGTAAATCTCTAGTTAGAATCAGTGATCAACCTATGCTTTGAACTCATATTTCTGTAGTGATTCATTTCGAATGTTCTTATGCTTACACCAATGTTAGGGAGGTGTTTGTCTGGCATTTGCTGATGAGGTCATGTGTTGGCTGTATGGAACAGTTAAAGAAAGTAAGCCTCTTGTCTTTGCATTTATCACATCATCATCTGTCTGTAGCCTTGATCAACTCTCTAGAACAATCACTCGGATATTAATGGCTTCGTTTGTTTTCAGATCAAGATTACATCCTACAATTCGCTTCACCGTTCATGCGTCTTGAGCTCCTCCAAGCTCAGTCTTGCCCAGAAGTTATAACCAACCATGTCACGCAACTGTAATATGCAACAAAAGCACACTCAAAGTTTGACAGAGGCGAGGCAAATAGGTATACAAATATTATTTGACGGGAAGCTAAAAAAATGATTGAATTTATCCATAATCATGGTTCCCCTGTTGCTCCCTTAGGTTTAAGAAAGAGCGTCTGGGGAACTTTGACGTTGTCTTTTTGTCTTGGTGTTGTAATATTTATACCAATAGAGAATATGTCAAAACTTGAACTGCATTTTCCTCTCAACATGATTTAGTTCCTTTCTTTTTTTTTATTATATGTTTCTAGTTATAAACTTATAAAATTAAACCCTAAAATCTTCGTGTTTATATATTCTTGTACACTAATATATGCTCTCCTAATATGAATAAAATAACGAAACAGTAAAGGAAGTAAAACAGAGCTTTGTACTCTGCAATTATGTGATTTTCATATATGTATAAATGTCACTCAATACAGGAGTTTATACCCTTGAAATCCTTCTAGAACATTCTACAAATTACATTACTGAAAATGAATTGTTGAGCTTGATGTTTGTTGGTGAATTTGAATGTAAATTCTGCATTATGTTAAGAGTGCGTAACACTTCTTCAGGTGAAACAGATTCCATATGTTGCATATGCACTCTATTATCCAATGCCTCGTCACTTTTAATTCTAAAAAGCCCATCAGCTGCCTCTTCAGCTCTTCCATCAGCAGCCACATCAGCTTCTCCTCTATGTGTTACAATGCTTATAGCCCCCGCAAACTGGTGGCCGGTGGTAATCCGACACCAAGTTTGATGCGCAATCTTTCAAATTGAGTCTGAGATAATTATTTGGTGAAAATATCAACAACTTGATGCTTGTTACTGATATGTTTCGTTAAAATCGATCTCAATACTACTTTTTCACGCACAAAATGGTAATCCAATTCTATGTGTCTGGATCGGTCATGGAAAACTGGATTTGTAGACATATAAACAGCCGAAAGATTTTCACAATGAAGAACATAAGGCTGAGTTTGACAGATACCAATATCTCTGAGAATGAAGGAAATCCACGTCAGTTCTGTCGTGGTGGCTGCAAGGGCTCTATACTCAGCTTCCGTGGAAGAGCGAGAAACAGTGGGTTGCTTCTTCGCTGACCAAGAAATGATATTGCTACCAAGAAAAGTGCAATAACCTGTAGTTGAACATCGTGTACAAGAACATCCAGGCCAATCACTGTCCGAGAAGGCGTGAAGGTGAAAGGTACTTTTAGAATGAAGATGAATACCCATGGTAATTGTTCCCTGGACATACCTGAGTATCCTTTTCAGCAAATGAAAATCAGCATCTCTGGGATCATGCATCCTTTGACAGACAATATTAACAGCATAGTTAATGTCAAGTTTGGTAATTGTATGATATTGTAAGGCTCCTGCAACACTCCTGAAATAACTTGGATCATGAAACTTTCCTGAATCAGTGTTTGATTGTTTCAGAGGTAGAGGTGTAGACTGAGACTTACACATTTGCATTCATAATCGATTTAATAGATCTTCTGCATATGTCGTTTGATGCAGAAACATTCCAGCAACATGTGTCTGCACTTGAACTCCAAGAAAATAATGAAGAGAACCCAAGTCTTTCATAGAGAACTTGGTTCCTAATGACTGGATTAATCGATGAAGCAGTATTGCTGAGTTTCTAGTAAGAATAATGTCATCAACATAAAGTAGTAAAATCAATAAGTCCTCATCACGTTTATAAACAAACATTTAAGGGTCTACCTTACTGCATAGAAACCCAAAATCCAACAAAAACGGGCTAAATTTCTTAAACCACGCTCTTGGTGCCTGTTTAAGGCCATATAGAGCCTTTTTCAGCACACAAACATCATCAAGTCTACTAGCATTTTTAAATCCAGGAGGTTGCTGCATAAAAACTGTTTCTTGTAAATCACCATGTAAGAAGGCATTCTTCACATCCAGCTGTGTTATATTCCATCCCTTAACTGTAGCTAGAACCAAAACAATTCTAATAGTTGATGTCTTAATAACCACAGGACTATATGTTTCCACAAAGTCAACTCCTTCCTCTTGATGAAATCCCTTGTCTACTAACCTTGCTTTAAGTGTATTCAGAGTTTTATCAGCATGTAATTTCGTTTTGAAAACCCACTTACATCCAAGAACATTCATGTCTGCCCTGTAAGGAACTAATTCCCAGGTTCCAGTCATCCTAAGAGCTTCCATCTCACGCTCCATTGCTGCAACCCAGCCAGGATGTTTCAGGGCAGTGTTTATGGTTCTTGACTCAGTTGGTATACTGGTGGAAGAAAGAAGGGCATATTTGATATTTGGTTTAGTGATTCCAGATTTTTATCTGGTAATCATAGGGTGAGTGTTTTGGATTGGAGTATTTGAAAACGACTGAGTGTTTAAAGGTGATTGAGTATTTGAAGAAGGCTGAGTGTTTAAAGGTGGTTGGGTATTTGAACTAAATTATGCGATGTACCACAACACACCTATTGAGTTATACAAGATGTTCGATAACAGCGAGAATTTGCAACTGTTATCTTGTAGATATACATCAGATAATCTCGGGAACCAATAAACGTTACCTTTCAAATATATAAATGGTGACTTGGGTGATCATCTCGTTTTCATACGTATTTCTTGCACGATTCTAAAGATGTTGATGATATAGATGCGATGCTTTACGTATGATTTCGTATCCGTTTTACTTGTTTTCATATTCTTACAGGTTTTGTATGCGTATTCGGTTCATTTCGGAGCTAAAGGACGTGCAAGAGACAAAGTACCAGCATCGAGGATCATCATGGGACAAACGGGACGAGAATCGGCAAGGAATAGCCACTACCCGTGCGGGTAACTCCCTAGCCCGAGCGGGCATTTGTTACGGTGATTTTGTCCAGCGAATTGAGCACGAGTCGGGCGAGAAATACCACGCCCCTGGCCTCAGCCTGAGCGGGCAACACTTGAGCCCGAGCGGGCAGCACTTGAGCCCGAGCGGGCAGCACCTCACCCCGAGTGGGCTGCCTCTTTTCTCATCGCGATCCCGCGCGACCTTCTGCACCGTACCCGAGCGGGTCACTTACCCTGCCCGCTCGGGTTGCGTCCGTCACCTGCAACTCCAAATAAGTTAATTTGGCTTAAAACAAATGGGAGTTTGTTGGGGACTTATACAATAAGGAAAAAACTTTAGAGAAGAGGAATAAGTGATATTTCGCTGGAATGAAGTAATAGAAACGTTACCCAACTTATTCAAGAATGAAAACTCATAAAAAGACAACAATCGGTGCCTGCTGCAACATAAGGAATAACTGAACGTCCAGAAGGAAAGAGAGGGAGAAAATGAAAGAAAAGAGGAAGGAAAAAAGAAGAGGGGAGTGAGAGGTCGAACTGATACACTCAGTTTTCAGATTCTTGATCGAGGAGAGAGAGTAGAGAGAAGAAGAAGGTTCTTGCGAAGGAGACTTACAAGGAGCATTGGAGATTAATCCCACACTTCGGTTTCGTTTGGTTTTCATGTTCCTTAGACCTTCTATTTCGTTTATATTTGTTTACGGACGCATGAGCGAGTAGTTTGTTTGTTCTAGGAGAAGGGATTAACCCATGGCTATCCCAGAACCACTTTTGATTTATCTTTGAATGCATCTTCCCGTTTTCGTTTATCTATTCTTTATCTGAGTACTTAATTTACTTGTGTTTTCGATGGCCACGTAGATGCATGTGTTAGGGATTAGGAGAAGGACCAGAAGGAGAATTCTAGTCCTAGAAGATCAGGTTTAGAACAACCGAGGTTAGGCCACGAAAGTAGGGTAGAGGTTTAGAACAACCGAGGTTAAGCCACGAAAGTAAGGTAGCAGCGGTTGAGGGTAAAACGGATGAATCACAGGTCTTATGGGTTTAGTTCAAGGTGTCAGCCACGAAAATAGGGGATAACTTGACTAGATCACGTGTGTATGCCTCGAGATAGGGTAGATATCATATTAGAATCGTCTGTCTTAGATAACTTGACTGGGATTGCATGATAGATAGGTTGATTGTTGGTTTCGGTAGTCTTGTGGTGAAACCGGTTTCCTGGAACGTTTGTCTCATTCTTAAGAAATAATTTGTTTATTTGCTTTTAGTATTTCATTCTTAAAACCATATTTCGTCCGTTAGCAAGTTTGATTCGTAGTTTGAGTTTAGGTTGTATTGTGTAGTCTCTGTGGAATCGACACCTAAAATACTACACATGTGTCGTGCACTTGCGGGTCGTTTAGGTTATTTGTTTAACTTTGATAACGCATCATTGGGATTGATCTCTCATGAAATATCTTATTTTTTTGTGTCTATTAAATACTATCTATGCATTGTAGATTCTATATTATTGTATTTGGTGGGGTCGAGCAAAATGCTCGAAATATCTGTCCCAACCCGAAACCTATTCGACTAATACAAAAATGAAACTCATGGTTCATATTATCCAATTTCGAAGACAGGTATCCAATCATATATAAAAATTTACGAAAAACACCCTTGGTTTTATATTAGCTACGATATTGTCATAAGGTTTAGGTCAACATTACTTTTTCTTTTATTCCTTAGACGTCGCTCTCTTGCAGGAGAAAAAGGTTATTTGCACTGTTCCTCTTCTCGTCTGGATACGTCTTCTTCGTATTGTCTTGTGTGCATCTTCTCTGTGCAATCCCTCTTCTCCGCATCTTCTTCGTACTGAATTCTCCCTTGATGAAGACATCGGAGACATTTCTCCACGAGCTGAACTGGAGTAAGGACATGAAGAGGAGAGCCAAATCGAGTTCGTCGGACCGATCACAACAACGAGAGCATGCAGATTGCGAACCAAGGTCCACAACATGCTCATGAGCGAGTTTCGGGCCGAAATGAAAACAAACCAAGCTGAGAATGTTTCTACACCTTCTAGGGCTTTAATCCATCTCATTCAAGCCCAAATGAAGCCCATTTTAAGTCTTTAGAGAGCTTGGACAAATTCTGATCAGAATTCAAAGAGTTTCTTCCAAGATGACCTTCAAACTTCTCTTACCTTCAAACTTCTTTTTTTAGCATTTATTTTTGAACTAGCTCATGTGTGAACTCTTTGATGCTAGTTTCTTTGTCTTAGAACCCTTTTCAAGCTATCCTAAGTGTAGGAGAACAACAGATTTTGTTTTTATTTGAGAGGTTTTCTCTTTACTTCTTGTAGAAATAGTTTTCGACTCCTTTGGATCGTCATTTCGCTGGAATCATGTTTGGACTTATCATTCGTTGTTTCCGCATAGCGATTGAGCGTCTTCGATTTCTTTCCGTTCTTAAACCAGGTTCTATCGGGGTCTAAAACCGTTCTTTTCGAACGTGGGTTTAGGTTCTTATGAGATAACGTGTTGTTTAAGGGTTTGGGGATCCCATTAAGGATCTTGTCACCGCCTAATAGGGTTTTCTTCCAATCTAGGATCACATCAAGTGGTATTAGAGCCTAGATTACCCTTTTTAGGATTATCCTTCCTATCCATTATCATTTATCTTTCTTTTCGTTTTCATTTTTGTTTTAATTTCAGAAGTTGTCTCTTTCATTTGTTATTCTCACGTTTGTGTGTGTTTCTTTGAAGGATTCGGCATAAAAAAGAAAGAAAGAAACTAGAAAAGAAAACAAAAAGAGAAAAGAAGCATTCGAAAGAATAAAAAAGACAAAAAAAAGGAAAAACAAAAGGAAAAACGAAGCCGATCCATTTGAAAACATCGAGAATCCTTCATGTAGTAGTATTTGAGTGGATTTCATGTTTGATTTTGTGTCATTTGATTCTGATCTTGTTGGTTGAGTTGGAAACCATAGACTTCGTCATCATAGGACAATTTTCGGTGATAGTTGAGTGTGATTTCAGTTGTTTGGTGATTAGATCGAGTTTGTTTACTAGTTTGCACAAGGATTCAAAGAGAAAACAAGCAGAGCGAGTGAAATTGAGTGAAACACTTATCTGAGTGTTTTGTGAGGTTTCTGTCATCTTCTTTTTCTTTGTCTTTTCTGGTTACTAACTAATTGTTACTTGCAGACTCACAAAATGTTTGATGACGGAAGAGAAAGAGAGCAAGAGGCTTCAACGGTGGGAGCAAATGCCCTTCAGATGCAAGCTCTACAAGGCTAGATACAGAGAATGGTGACTGTCGCGATGAATAGCTTGCAAAAGAGAATGGATAGAAGTCTGAATGAGATTCTCATAGCACAACAAGAACAAGTGCAAGCCCAAAATCAGCGAGGAGAGATCTAGCACGCCAAAGTGAATCTGATCGTGGTAGTGGTGATTCGGAGTTTGAACCCGAAAGGAGGCGCGAGCGGCCTAGAAGACCATGACGAGGGGCAAGGGTTTTTAATCAAGAAGACAATGATCTTAGTGGAATAAAATTGGAGTTGCCAGTTTTCTATGGAAAGAACAACGCTGAGGCATATCTCAAATGGGAGCGCAAAGTGGAGCTAGTGTTTGACTTGCACCATTATTCGAAGAGGAAGAAAGTGCAACTAGCTGCTGCGAGATTCAGTGATTACGCTTTGTCATGGTGGGATCAGCTTGTTTTGTCCCGAAGAAGGACCGATGAAGAACCTATTTCTACTTGGCTTGAGATGAAGGAAGTCATGAGGCGGCGATTTGTCCCTGCTCATTTCCGAAGAGATATTCTAAGGAGATTGGGAAAGGTTGAGCAAGGAAATCGGAGTGTAGATGAGTATTTGAAGGAAATTGAGGTTTTGATGAACCGAGGAGATGTAGAGGAGGACCGAGAGACCACTTTGGGCAGATGTTTCGGAGGTTTGAATGAAGATATTCAAGAGGAAGTTGAGATGAGTCGTTATGACTATTTGGAGGAGTTGTTGGATTTAGCTATCTAGGCTGAGAAACGGCTTAAGAGGAAGAGCAAATCATACTCTAAGTATGATTCGAACGCCTCTAGTTCATGGTCTCACGGGTATAAAGACGACAAGAGAGTTTCGGGTTCTAAATCTGCCCCGAAGCAAGAGAACTGAGTGGAGCCTCCTCCACAACGAAAGTTTGGTCAAACAGAGGTTGTTCCTCCGAGAACACGAGATATTCGGTGTTTTAAGTGCCAAGGGATGGGTCATTACGCGAAGGAGTGCCCAAACCGGAAAGCAATGTTTGTGTATGAGGATGGCACTATAGAAACCGAGGTGGAGGAAGAATCTGGTTCCGCAGCTTCCGAGGATGAGATTATTGAGAAAGA
>CM071872.1:12049434-12081509 GCA_036759665.1 Gynandropsis gynandra | reverse complement strand
TGGATGAATTACGCCCGAGCGGGTATTGTCTCGCGCCCGATCGGGTAAGGCTACCCGATCTCGTTGCCTTCGTGCCCAGGTCGTGCAAGGTGTGCGGATAAAACCCCGTAGGTTTTACCCGAGCGGGTGGAGTATGGTGCCCGACCGGGCACCCTTGTTTCCTTGAAATTCCTCTTTTCCGCTCATTACTCGGGTGTTCCTTTGGGTTCTAAAGCTCGATCTTGGCTCTGAGTAGATATATCTTCAAATCATGTGGTTTTGATCAGGAAACCGTCATTTAGGCCTTGTCGCCTAAAAACCTGAAAACCAACAAAACGGATGTGTGAAACTCGTAATCATATCGGATATGTAAATCTATCTATAAAATATATGCGAAAATGGCACTAAAACCTATCCTAAAATTGATACACTTTCAGTGTTATCAGGTAACACGATAGGGAAGGTCGAGGCATCGAATTTTCTAAAGTCTATCATGTTTAGGATTATGTTATCTTCGTCTTTTGTATTCTTCATGAGTGAGTAGAGTCCCAACTACGGGTAGGGATATCAGATTATATTGGATGAACAATGATTTGCGTTAATGCTTAGATTTATTGATTTATTATTTATTATCGGTTCTACGCTTAACATTATCACTCTTACGCTAGTGCTGCCCGCTCAGTAACATAGGATTTCGGACTTTGCTGGAAGGTTAAAGAATGAATCCGGACCTGTTAAGTTGTAGGTTAAGGTCGGCTAATGAGAATCTGACCGGTCGGTTAGTCATCTTAGGAATAATGATTGCGTTCGTAAAGCTGCCATGGTACGGGTTAATCACTGCTGGAAGGTAGGGTTGCACGTATTCATGGTTAGGAGGTTTAGGTTCGGAAGAATCACTCCTCACCTTAGGGCATGAATTTCCCGTTGTCAAGATAAGTTGATAGATCTATGATCCTTAGTTGCTTCATCCATACGATTCCCGGTATCCCGACACCCGTAGTGTTCGTCATATCCGAGTTCACCTCAACCTAATATCGTTGTCATCACTTAGGTTAGTTTTAGATATTTAGGACCATATCCTCTTCTATCTTTATTCTCTTAGTTTAGTTTAATTCTTAGTTTTTGGCTGCTTTAGTCCCCAGAGATCGACCCTGGTACTACACGATCCGTATACTTGCGGTGAAGTGGTCTAGGATAATTTATAACTCGTGTTTCCACATTTCAAATTAATAGATGTATCTAACACGTTTATGTGATTAATGAATCATGTTCATAGGAAATTTAAAGGAAAATTCGTGGTTGTATACTTTGATCACATCTTAGTGTACAACAAGACCTTAGAAGAGCATGTAGGGAACCTACGGTCGGTTCACGACGTCTTGCGAAGCAAAAAAACTGTATGCTAATCTAAAGAAATGATTTTTTTTTTGAAATAACAAACTTGTGTTCTTAGTATTTGTTGAATGAATTCATGACGAATAAAATTTTGGGGTCATATGCAATTTTCTGAGCCCTAAGATGGTTGGAGAGACAAAAGCTTTCATGGATTGGCCGGTTTCTGCCGTCTATTTATAAAGGACTCTAGTACCTTGGCTGCACCCTTGACCAAAGTTATCAAGAAGAACGTCACGTTCTAGCAGGGCGAAGCTCAAGAAAAGGCCTTTTGAACCTTAAAAGAAAAATCGATGCAAGCTCTCTTATTGGCATTACCTTATTTCACTAAAAGTTTTGAAATTTAATGTGATGCATTAGGTGTAGGAATTAGAGCAGTATTGATGCATAAGCATAGAACCATTACGTACTTCAGTGAGAATCTTAGTGAAGCATAGTTAAGCTACCTAACGTAAGATAAAGAACTATACACATTGGTGTGAATGCTCTAGACATGACCGTAAATATGCCAAGTGGGTGGAGTTCATAGATACCTTTTTGTAAGTCATCAAGTACAAGTAATGTAAGGAATGTTATCGTGGATGCATAATCTCATCTTTACACTTTTCTTTCTGCAGTAGATGCAAGGGTGCTCATTTTCGAACATATTAAGGATTTCAATGCAACTAATCTTCATTTTTATGATATATTCAAGACATGTAAGAACACCGCCACGAGTATATAATTTTCCGTTGATAGCTACTTATTCCATGAAAATAAATTTGTGTACTCGAAAGTTCTATTCAGGAATTATTGGTTCGCGAGGCACACGGGGGAGGACTAATAGGGCACGTGGAGTGACTAAAAATTTGTCCATGTTTCAGGAACATTTCTAGTCCCCACTTGCATCGAGACGTCAAGCACATCTATTGAATGTGCATTACATGTAAGAAGGCCAAATCCCCGTTGCTTCCCCACGATATGTACTCAGCCTTACCTATTCCAAGTCACTCATGGAATGATATTTCCATGGAACTCATGTTAGGTCTCTCTAGGTCCAAATCTGAATACAATTTTACTTTTTTCGTAGTTGATTGATTCTTTAAGATGGCTCATTTTGTTGCATGGCATGAGATCGATGATGCATCGCATGTAACTGTTTTATTCTTTAGAGACATTGTAAGATTTTCATAAAAGGCCATGGAATAGAGATGTTAAATTTTTTGGTTAATTTTGGAAAATGTTGTGGTCTAAGATAGGCACCAAACTTTTATTCTCCACTACTTGTCACCCTCAGACCGATGGGCAAACAAAAGTGTTTAATCATACCTTATCAACCTTGTTATGTGCATTCACTACAAAAAAATAGGCCAATTCCAACGGCCAAATCTATTAGAAATGGATCATTTACCATTAAAATTACCTTTTTCAAAGCTATTTCAGCCCGTTGAAAATCGATCATTGAAAAGATATAATCGTTGCAATTTACAACGACATTTTAACGGAGATAATCCGTTCGAAATTACTACGAATGCCCTTTACAAAATTGCAACGGATGACCATTGGAATGTTCCAACGGTCATCCCTTGCAAATATGGCTTGGATACCAACAGGCATCTGTTGAATTCGTTCACGGGAGATGTTCTTTGATAATTTTGTTCTTTTATCAACTGATATCCATTGATAAGTTGACAAATTATTTAAAAATAAAAAAAAATAAAATATTTTTTTATATATAAAAACTTTTATACAAAATTTAAAACTAGATTGCCTACTTATCATTCAAACTGGCATCATTGACTTCATCTCGTCGTTGCCAACGCCTTGCCAACGGGTTGCGTTGGAGTCGATGATCGTTTCTTGTATTGGCGGTGTTTCCTCCGTCGATGGTGGTGCTTGATCGGTCTTCAACATGATGATACTCTCCATAAGACGCATTTGTGCTCGCGTTTCTCGAAGTGCAACTTGTGTTTCTTGAAATGTAGTCTCGAGCTGCTCGACGCGTCGTTCTTGCACGAATGTCTCTTGGACCGTGGAGGGTACCATCATAGTGTCCTCTACAATTTTGTAGAGAACCCAGACCGTATAGACGCCTCTTATATGGCCTAATACACTGCAATATGAAACAAATTAATTTAGTATATCAATTTAAAAAAAGTTATATGATGATTTATTAAAGTTATTAATGTATTTACTTATAAATAAATGTTGCTTTTTTGTAAAGGACTAAGTTTATCATAACATGAAACAATGGCTTGTGATTGGTATGTGATCTTCTCCATCGCACCATCCACTCTGCCCAAGGGTCAACCAGCTTGGGTACTTCGACCTCTTCCCCATTGACGAGCTTCGTCTTGGCATGAGTCTCAACGACTAGCTTAAGAATACTAGGTTCTCTTCCCATCCTCAGGATCCGTAACATTAAAATAGTATTATTACATAAAAATTTTACAGAGTAAATAAATTTCAGTTATAAAGATAAATTTCTTTCCAAATGTTTCTTTCTTTTGAGAAACAACTTCGCTTCTGAGGTATGGCGATGCAGACCATCCCTGAGGACTTTCTCTTTGTACCGATATTTTTTGGCCTTTTCACTTTTGGCCTTGAAGTCTTCTGAGTCGCAGTGTCAGACGAGTTGGCTGAATACCTCGTTAGTTTGGCATTCTTGTTGTAATAGTTACGCTTGGCATTATTAATCATCGAGCGGAACCAAGCTTGCATATCGCGCATCCAAGCGGAATAGATGCACGATGTGTCCTTCTTCTGCCATCTATATGCGTGCTACAAAATTGAATGTAAATTAATTAATTTATTAAACAAATTCACTAATAATATGAAATTAAATCTTATATTATATCACTTACGATACATGTAGATCATCATCGGTGTCGTATAACCTTCGGCGTCACTTGCCAAAAACAGTAAAACCGATCTTGTAAAGAATCATGGATGATGTTGTTGTTCGTGTGTTTAAGAATATCATTCACACCAAACCTACACGTGTAAATGAAATTTTTTAGACGATTTTAAAATTTAATACAAATATATATGTGTAAATAAATAGTATTTTACAACAACATCCTATCAGAACGTTCAAGATCGATGATAGGAACAGTTTGACGCTCGTCGAAGGTATCGATCAAATCATCAATATCCATCATATCATCTTCTTCATCTAATAATGGGTGTGCTGATATAGGTTACAGAGGCTTGTATGGTGAGGGAAGAGGTGGTGGCGGGGCTCGTGGGGAACCTGCCAACAATCCACCGTGACCAATAAATCATCCAGCTCTCATGGTGTGTAAGTGTTTAGGAATAGTGTTTGAGAGAATTTTTTGTTTTGGTTTTAAAATTGTGTTGAAAATGGAACTATTCAACGATTTATATATATATATATATCCAACGGACGTCCGTTGGAATTTCTAACGGATGATCGTTGGAAATGACGTCTAATCTACATACATCATTAATTGACATGACGTTGGAGTTTTCCAACGGCATCCATAGGAATTTTCAACAGGTACCCATTGGAAATTATGTTCCCGAGGCAACAGACGTAATATAGTGGTAGTACGTCTTCTTTCCAACAAGCAACTGTTGGAATGCATATTTTCGATGCAACGAGCTACTTAGGCAGAGAATAGCTCATCATTGCCTTTTCCAACTGATGCCCGTTACAATTTTCCAACGAATTCCCATTGAAAATACCGATGCAAACCAATGGATGACTATTGATAATGTCCAACGGTTGACCGTGGATACTTGGTCAACGGATGACCATCGGACCGTGAAATGTTTCTAAGTGTCGAACATAATTTAAATGATTCAACGGGGGTTCATTGCAATTTCCAAGTGATGCTCATTGAAAATGGAATACATGAATTAAAAAATAAGTTAAGTTATAAAAGTTTGATATTATAATTACATAATTCACATATCTTCTTCCATTGATTCTTCAATTGGTGAGTCTTCCTTCGATGGTTCATAGAATTCGTTGCTATGTTCATCTTGTGCATCTTCTGGTTCAATGTATTCATAATCGCCAATGTATTCATCATCTATGTCGGTCCTTGCGAGAATCTCTTTACGTTTGTCAGTATCAATTAATTGTATTGTCTCAAGTGATTGGTTTACAACATATCTTCTTTTTCTTCTATGTTTATAACGCCACACGGTTTAATCTTAACTACGGTCCACCACTCCTCTCTTTGATGTTTTCAATATTGTAGGATAATGCACGTAACATACTTGATTTGCTTGATCTGTTGTGATGAAGGGATCATACTTTGCATACTATCGTTTCGGGTTGATGTCGATTCTTCCCTATCAATTTTTTTGTACACCACATCCTATAGTTGGGTCGAACAACTAACATTTGAAAAATATTATCTTTAATCCAACGAGACCAAATATTTAACCTGTAGGATTTGGTTCAAAATATTGTAGAACTTATCATCCTCCATTTCACTATCAATGCAAACGTCGTAATTGAATGTGTTTCTATGTTTCCGTGCTCATAAGTGTGGATGTGTATCCCCGAGTAAACATAATTGGCCATCACAAAACATTTTTTGCAAGATCGTTAGCCAAATCTCTTAACCAAGTAGGATGTCTCTCTTCACAGCCTTAACCTATATAATATAAAAATGAATGATTACTTGTAACATACATTATTTTAAGTACATATATGAAAATATGTGTATTTACGTAATGTCTCAACAAGGAGGAATAATGTTGAGCTTTCGTTTTGTTGAGTTCATCTGCGTTTAGACGAGGATATGTACCCATTACTTCTTCATCAAAGCTCATTTAATGAAAATATGTTAACACACACACAAACACACACAAACACACACACACACACACACACACATATATATATATATATAAATTAAAAGATTGATTGTCATAATTTTTGTACATTTTGATATGTAATAGCTCTTGAAAATTTAATAATATATATATATGTGTGGATGTGATTATACTCTTCTCGTGTTCGCCAATATTCCTCAAATTCCCCTCTCGTACGTCCAACTTTTCTAAAGATCTTATATTGATAGAGTTAGATTGTGAGATCTTCTTCTAATCTTCTCTATTTTGTCAAATATGCAACTCAAAAGAAAATATGATGAAATATGTGGTTTTTTCCAACAAGTATTGTTTAACAGTTGATCCTTCAACCACTATTTTGTGTTTTCCCTTTTTCTTTAGATGTAAGAAAAACATTTCGAGGTGTTGTGAGTTTGAGGTTGTCTAGTTAAGTTGTAGTTAGGGTTTAGAATGTCCTTTCTTCGGGAAGGTGATCATCTCATTTTCGTACAAGACTCTCGCATGATTTTAGAGATGTTTATGATGATAGTGGCGATGTTTATGTGTGATTTTGTATCCGTTTTACTTGTTTTTGTGTTTTCATGTTCTTAGAGGTTTAAATGCATATTTGGTTCGTTTTTTTATGCGATAGATATTAGGGTGTGGGACACATTACTAGATTTGGAGAACCAGCATGGCGACATCTTCGCACAAGGTGGTTGGAGCGAATGGTCACACGAGAGTTGCGAAAAGACTCTCGATTCACAGGCCCGTCTTCGAAGGATATTACGCACCAACGAAGAACGAATGAATGTTGGATATGACACACCAATGGTTTTGCTAGATATAACACACCGACAAGGATGATTTCATATAGCAAAATCAAATATTTCATATCAAAATTCAAACTTTCTACAATGGTGTTCATGGCCGACCATAAGTAACAAGAAATGGCCACGCAAAAACATAAATGCAACATTAATGCTAAGTCACCATGCAAGGCATCACATTAATGATCTAGGAAATAGCCAAAAACAAAAATAAGACAAGTTGTAAGATGCACCGTGGGGATGCGAAATTGTCTTGAAACCTCGGGTCAATAATTAGGTCGCAAAAAGTAAATCGCGGCCTCGTTAAAAACTCGTCGTTGGAAAACCCCGTGGGACTAAACCAACGAAGGGAAAATAGTACACGCGAATCACTTACCCTAATTATTGGCCGTTGCGAGTTGTGCTTCGGCTCGAAGAATGATAAGGATATTGGTGACTTCACGTGAACTTGAATACTCATCTTGAACGTGGACGGCCGTGAGGATCCCAATGATCGCCTCCTTGAGCTTTGTAGCTTTAGCTTAGGTCACAAGACCAGCTAGTAAGGTCAAGGCCTCTCCTCTCAGCCCTAGCTCGGGTCATAGGACAAACGTCACTGTGAATTGGCCGTCGGTCAGCGACAAAAGGAACCAAGTTAATATCATTAAAGCTGGGACTCACATTATACTTACCTTGCAAGTCGAGTTGGTAGGCGTTGTTGCTGACTCTCTTGGTCACTGTGAATTGGCTGTCGATCCGGGGCATTAATTTGGACTTCCGCTTGTTCAGGAATCGTTCTTTTCGTAGATGAACCCAAAATTGGTCATCGGGCTCGAAAGTCAATTGTTTTTGTCCCTTGTTTGCCTGTTTCACATAGAGCTTTGTCTTTTCCTTTATGTTCTTCCTCGCTTTTTCGTGAATCTGTTGGACCATCTTTGCTTTTCTTTCTCCGCCCAAACTAACTCGATCACTCGATGGCAAGGGCATTAGATCCAATGGTGAAGCAAGATTGAACCCACACACAATTTCAAAAGGAGAAAATTGGGAAGCAGAATGTACGCATGATTGTAAGCAAATTCGGAATGTGGTAAACATTCTTCCCAAGTTTTCAAATTCTTTCTAACAATTACACGTAATAAAGTTCCTAGGGTTCGATTTACTACTTCGGTTTAACCATCAGTTTCTGGATGAAAAGTCGTAGAGAATAACAATTTAGTTCCTAACTTGGACCACAAAGTTTTCCAGAAATAGCTAAGAAACTTAGTATCCCTATCAGAAATTATCGTACTAGGCATGCCATGCAATCAGACTACCTCCTTAAAAAAAAGATCAGCTACATGCAATGCATCATCAGTCTTTTGACATGCTATAAAATGTGCCATTTTAGAGAACCTATCTACCACCACAAAAATTGAATCTTTACCAATCTTAGTCCTAGGCAACCCAATCACAAAATCCATAGATATATCAGTCCAAAGGTGAGTTGAGATAGGAAGAGGGGTATACAAACCTTGAGGTTGAACCTTAGACTTAGCCTATTTTCATGGACGCATCGCTCACAAATTCACTCAAGGTCCCTCTTCATGTGCGGCCAGATGAAGTGGTCATGTAACATCTTCAGAGTTTCGCAACTCCAAAATGGCCCATAAGTCCACCTCTGTGGGCTTCTCTAACAAACATTTCTCTCATTGAAAAGTTAGACACACATAATCGAGTATCATAAAATAGAAAATCATCTTGCTATAGTAATGCCCTGAAGCAAACTTTTCACTATTCTCCAAATTCCAAGTCAGATGCATATAATTCTTTGATTTGTTCAAAACCTAGAAGCTTAGCATCCAAAGTGGTCAACAATGTGTACCTTCGGGATAGGGCATCAGCCACAATGTTTTCCTTACCTTGCTTGTACTTGATGATGTAAGGAAATGTTTCAATGAATTCAACCCACCTCGCATGTCTCTTACTGAGTTTGTTCTGACCCTTAAGGTACTTTAGCGATTCATGGTCGGTGTGTATCACAAACTCCTTTGGCTATAGGTAATGTTGCCAAGTTTGTAACGCCCTCACGAGTGTATATAGCTCTTTGTCGTAGGTGGTATAATTGAGAGTTGCACCTCCGAGTTTTTCGCTGAAGTAGGCAATTGGCTTCCGTTCCTGCATCAATACTGCACCAATTCTTACGTCGGATGCATCACACTCGATTTCAAAAGTCTTAAGAAAATTAGGCAATATCAGCAAAGGAGCATTAGTAAGTTTTAACATTTGAAATGGTGCTTTTTGCGCTTCTGCCCACTTGAATCCCCATTTTTCTTAATGACTTCGGTAAGAGGGGTGACCAAGGTGCTGAAGTCCTTAACAAAGCGACGATAGAACCCCGCGAGTCCATGGAAGCTTTGGACTTCCCCGACGGTCTTTGGGCTCAGCCATTCGCGAATGGCGTTGACCTTTTCTTCGTCCACCTTTACGCCATCTGCACTTACAACAAAACTCAGAAACACGATGTTATTGGTACAAAAGGTACACTTCTTAAAGTTGTCGTATAGTTCTTCCTTCCTAAGTACCTTTAAGACTGACTCTAGGTGGCCTACGTGTTCCTCTAAGTTTCTACTATAAATCAATATGTCATCGAAGTAGACTACTATAAATCTACCTATATATTCTCGAAGAATATGGTTCATTAAGCGCATGAAGGTACTAGGTGCATTTGACAGTCCAAAAGGCATAACTAACCACTCATACAATCCATGTTTAGTTTTAAATGTCATTTTCCATTCGTCAGCTTCCTTCATCCTAATTTAATGATATCCACTTTTGAGGTCTATTTTAGAAAATATCCTACTTCCATGTAATTCATCTAGCATATCATCTAGCCTAGGAATAGAATGGTGATACTTCACCCTAATGTTGTTGATTGCGCGACAATCAATACACATGTGTCAGCTGGCATCTTTCTTTGGCACGAGTACAACGGGTACGGTGCACGGACTTATGCTTTCTCAGATGTGTCCCTTGGCCATGAGTTCCTCCACTTGCCTTTGCAGCTCCTTGGTTTCCACTGAATTGGTTTGGTAGGCTGGCCGATTTGGTAGCGCGTTTCCAGAAACGAAATCGATTTGATGTTCAATAACGCATATTGGGGGAAATCCAGTGGGGTTCTCTTCGGGAAAAACTTCTCCATAATCCTGCAATAAGGTAGAATTTTCACTCGGCAACACCAGTGCAAAGTTAGCTAAGCTCAAAAGAGCTTCCTTATGCACAAATAATAATATGGACTGATTTGAGTGAAGAGATTTCTTGATCTCACCCGATCTCGCGTAAAAATTCGATGACCTAAGCACGCAAGCGCCTTGCTTTTTCAAGTGCATTTGATATTGCAGCATTTCATTTGGCATCAACGGAATAAGGACGGTCTTCCTACCATTAAACTTGAAATAATGTTTGTTAGTAAAACCGTCATGTTTTACCTTGCGATCCGATTGCCACGGTCTACCAGGTACAATATGGCTCGCCTCCATGGGTAGCACATCACACAAAATTTCATCTTCGTATTTGCCTAAGGCGATAGGCACGGTTACTTGGCTGGTCACCTTCATCTCGCCCTTTTCGTTCAGCCATTGAAGCTTATATGGCCTCGGGTGTTTTTGGACCTTCAATCCAAGCTTTCGGACCATAGTAGCGCTTGCAACGTTCGTGCAACTTCCTCCATCAATGATTACGCTACAAACTCTTCCGTGAACAAGGCAGCGGGTGTGGAATAAATTTTCTCGTTGATATTTTTCATCGGCCTTAGGATGCACGCTCAAGGAACGTCGTGCCACCAGCAACTCTCCTTTGGCCGGTTCCTCCTCACGTGTGTCGTCCGAATTTTCGGACGCTTCGTCCTCGGATTCAAACTCGCCGTCATCACGAATGATCATGACTCTCTTGTTCGTGCACTCACTCGCATAGTGTCCTCTCCTGTGACACTTGAATCACTTCACGTCCCGAGCCCTTGAAGTAGTGGCCTCGACCTTTCCTTTGTCCCACGGCACCGCTGGACCTAATTTGGTCGGGTCTCGGTTCGCTGGAACTGCTTTGGACGCGTCTCGGCTTGCTGGAACCGTGCTGTCTTTCCTTGGATAGCTCGGTTTTTCATCTCGTTGATGGCCGTATTTTCCAGCCCCATAGCCAGAATGTGAACTCCTTCGCCGCTGGAGTTGTTGCTCAATTAGGATCGCCTTATGGAGCATCTCCTTAACCTCCACGTAGTGTTGCATCTCTATGTGGTCTTGGATTTCCAGATTTAAACCTCCGAAGAAACGAGACATCAACGCCTCTCTATCCTTCAATATGTCAGCCCTCAACATCAGCAACTCCATCTCATGATAATATTCCTCCACGGATCGGTTTCCTTGGGTAAGCTTCCTTAGCCGCCGATGCACTTCTCGGTGGTGATGACTCGGCACGAACCTCTTGCGCATAATGGCCAAAAACATAGATAAGACAAGTCGTAAGATATGCCGTCGGGATGCGAACTTGTCTTGAAACCTCGGGCCAATAATTAGGTCGCGGAAAGTGAATCACGGTCTCGTTAAAAACCCATCGTTGGAAAACCCCATGGGACTACAACCAACAAAGGGAAAAGAGTACACGCGAATCACTTACCCTAATTATTGACTGTTGCGAGTTGTGCTTCGGCTCGAAGAATGATACGGATATTGGTGACTTCACGTGAACTTGAATACTCGTCTTGAATGTGGACGGCCGTGAGGATCCCATTAATCGCCTCCTTGAGCTTCATAGCTTTAGCTCGGGTCACGAGACCAGCTGGGAAGGTCAAGGCCTCCTCCTCTCTAGCCCTAGCTCGGGTCATAGGACCAACGTCCTTCCTTTGGGTCGCGTACGCCTTTTGTGTGACTCGGGTCGTCTCCTCCATGGTGCGGGTCGCCTCTTCTGCGGTGCGGGTCGCGTCTCGGGTCACGCAGGTCGCGTCCTCCTCAGCCATGTGGGTCGCGTCCTCCTCTGCATTGCAGGTCGCATCCTCGACGTCATCTGGGATCATATCATTTTTGGAGCTGAAGAACATACACGGGATAAAATACAAGAATCGAAGATCACAACGGAGCAAACGGGACGAGAAACGGACAAGGCATGACCGAGCATATGTTGCAGCACGACCGAGCTTCCAAGACAAACACATAGCCCGAACGAGCACAAAACTCAGCACGACCAAACATGCAACAAAGGATACAGCATGGTCGAGCTAGGCAAGAGCACGAGCGAGCATGCATTTGTAGGACACAACCCCACCGAGCATGCATTTGTAGGACACAACCCGACCGAGCATGAGCAAGAGCACGACCGTGCACTCTTCCCAAAACCATGTGCACGACCGGGCATGACATGGAGCACGATCGGGCTATTTATCAGCAAATAGCCCTGGGAGTTATGCACGGCCTGAGAACACATGGAGCACGGTCGCACAACCTTCTTGACATAGAGCACGGTCGGGCATGTTGTGGTGCACAGTCGGGCTCTTTATCATGATTTTACCCCCGAGACCTTTGCATGGCCCGAGCACGAGTGGAGCACGACCAGACGCTTGGAGAAGTTGTTAGAAAACATGGAAATGATGCATGACCAACTGGGCTGCATACAACCCACCTCTGTTTTGAGTGGAAATGAACACAAGAGATTCAAAATTTGAAAGATATAAGATGTGAAGAGCACAAAAGAGACTTCATTCATTCATCCATTATCAATTCATTCATCATTCATTCATCATCCACCATAGGAGAGAGTCCTCTTGACGCAAGACACGCATGGAGACAGAAGATCGAATCGGGACGACATCTCATTTGATTTCTATGCTCGTTGGACATTCTATTTCATTTATGTTGTTTGGTTTCAAACTCATGATTGAGTATTTGTCTTGTTCTAGGAGAAGACATTAGCCCCTGCTATCCTGGAACCTGTTTCGATTTATTAATGAATGCATTTCCTCATTTTACTAATCTATTCTTTGTCTGAACGTTGAATGTCATGTATTTTCTGAAGGCCAAGTAGATGCATGTGTTAGAGATTAGGAGAAGGACTGAAAGGAGAATTCTAGTCCTATAAGATCAGGTTTAGAACAACCGAGACTAGGTCATGAAAGTAGAAAGTAGAGTAGTCATGGTTGAGGGTTAATCGAATGAATCATAAAACGTATGGGTTTAGTTCGGGGTATCAGACACAAAGGTAGGGGATAACTCGTTTGAATCACATTCCTATGCCTTGAGAGAGGGTACAAATTACATTAGGATCGTCCGCCTTAGATATATTGATTGGGAATGCATGATTAGATCGATCGATAGTTGGTTGGTGAAGCTTTGTGGTGAAACCATATCCTAGAACGTTTGTCTCATCGTCAAGAACTCATTAGTCTACTGCATTTTCCTTATTGCATCTCACAATCAATATTTCATTGTAGCAAGTTTGATTCTAGTTTGAGTTTAGTCCGTGTTGCGTAGTCCCTATGGGATCGACACCTAGAGTACTACACACGTGTCGTGCACTTGTGGGTAGTTTAGGTTAGACTCGAATCATATATATAGTTTTTGGCACCGTTGCCGGGGACTATTTGTCAACATGTCTTAGATTTGGATTTACAGTCATTCTTGTTTTTGTTTTTCGTTTCTTTTTTTTCTTTCTAACTAATTCCTTTTGTTTTTCGTTTGTTGGTATATGACCATATCTCAAGGTACTTCGAGCGTACCTCGAATCGACCCCGAGATCGCGAGAACTATTAGAAAGTCGAAAAAGGGCAAGGAAGAAGGGAAGGTAGATCCGACTAATCTAGGAGCAATGGACAACCAAATGATATATTGGACGGTCATGGACAGCCCTAATTACCCATCGGTAATATGGGACAATTACAGCAACAGTCACTCGCGCCTCAAGCGCGAGACCACAGGCTCCCCCACCGTGTCGGCTTCGTGATTACATGGTGCCAAACACGAGTGACGTCCAAACTGCTATAAGGACACCCGCTATTGCAAGAGAGGAATTCAAAATTAAGCCCACGATGATCAACATGCTTTATCAGAAGCAATTCATGGGTGGAAATCACGAAGACCCCCATCAGCACCTTAGAGACTTTCTAGATCTTTCAAGCACATTCAAGATACATGGAGTCTCGGAGGATGCGATTTTGTTGTGTCTCTTCCCTTTCTCAATAGGGGACGAGCAAAGTCTTGGCTGCAATCTCTTCCCGCTAGTTCAATCACTACTTGGGACCAACTGTGCACATCATTCCTATCACGGTACTTTCCTTTGTGCAAGACGATTCGAATGAGAGAAGAAATCACGACGTTTAGATGTAGAGATGGTGAAACATTATCTGAGGCATGGGGAAGATTCAAGGATCTTTTGCAGATGTGTCCTCGTCAAGGTCTAGAGCAGTGGTACGTGATCCAAATCTTCTACAATAGGATCGCGGATGAGTGTAGAACGGCGTTGGATAACACTGTAAGAGGATTATTCATGGACCTAAGCTTAGAGGAGGCATAGAGCTGACTGAAAATCTTTTTATGAATCACACCATGTGGTCCACACCAAGGAGAATGACAAACAAGACACGAGGTCTATACTATATGTATCAAAGTAGAGCGATGGGCAATGCAGCAAATGCTATGTACTATGTAAATTGCGGAGATACGGATCATGTAGCATATCAATGCACGGTGAAAGAAGATGTAGTACAAATGAATTACGCCCAACAGCAAAGACACACACAATTTGGGAACACCTACAACCCGAATGGAAGGAATCACCCGAATTTCTCGTATCAAACGACTCAACCGGTGAAGTATTCGAGATTTCAACAAAAACCACAGCAACCGTACCAGCTACCTCAGCGAATCCAGCAAGCTCAACAAGCTCCTCAAGCTCCTTCGTCAAGCTTGAGGCGGTCATGCTTAAATTCATCAAGGAGCAAAGGCATCAACAATCACTTCAAGCTAAATACACAATGCGGAAATTGGGACAGCGATTGGTGAGCTCACAACTCAAATGGAATCCTTGAGCAAGCATGTGAAGATTCTTGAGAATTCCATTGCACAACAGGCTGCTACATCCTCTCGGAATCCCATACAACTCCCCGGAAAACCAGATCTAAACCCGAGAGAATACGTGATTGTTATTACCTTGTGCAGCAAGGATGTGATTGAGAACCTACCCTTCAAAGAGCAAGAGAAAGTTGCTGGAAATTAAGTGGATAAAAGTAAGAGCTTCATTACGATAATGGAAGGAGTTGAGTCAGATTTGGAAATGTCGTATGTTGCTCCACCGGTGTACGTACCTCCTATACCGTTTCCTGGAAGGTTGGTAAGCAGCAAGAATCAAAAGAGAGTAGACAGATTTCTACATGGTCTCAAGAACCTCGACATCAACATGTCATTCTTGGAAGCCCTAATCGTGCAATTTCCTCAAGGAGATTCTTTCAAAAGAGAGGCATATCGGAGAGAGTGAGATCGTATCACTCACCAAAAAATGCAGCACCATTCTTCAAAACAAGCTTCCCCCAAAGTTGAAGGACCCCGGAAGCTTCTCCATCCCATGCACTATAGGGGACATCGATATTGAAAAGTCCTTGTGCGATTTGGGAGCAAGCGTGAGCCTCATGCCACATTCGGTCTTCAAGTGGATGACTTCAGATATCTCAAACCTGCCAAGATGTCTCTATGAATCGCGGATAGTTCAGTAAGATATTTGGTGGGAATTGTTGAAAATATTCCCACGAAGATAGGTAATCTTTGCATTCCCGCTGATTTTGTTGTACTTGATATAAAAGAAGATGCTAGGGTGCCTATTATTCTTGGTAGACCTTTCTTAGCTACTGCAGGTGTCATGATAGATGTACAACAAGGGAAGCTCTCTCTACGTGTCGCGACGAGAAGATTGAATTAAACTTGACTAGCTCCATGAACGACCCTTCTTTAAAGGAGTCATGCTTTAGAGTTAATTTGCCGGATGAGTTAGCGAATGACATGTTCGATCGAGTAAGTATCTCTGACCCTCTTGAGAGATGTTTGAATAGGATTTGCTGGAATGCAAAACTCACGGATGAAGAGGCTGAGCTCTACACAAAATTCATGAGTGTCATTGAGGCACTACAGAACGCCCCACACGAGGAGACGTCACACGAAATGTTTACTGATTTTGCAGTGGAAAAAGCGTCTAGGCTTGAGCTCGAACCTTTTCCTTCTTCTCTTTGGTATGAGATGCAACATCCACCCACTTGCCTAAAAAAGCATAGGTGAGTGAGCCCTTCATTATGTATGCACGGAATGTTTAAGGAGGACAGCCATGGACCCTCCATCGAAGATCAAAGAAGGTTGAACTTGAATTCGAGATATGTAATGGAAAAAGAAACCATTAAACTTTTTGATGCAGATATCCTTTTTCCAACCTAGGGCAGCGAATGGACAAACCCCGTGCATGGCGTGCCAAATAAAGGAGCAATGACAATAGCACACAATGCGAACGAAGATCGCACTAAAGGATGGCACGATACTAAGATCCTACCTCATGACCTTTGGCCAAGTGACTTAGTTCTACTTTTTAACTCTCATCTTAAGCTTTTTCCCGAGTAAACCACGATCCCGTTGGTCTGATCCTTTTCAAGTACAAGAGGTACTATGCATGGAGCAATAGAACTTTGGAGCGAAACGAGCAAAACATTCAAGCCAATGGACGACGCCCTAAAGCTCTATCAAGCCGCTCAATCGACTGAAAGCGGAAACTCCATTTCATCTACTTAGTCTTCGTAAATACAAGACATTCAACGCTCAAACAAAGAATAGATTAGGAAAACGGGAATTGCATTCAAAGAACAAATCGAAGAGGTTCTAGAATAGCCATGGGCTAATCCCTTCTCCTAAAACAAATCAACTACTCAGTCATGTGTTTGAATCCAAACAACACAAATGAAATAGATAGAGTAAGGAGCATAGAAATATCAAACGAGGCGTAACCCCGAATCGATTTAATATATTTAATAATTTTTAATGTTTATATTATATTTTCGATTTCAAAAATTAATTTAAATTTTTTTAATAAATATTATGTTTAAAAATAAAATCAATTAAATTTATTTTTAAAGATTCTTTAAATTAAATTTGATCTTTTTAATAATAAATAAATAATTTAATTATTTATTAGTTTAACTTCCAAAAATAATAACTTCCCACTTTTAATTGAGTTTATAAATAATTTATACTTTTAAAAACTAATTTAATTGTTATAAAATAAATAAAAATCTTATTTTAAAATCATTTAATTTTATAATTTCTTGCAAAAAAGTTTAAATCCTAATAACTTCCAAGAAAAAATAACTTCTCACTTTTATTTTTAAAAATTGATTTTTCCTCAAAATTCAATAACTACTATTGGTTTATTCCTTTATATATCTTCATATCTTCATAAATTTATTTCAATTAGAGAAACAAATTATGGTGTTCTGCAAACAAAATTATGGTTAAAATTTTTTGTAAGTATTTAAGTAATTATTGATTCTATTTGTTCTTTCATTTATAATTTTTAACTAATTATTTTTTTATTTTAGAAATCAATCAATGGTTCTTATGGATGAAAATGTAATATGAATTATATACAATTTCTTAGTTTGGTCTTTTAAATTTTAAAAGTTTTTCCTTAATTATAGTAATATTTATTTCATGATGATAGAATTGAAGTATATATAATTCAAGTATATATAAACATCTAATTAATGAAAAAGAATGTTGTTGTATTTTCAATTTTAATTTGGTTCTTAACCTTGGTTTATCTAAATCATCAAACCAATAATTTAAGATTAATTTTTATTCTATAATATTTGTTAGATCTTGTGATTTTATCATAGGCCCCTCTTATGGATTTCGTTTCTTTTTGTAAATCTTTTTTTACTTTATTTTTTGAAATGAATTAAATGGTTAATTATTTTATATTTGGATACAACAAATTTCATTTATATTTTATTTGAAATGAAGTAAATGATTAATTATTTTATATTTGGATACAACAAATATCATATTAAAACTTTTCTTATTTTATTTCTATTTTTAAACAATTTAAATAAAATATTAAAAAATTTAAATTTTATTTTACAAAATTTTCTATATATATATATATATATATTACTAAAAAACATTTGTTGTGGTGGTTAATAGGAGAAGTTAATATTATTGGCAATGATGGTTGAGGATTGAAGCAAAATGCTAAATATTAGAGAATAGAGATTAATATTATTAATATGTAATTAAGGGTAACTAATTACGGTTAAATATTTTGTTTTAAAAATATTCATCAATAGTAATTACTATTTAAAATAATTAAATAAATATTTAAGTTGATTAGAAAAGAAATTTTAAATAATTGTTTTTTATTTTATTTTATAAAAAGTTAATAAATTATTATTACTAATAATTTAAAATTTTGCAACTTAAAAATGCATAAAATCCATTATATAACTTCTATTTTTTTTTAATATATTCATTTTTTATTTTCATCTAAGGTTAAATATATTTAAATGTTAATATATAATTACTATCAACTAAATAATTAACCACTACAATTATATATCTTTCATAATACTTATAAATTATATATATTATATTAGATTTATACTATTTATTAATTTAAAATTTAATAATTTTAAAATCTGTGTTATACACAGGTAATATCTAATATATATATATATATATATATATATATATCCGCCTAGACACCGCCTAGACGGTCTAGGCGTTAGGCGCTGGGTGTCCTCCCGCCTAACGTCTAGCGCTTTCTTGAACTTTGCATATATGTATAATTGAATAGATGTTATATTTTGAGTATTTGTATTTACGTCATTTTAATTTAATTTATATACATATTTAATAAACTAATTATTTATCTCAAAAAAAGTTAGTCAGTAATTGATAATATTTTTTGTATTTATATTCAAAAAATATCTGACTACAACTATTTGTTTTTGCATTGGACCTCTCACTTATCCAAATTAATTTGTTCGGATACAAATATTTCGAATATTTTTTTCGTGAAGTCTATGTATCATATTAAATGAATAAAATAATCAAAGCTACAAATTATAGCTATTCATACTTAAAATTGTACCGACAAAAGGGAGAATGGTCATCAACTTTGGGTTTTGTCTCATCAACACTTTAAAATTTAGCCATAATCTTATTTCTTTCCAAATTATACAAATTTTATAAAAAAAAAAAACCCATTATGTTAACTAAACGTTAAAAGAATAATTAATTTTTATTGAAACCTAAAAACCCAATATTAGAACCCGAAAATTGGGATTCTAGTCTTAGTAACATAAATTGTCAATTTGAAACAATACACAATGGATTCAGATGAGCATAAATATGAGTTAATTTATGGATTGTTTATGTCAATTTATGAATTAGTTTATGAATTATTTGTATTGTTGTCAATGTCAATTTTTGTGGGCTATATGGAGAGTTCCTTTGATAATGGATTTTGTATTAGTGTCAATGTCAATTTTTGTGGGCTATATGGAGAGTTCCTTTAAAATATTAATATTTTAAAGAAAGACAAAATATTTATATTAATTTAGAGGATATTTTAGTTAAGATATATGTAAATAAAAAAAATCAGTAAATAAATAAAAAAACCAAAAAATGTTTATATATTTATTTGAAATAAAATTTAATAAATTATTAAACTTGAACAAAATAAACTTGACAAAATAATTATTAACAAATATTTATTTTTTATGCATTCTCTTTTTTCAAACTTTCACATCATTAAAGTTTTTTTTATTCTACATTAATTACCATTCATAAATCACTTTAAATAAATTATATATTAGTAATATTAATATTTTAAAGAAACACAAATATTTATATTAATTTAGAGGATATTTTAGTTATTATATATGTAAATAACTAAAAAATTTGTAAATTAATAAATCTATATATAAAAAATTTTAAAATCTCTCAATTCTCACGATATCACCGCATCATCCTATTATTATAAAAATTTGAATACAAAATAATTGAAACTATTAGAAACTAATGAAATGAGATAAATAAATAAAATATAGATAAATAATCATATAAATATTTTATATAAAACTATATAAACTACAAAATATTTTAATATTTCAAATTTTAAATTTTATGTGTAAAATATAACAAATTTATGTATTTATGTAAATAAAATTAATTGTATATTTACATGAAAGTTTGGTTATAAGAAATTGAAACAAATATTGGAAATGATAAAATGAGACAAATAAATAAAATAGAGATAGATAAACATATACATACGTTGTATAAATCCATATAATTTTTCTTATTCATAAATTTTGTGAAACATATTAATATTTCAAAATTTATATTTGATGTATAGTTATATAATAAATTTGTGTACTTAGATAAAGTTTGGTTATAAAAATATGAAAAATATTGGAGACTACTAAAATGAAACAAATGATAAAATTGATAATCGTCTATTATATTATCTCTAAAAAATTTTGTTTCAAAAATAATATATTTTTTATATAACATTGATATAGTTATAATATTTAGATTCTGTCAATTTTTTGATGATTTAAAAAAATTAAATATATTATATATTTTTCGTAAAATGATATAGAAAATATATCATCACATTTAATATTTTTTCTTTCTATATAATGATGCATTTTTTATATATAAATTCCAATTGTATAATTAAAAATTGATAAAACTCCGCGCATTGAGCGAGTTCTATTACTATATAAATATCATCTAAATAAATAGTGTATGTTCACTGAAAATGGATCGAGACCGCACTAAAGCTATTTTCATGTGTTACTTTGTTGATATTGTGATTCTTCCATGGTAAATCAACAACTATTATCATGTGTAAACAACATCATCATATCTTATGCAAATCATGGTTTGGAGAAATTCTCATTCGCTTATTATCCAACATGATTGGATGTGGCATAAATCCGAACAAAAATGAATATAAAGGTGTTTGTTTGGCTCTTTGAAGAAGTACAGACAAAAGTTCGATTGAACATGGAATCACCATGCGTGAAAGTAGAATAATAAAGTTTACTCGGTATAAATAATTTGTTTTTCAAGTTATTAAGAAGAGATTGGAGTGGAAACAAATGAACAATATCAAGTCTATAACATCTCATAGGAGTTTAGAAGCTTTGAACATAAAGAATAGTAGAAGGCGAGTGAATTATAAATTTGAATAATTAACTAGGCTAATGAGGTATGCTTTCGGTGAAATGATAGGAGATGATGGAAGAGGAAGATGAAGATAAAAGAAGAAACGATACATTTGTTCATGTGGATGATACGATAAATCCGTTGAAATTTATTTGTCATTACTCATACAAAAAAACATGATGGAGTTTTGATTTCATTTTTATTATATTTTATATTGTAAAATAAACATAAATAATAAAAGAAAATGCAGAGAAAATTTGAAAAAAATTGAAAAAAAAAATTGGAAGAAAAAAATAAAGATTGCAAATTAATTAAATTCTGACCAATAATAAGCACCAAATACTATGTATCATCATATAATAATATATTATATATTTTACATGTTTTTAATTTTTTTTTCACTCTAACTATGAGTCAGTGGATTCAATTATTTGGTTTTTCATATTATTTTAAGATATAGAAGAAATATCATAACAAGTAATTTTATTTTAGACAAAAATATTCACATTCATAGTTCAATGCAATATATTTTCACCCCATTGATATTCTATTAGTTTCATATTTATTTTAATTATCTTGTGTTATTAAAAATTATTTAAAAATATATTTTCCACTTAATCTTATCATTCAAATATATCAATTTTATGTTACAACATTCTTATATTTTTTATTAGGATCTATTACCTATTATTCGATAAAATAATATATACGCAATGCCATGAACTAAAATTTTTAATATTTCTAATATATCGATTTATTTTTAATTAATTTTATTATATTTTTATAGATTTTTAACATCCTGCGTATTGCGCGGGTTATTTTTCTAGTGTTGTATAATAAGTTCAAGGACTAAGGTGGTAATTTATCATGTTTTAAATTTAGTATCTTTCTTTTTTAAGATCACATTATTTCATGTTTTTATTTTAGTCAATTATTTACAATAACTCTTTTTCATTAATTATAGGTTTTACTGTGTTGCAACTCATTGATCAAAAGAACATCCGATAAAATTTTTATATATTTATCTTTCTATTTTATTTATCCAACAAATTGTAATGATATCTGTATTGATTTTATGTTGAAAACCAAAACACACAAATATTAAACAAGTAAACCAAATAAATTAGAATTCAAATTTTATTTTATTTATAACTTTAAACCTATAACCGAACCGAATTACTTTATAACAAAACTTTATTTGTTCACTCTAATTCCCCTTCTTGTTTACTTTCAAATTCCTCCACTGTACATATTTCTTCCAGCAGTGTCCTTCATCCTAAATGTGGCCCTCAGCCTTGTGCTTCGTCACCTACCTACCATCATTTTTTATTGTTCCATGCTCATTTGCTGCACCGCAAGCTTAGACCTATCAGTTCCTCCACTTCCTCAAAGTTAACACGAATCAAGTTGATTGGTCAATCGGTTTGCAACAGAAGTGGGGAAAGTGGAAAAGAGAGTAAACAGAGCAATGATGGCAGCCAAGAGAGCAGCAAAGTCCAAATGCTGCAATCATGTTTTAAAACAGAAGGCGCGTATGACACCCGATATAGAGCATATAAGACGATGACCATGACAGTATAATACAAAAAGTTCTTCTATTTCGCAGGATGAGTTAAGATAACCAAAAACAGAGAAAACTTTGAGAATTGCATATAACTCCACATTGGATTATAACAATTTTTACCTTTGTTTTCATCGAAAAATGGTTCTATGACCAAGGAGCACATGGTCGCAATTGTTTGAAATACTTTAGTTTTTATTAAATATGATGATGATCTAAGAAGATGGAGCAAGACAGGTTTCACTACACTCTTCCCTACTCTTTTTCCCACTTAATAAACCAGTTAACAAAACCAAAACTCCGACAGGAACTTCATTACTCGTAAAAAAGGGATAGATAATCTGGTCTGTGTGACAGAGGTTCAATTCAAATACAAAAATGACATCAAAGGTGAAAAAAAAGTCGAAAGTACTCTATTCCATAGAAAGATAGACCTAGTTCTCTGTTTGCTCTCTCAGCCTTCTGATGGTACTCCTCACTGTCACAGCACTAGCCGTGCTGCCAAATTCATCACCACACAACAAATATACAGCAATATATTACAACTCGGTATCGAAAAAAACATCGGAAAAAATTTAAGATGTCATGTGAATCAAACAGATTCTTACTTCATAGTGTATGCACCACCAGCCTTGACCTTCCCACAGTCCTTGCAGCCCCAAATTCCGACAGCTTTCCTCTTGACAGCATACTGCAGCAAAAGCAACGGGTTCAAAACCAGACCTTGGCTTAATTAGAAGCGCCCATAAAAACAAGACATGAGTACCTTTCCACAGAACTCGCAGAAGTACTTGCTGTGTTGGCTCACTTCCATCTTCTTGATTTGCTTTCTAAGACTGGCACCATAGCGGGTACCTTTTTACAGACCCAACATCAACAGATTCAGAAACATCAAACATATCATTTAGGGTTGGGCATTCGTGAGATATTTATTACCCAAATTCAACACAACAAAAGTTGAGTCACAGTACCCGCACAAAAAAACATAAAAAAAATAAGGTATTCGAAGAGAAAACAATTTTTAATTAGCTATAAATATATGTACACAAATTTAATTATACAAGATACAATACCATACCCGCAACATCATTATATAACAGGATTAAGATATTATCGGAATTGCACAAATTTTTGGATACTGTTTACTAATAAATCAAAATCGAACTGAAATCACAGGTTGTCTAATTTTTAGAACTAGATCGAACCAGGTTTCGGGTTATGCAGCTAATTTGCCAATCCCTTACATCCACGCATATAAAAGCAATAAAGACATTCACTACAAAGAGTCATCTTCTTATTAAATTTTCAATAAAACGAGTTCCAAAAACGATCCCATAAGACGTCTTAGGTTAGATAAGCAACGCCAAAACAATTCTTCATCAACATAATATAGAAAAGACAGTGAAATTGCATACTTCCCAGAAGAGAGAATGTTTTCTACAGCCAAGCAATGATATGAAGGAATTTTTATGCAGATGGAATGATAGGCACTCACCATATTTGCCAACAATTCCAGCCTTCTTCGTTCTCTTTGTCTGAAGCCAAAAAACCGTGGATTGCATCAGTAAAAAAGAACAAAAAGGCAATTATACTCTAAAGGTTTCACGTACAGATATCAACACTCAGTGAAACACATTGAATCTCGCTACATCTACGATTGAGCAGATACCAAAAACTAATTTGATTAAAAATCAAGAAAGGGGCTGCAAGAAAATCGTACCATTGTTACTAGGTAGCCTGAATGATCTCCGGCGGAGGTCGTATCGGGAAGCGGCACCTAAGTTGCGAGCAACAATGGGGAACCCTAACTTCCACATTTGAGCTTTCTTTATAGTGGGAGAGAAAATTCCCGAAACCTAATCTTCATTGGGTTTCAGTCCATTCTCCTTTTAAGTTGGGCTTATAAAGGCCCAACCCACCATTGACAATAACGATGTTGAGATAAGGAGCAAACAGACGCACCAGATTAAACGATCTTGCCTTTATGATATCTAATAATTAAATTAGGCCCTCGAATTTTTTCGAATCTCTTTTCCTATTTGAAGAGCCCAAACGAGAAGGGAAAAAACTGCCTGTTCGATTGTTTTTGTACTTTGGATTGGAGGTGCATTTAATTTTGACTTGTATTTCTAATCTCTTGATCGATTTTAGTAGCTACATTGTTAGCCGATCTGAACATTTCAAAGGTTTTTAGATTTGAATTACGTTGTTTGGTCTATTATTTTGACTTCGAGAATCGATATGTTTACTCACATTTTTAAAATCGATTTCGAATTTCTGTAGGTCTAGTGCTTTTGGAACTTAACAGAATATTTTGATTGACATTCTGAACGAGTGGATTCCTACCCCAAGTTTCGCTTTTGTTTCGACATTGAGTTAGCAATAGTTATGTAATATTTGCTCATTATTGTTGATTTCCTTATTCATGCAATCTATCGTACTATATATATATATATACAATCAAACGAAAATGGCAAGAATCATTTTACTTAGCTAGAAAAAACTTGAAATTTTCGTCGCAAATCAGTGTAGGATAACATTTTCAATGCAAAACCATCGCTAACATAACACACATGCTACGCAAGATTTGCGTTAAACTAGCTTTGCAATTTGTAACAATATCCCTATGTCGTTGTAGCGTTGATGCGACATCACGTTTGTATTGCCATGGTTTTGAAATGCTAAATGTTGTTTTAACACCATCGCAACGCAATTGTATCGCTAATATTGCGTAAAGAATTGAGTTGGCACTTGCAACGCGACGATATCGTTGATGGAACACACGACTAATGTGGAATATTGTGTGACAACGACCTTACAATTTGTTATGTGGTTGTAACTGTTAGAACGAGTGAGTTCGGATGTTATTGAATACACAATTTATAAGAATGTTAAACTATATTGATTTGAAAAACAACAATTAAAGATACCAAAAATTATTGATATCGAGGTCTGCGTTGCAGTGTCATAAGACAGATATTTGCTCTCTATTCCGTCTTGAGGATTCAATGATCACAAAAGAATGATCTCTTGTTGAATGTACTCTGTTTATTTTTCAGAAAGATTGATGGGGTTAAAACGAATTTCTCTGTCTATTTCTAAAGGATCAGATGATCATACATACAGATATCTTAGGGTGCAAGATAAATACGTTACTCAACGGACGAAGCCCTACGGACGTGTACGGAGCGTTCGGAGCGTGAAGCATTTTGACGGTTGCTTCAGCGAACGGACGCAATGGTTCAGCGAACAAATGCAACTCTTGACCAAAAACCAACGGTCGAAAAAAAATTCGACCCGTTGGGCCGAGGCCCGGCCCGCTCCAACTAAGAGCCCAAGGACCATCTTTGACATTATATATATGTATATATACACACACACACCAATATCCATTTTATTATCCAATTGAAACCATTAATCGTATGAACAATTATATGGTGTTCATTTATTGTTTCAAGTTCCATTGTGGGACTTTTTATTAAAGACATGTGCAATGCACATGTGCCCCACACACATGTGCATATAATACACCATATTTTCTATTCAAACTTAGAAATACCCCACATTTGAATAGAAAATAAGATTTCATTCTGAGAATTCTAGTTAAGTATGCATTTTAAAAGGTGTTTTTTGGACTTGAGCCGTTTATTGTGAGTACTTATCGGATTCACTTTGTGAGTTAGTGACCTACAGTCTTGAACTACTCATGTTTCGTAGTAAATCAAGACAATAAGTATCACACATACCAAACCAAAACATTTCAATTCTTACGGTTGTGTTCATTCTAGTCCTGAACATATCCTTTGTTAATGAGATTTCTAGATAACATAGTCATCTTGGTTCTCATAGATTTGAACCCACATCGATCTCATATAGGTAATGCCAATCAGGAAAAGTCCGTATTAATTCCACTTTCAAAGCTATTAGCATTATTAAGAATCATAAGATTCATCCCTTTACCCATCAATAGAGACATACTTTATTTTAGCATAGGAAAGGCTTGATAGTATGTCATGAGACTTGAGTCTTCCTTAACTAGTTAGCCTTGAACCTAGACCATGGGATCTCCAATGTTGCTAGGTTAGGTTTCCGCCAAGTGATGACTCATTCCATTGGCTTTAAACCCATTTCCCTCACTGTGTTGAAAACTTGCTCTCTACCAAGGCTTTAGATTTTATGTAGTCAATGGATATAATTCTATTCTTTAGCAAGTCTCGCATCGTGTTATGGCGTCGCCTGATATGCCTCGATTTACCATTGTAAATTTGGTTTTTTGCTCTTGCAACGACAGCTATATTGTCACAGAGAACACAAATGGCAGTCACAGGTTTTTGCCATAACGGAATTCCTTCTAGGAAGTTTTTGAGTCATTTTGCTTCCTCAGTAGCTTTATCCAACGCTACAAATTCTGCTTCCATAGTCGAGCGTATCACTACAGATTGTTTTGATGATTTCCAAGATACAATCGTTCCTCTAAGTGTAAATACATATCCACTTGTGGTTTTAGTATCTGTATTGTTTGAAACCCAATTTACATCACAATATCCTTCTAATACTGGAGGATATTTAGTGTAATGCAAACCATAGCTAATTGTATGCTTAAGGTATCTCAATACTCGTATTAATTCAACCCAATGATCTTTTCCTGGATTGTGTGAGTATCTACTGAGTCAACTAATCGAATATGCCAAATCAAGTCTTGTACAATTCATGATGTACATTAAACTTCCAATAACACATTTGTACTCCAATTGTGATACTATCTCCTTGGTTCTTCTTAAGATGAACACTAGGATCATACAGAGTTACAACCAGTTTGCAATCAAAATGTCGAAATCTTTGAAGGACTTTTTTTATATAATGGGATTGTGTCAAAGTGTAACCTTCCGAATTTCGTGGATTCGAATTCCAAGAACTATATTCGCAATTCTGATGTCTTTCATATCAAAACAAGAATTTAATATTTTCTTGGTTCGATTGATTACATCTTAGTTTGTTCCCATGATTAGCATATCATTGACATATAGACACAAAATAATGTATACATCTTTGTACTCTTTTACATAGACACATTTCTCACATTCATTTATCTTAAAGCCATTTGATAATAAAGTATTATCAAACTTCTCATGCCATTATTTTGGTGCTTGTTTAAGTCCGTAAAGAGATTTCATCAATTTACATACTTTCTTTTCTTGACCTTTAACAACAAATCCTTCGGGTTGATCCATATATATCTCTTCATCCAATTCACTATTCAAGAATTTAGTTTTCACGTCCATTTGATGAATCTCTAAATTGTGGATTGCTGCAACAACAATTAACGTTCATATGGATGTAATTCTTGAAACGGGTGAATAGGTGTCAAAGAAATCCATTCTTTCCTTTTGTCGATAACCTTTTGCTACCAAACAAGCTTTGTATTTTTCTATAGTTCCATCGGGTCTCATCTTTCTTTTGGATATCCATTTATGACCGATGGTTTTATGGCCTAGAGGTAAATCAACCAATTTCCATGTGTTATTCTGCATAATGGAAACCATTTCTCCTTGGATAGCCTCTTTCCAATATGGCACTTCTGTCGATTCTATTGCAGCCTTATATGTAAGAGGTTCTCCTTGAAGAACAAATGTCATAAAGTCATGCCCAAAATCTTTGGCGATTCTTCCTCGTTTACTCCTTCTAGGTTCTATTCTTTTTGGTTGAACCGAAGAAGTAATATTTTCATTGGTATATGAATCTCCAAGAGTTCTTTTTGCTACGATGTTTTCCTTGAATGGAAAATATTCTCAAAGAATCCTGCTTCAACAGATTCTATCATAGAATTTTTGGTTAATCCTTCGACCTTGGAATCATGAACCAAGAACCTATAAGCACCACTATTATTTGAAGGGCCAATATAGATACAATCTATAATCTTTGGTCTGAGTTTTGTTCTATTTGGTAAAGGAATTTGAACCTTCGCAAGACAACCCCACACTTTCATAGTCTTGTAAGTTGGTATTCGTCTTTTCCACAACTTGTAAGGAGATTTATCACTCGACTTATGTGGAATTTTATTATAACAGTATTAGCAGTAAGTACTGCCTCACCCCATAAACTTATTGGTGCTCTCGAACTAATCAACATCGAGTTTTCATATCTTTTAGTGTTCTATTCTTTCGTTCGGTGACTCCATTTTGTTGTGGAGTATATGGTGCAGACGTTTGATGCACTATACCATATGATGAACAAAATTCTACAAAGTCATTAGAAAGATATTCTCCTCCTCTATCTGAACTTGAGATTTTTATTCTTTTCTAAAATTGATTTTCAACTTGGGGTTTGTATGATTTGAACATGCTCAAAGCTTCATATTTGGTACGTATCAAATATACATAGCAATACTTACTGATAACATGTAATCCGTCGTAGTATTTACATGATTCTTAGGTTTAGTTTTGATTAGATTTCTTGGACTCTACCGATCTATTGAGGTTATTCGAGGATTTCATCTAGCATTTCGTGTTTCGTGTAGGAAATGAAGACATGAAGAAAAACACGAGTGATTACGGCAATTCCACCCTGAAAACGTGATTGAATGACAAGATACAACATGTGCACGGCCACTGATCCAAATCGAATACTCAAGCATCGAGCGAAAGGAGCGGAAACAACAAAATGGAGACTACACGCTCGGCCATGGAAGAAGCCCGCTCGGGCTGAGGTTGTGCAATTAGGACTGAAAATCCCCAAAACCATGCTCGACTGGGGCTGGTAGATCACATGGTCGGGCAAGCAAGCCTGCTCGGGCTGAGTATTGTGCACGCTCGGGCTGCCTTCTGCACGACCGGGTGCAGGTTGTGCCCTCGCGGGTCGCCTAATCCGGAACAACCTAGTTTGAATGTTTGGACGGGAAATTAAAGGGAAAAGAAGCCATCTAGGGCAAGAGGACGACACATAGACCAGAGGAGACACCTAGAGACACAAGAAAAAGAGGAGAGAACAACGGTTGAAGACCTTGGCCAACCAAAGGATTCATCCGAAGCCAACGCTCGGGATGATAGGGGAGATGAACACTTACTTCCTTTTTGTTTGCTTCTCTATGTATTCTGAGTAGATCTGTTGTCATCGGTTAGGGATGCCATTGTAATGGATAGTTTGATTTATTAATTCTTGATTTCGGTTTTGTTCAATTGAATGGTTCGATAGGTTATAGATTTGTGTGTAATGCCTTCATACGTTGTTGATTTCATGCTTGAATAAGACTAGATCTATTCTACTGAGATTACACACGTTTGAGGGAGATTAGAGATTCGTCTAGGCTTGGGAGAGTCAGGCTTGAGTCTCGTGAATGAACCTTCGAATGAATTAGATTAATGAGAATCTGATCGGTCGGTTAATCTATTTATGAACGGTTATAATCGAGGTAGAATTCCCATTGTTCGTCATGCATCTAAGTGTAGATCTACTGCATCGGGAGGTGAGTACGTTTATATCTTAGATAGAGGATTTAGGCTTGGGAGAGTCATTTCCGTTTATAGAGGTCGAGTTCCCATTCGACATTAGAGGTCGAGTTCCCCATTGTTCTTAATGCATCTAGAAGTTCCGCGCTACATAGGGATATGAGTGACATTGATTTCCTAGGTAGAAGATTTAGGCTTGGGAGAGTCATTTCTAGCATTAGAGGTTGAATTCCCTATTATTCTTAATGCATCTAGATGTTCCGCACTACATAGGGATATGAGTGACGTTGATTTCCTAGGAAGAGGATTAGATATTATTTCCCCATCGATTGATACAAACCAACTTCATGATCCATAGAAACATCCATTGCATGTCCGGTATTCCCGGCACCGATGATACTCCTCATTGCCTAGTCTAGCTTCGTTATATTTATTTATCTAGTTCATTAATCATCTATTGATCAATCTTCTTCTCGTGACAATCTTAGTTCTAACGCTGCACTAGTCCCCAGAATTTGACCCTTGTACTACACGAACCGTATACTTGCGGTAGAGTGGTCTTGAAAATAATAAAACTCTGATTTCCTTCCATCAAGTTTTTGGCGCCGTTGCCGGGTATGAGGAATGATTCGAATTATTATTCCAATGAAGCCTTAAACAGCTATATGTACAAGATAGATAACCTAATTAGGTTAACCTAATTAGAGAATACAAAATTACAGTTATGTCCCTATTACAATAATATCCCTTTATACGCCCCCGCAAGATGAATCATCCGAAGTGATTCCAATCTTGGAACACAGCTCATGAAACTGTAACCGCGGTAGAGGTTTGGTAAGGATGTCTGCGAGTTGATCTTTGGAGTGCACATGAGAGACACGAAGGTTACCAGCTTCAACTTGTCCATGGACGAGGAAATAATCAAGTGCTAGGTGCTTCATTCGGGAGTGAAAAACCGGATTGGCACTTAGATAAGTAGTTCAAATATTATCACAGTAAATAGTTGGAGCCGACGTGAGGGTAACACCAAGTTTCGTGAGGAGATTGCCTAGCCAACAAATTTCGGCCGAGGTATTGGCTACGGACCGATATTCTGCCTCGGTGGATGATCTTGAGTGGCCGGTTTGTATCTTGGATGACCACGATATTGGATGCTTGCCAAGTTAAACAATATATGCTCCCATGGATTTGAAGTCAGATGAGTCTCCAGCCCAATCCGCATCGCTGAAAGCATGAAGAGACAAAGCGTTTTGAGCTGCAAGAAAGATACCTTGTGCACGAGAGCCAGCAAGATAGCGAAGCACGCGTTTGGCGCATAGCCAATGCTCATCCATAGGTTGATGCATGAACTGAGACAGCTTGTTGACAACATAGCTTACGTCCGGACGTGTGAGGGAAAGGTACTGAAGGCTCCAATTAACTGTCGGAATTTCGTTGGGTCAAGAAGAGGGGAACCCGAGGAGATGGTGATCCGTGAGGTCAATGGCAGTGGTTGATCATCTCGTTTTCATACGTATTTCTTGCACGATTTAGGAGACGTTTTTGATACATATGTGATGTTTTACGTATGATTCCGTATCTGTTTTACTTGCTTTCGTGCTTTTCATGTTCTTACAGGTTTTTACGCGTATTTGGACTATTTTGGAGCTAAAGGAACATGCACGGAGCTAAGGAGCAACTTGGGGGATCATCACGGGACAAACGGGACGAGATTGAGCATGGAAAAGCCTCACCCGGTCGGGCACAACCCTTGCACGATCGGGCAAAACCTACGGCCAATTGGACAGAACATTTTGCACGACTCGGGCTGTCTTGCCCGACCATTTGCCTTGTGCCCGAGCGGGCACACATGCCATGCCCGATCGGGCACCATTCCAGC
>CM071872.1:12026633-12038047 GCA_036759665.1 Gynandropsis gynandra | reverse complement strand
ACCTGTAAGAACATGAAAACACGAAAACAAGTAAAATGGAAACAGAATCATACGTAAAACATAACATATATATCAAAACGTCTCCTATATCGTGCAAGAAATACGTATGAAAACGAGATGATCAAAATCCCCCAGACTTGAATGTTTGCTTGTCCCTAAGCAAACGTAAACGTGGAATACATGGGGTATGAAAATACGAGAATTCCCCTTCTCCTAGAAATACCGCTAAAGTGAACCTAACCGATCAACTAGCACGTCGAGAGCAAATTCGGCCTAATCGAGTTTTCAGCCTTAGTCCTAGGTCCACCACGGTTACCCATGAGAAAGTAAATCAAAGGAGACTAGACACGCTACCGTAACTCCCTCCACCAGACAAGACTTTAGACTATGTTAAACCAAGGTCAGCCGAGGATACTTGTTTCTTTCTTTCCGAGCTTCTTCTTTTTTTCTTTTTCTTTTTCTTCTTTTCTTTTTATGACTTTTTCTTTTCTTCTTTTGTTTTGTTTTTATTCTCCTTTTCCATTTTTTTTTCTTTTCTTTTCTTCTTTTTCTTTGCATACACACTAGGCTTCTAGGACGTCGGATTTGAAGGGATCCAGCCTCTACTTAGACCCAGACTACCGATGACGGTATACTCATGCATCTCGTGTGAGAGTGCAGCGGAGTAGGCGGCTTTTTTGTGCCATGCCCTTAGGACGTAGAAAGATGATCGCCAACCCACCACTTAGACCCGAGCCACCGAAGGAGTAACAAGGTCGATGCACTCATATCGATTTTTGATCATGCTTATTAGGCACTATTTTTATCGACAGCGGAGTGTTAGTGTGTGCTTTTTAATCTGCAAAACAAGCTCGATTTTATATGATCCAATGAAGGCTCCAATTAATTGTCGGAATTCCGTTGGGTCAAGAAGAGGGGAACCCGAGGAGATGGTGATCCGTGAGGTCAATGGCAGTGGTGTAGAGACGGATTTTGCATCATTCATGTTTGTCCTAATAAGGATGTCCGTGATGTACTTCCGCTGCAACAAGTGTAGACCTTGTGGTGTTCTTGTGGCTTCAATTCCCAAAAAGAAGTTAAGGGGACCGAGATCTTTAATTGAGAATCGAGATGCCAACAAGGTGATGAAGGTCTGAATTTGAGAGGAGGAAGAACCCGTGATGATCATATCGTCCACATAGATGAGAACATAAAGCTTGGTGGTTGACGTGTGAAGAACAAAGAGTGAAGCATCCGCCAATGAATTCTTGAAACCACAGCCAAGTAGAAAAGTCCGTAATTCGGAGTACCATGCACGAGGCACCTGCTTGAGCCCATAAATAGCTTTCCGAAGCTTGCAAATATGTCGTGGGTGATCCTTGTCAATAAATCCAGGCGGTTGCTCCATGTATACATCTTCCGTGAGTTTGCCTTGTAAGAAGGCATTATTGACATCTAGCTGATTGATGTGCCATCCGTTGGAGACTGCAAGGCTAAGCACGGTGCGAATTGTTGCGGGCTTAACCACTGGGCTGAAAGTCTCGTGAAAATCTACTCCCGGCCGTTGATGAAAGGCTTTAGCAACCAAGCGAGCTTTGTAGCGATCGATGGAGCCATCTGGATTCCGTTTGATACGAAAAACCCATTTGCATCCAACAATATTGCTTGCGGTTTGAGGAGGTACAAGGTCCCAAGTCTCGTTTTGAAGAAGGGCATTGAATTCATCACTCATAGCTCGTCTCTATTTGGTGTTTCGGAGAGCTTGTGTCGCTGTTGCCGGTCGGTTTCGTCACTAGGAACTGTGCACACATGAAAAAACGGTGGATTAGATCTCATAGCATTGGCCTTGCTGCGGGTGACCATAGGATGGACGTTTTGAGTGGCTGATTCTGGCGGGGCAAGAGAGCGGGGCGACTCCAAGTGCGGTACAGGAGTAGATGACGGAGAGGAGTCCGCAGCTGGACTGGTGTCCGTGTCACTCTGAACAATGATCAGGGAAGAATTTAGTGGTGGGGGCATCGGCGGAGGAGACGGAACGTGTGACAAGGTAAGTGGTTGAATGGGTGATAGAGGAGGACCATTGGAGGATGGGGAGGGAGCGGGTATTTCAGGGTGGGTGACGTATTTAGAGAGGTTAGCAAAGGGAAAGACGAACTCATGGAAGACAACATGACGAGAGACGAAGACACGGAGTTTGGACAGGTCGAGACATAGGTATGCACTTTGAGTGTTGGAGTAGCCAAGGAAGACACAAGGAGCGGATCTAGGGTCTAGTTTGTGAGAAGCATAAGGTCGTAGCCAGGGATAGCACAAACAACCAAAGATCTTAAGTTTGTCTAGGTTTGGTGGTGTGTGGAAGAGGGTTTTGTAGAGTGAGGCATAGGAAAGGATAGGGGTTGGCATCCGGTTTATAAGATAAACCGCTGCCGTGAAGGCATAGGACCAATAGGGTAGCGGTAAGGAGGCATGCATAAGGAGAGATAAGCCGGTCTCGACAATGTGACGATGTCGGCGTTCGGATATTTCATTATGCTCGGGGGTGTGTGGAGGGGTTGTGTAGTGTGATATTCCATTGGCCGAAAGGAAGGAGGCAAGGGCTATGTATTCTCCACCGTTATCGGTGTAGAGGTTGATAATTTTAGCGTTAAACTTGGTTTCAACAAGAGATTTTAAAGCAATGAAGGTTGCTCGAACTTGTGATTTTTGTTTGAGCGGACACAAGTTCGCGAGCATTAAAGAAACAACAAAAAGCGAGGCGTAGTAATTCCGAGAATATTGAGGAAACGACAAGTGAGCGTGAAACAGATCTATCTAGTGAAGAAGAGATGGCACATGAGGAAGCACCAGAAACTTACAGGGCGTACACAGCGCCTAAACACACACAGCTTCTATCCTGCATTCGAAGGCTCGAGATAGACCAGAACAAATTTGAGTTACAGCCGGCCTTTTTTCAGATGTTGAGTCAATCGCCATTCAGGGGACGATCTACGGAAGATCCTAATCAGCATCTCACTCAGTTCAAGATGTTGTGTTCGAACATGAAAGCATACCCTGGAATAAATGATGAAGCGATTATGTTGCTTGCCTTCTCGTTCTCAGTTAGGGAGCATGCACTCGAGTGTCTCTACACGCTACCCCCAGATTCTATTCATACATGGAGCCAGCTCGAGGAACGCTTCATGATGCTATTTTTCTCACCCCACAAGACGCAGATATGGAAGAACAAGATTAATTTGTTTGAACAAGAGGATAAAGAGAGTATTCCAGAGGCGTGGCTGCGATTTAAAGGATATCAACACGAATGCCCACACCACGGGATGGATAAAAGATACCTCATCGCCACTTTCATCGAGGGTCTTCGTGATGAGTTCGAGATTGGTTGAACGCTGCTTGTGGAGGTTCTCTACATGACCTCCCGTTCACTACTATTGAGGCCAAGATTGAGAAGATGGTCGAGGGAAGAAATATTATGTCGGGAGAATTTAATCGCCGCAGTCTAGCCAAAGGAGCGGACACCGAGGTGCTTGCATTGCGAGATGAGCTTGCCGAGTTAAAGTTACAATTGGTAAACATGCACCAAGCGTCTCCCGATTCTCACAGATTCAAAGATGTTGCAGAAGCGAATTATGTTGCCAATAATCCATATTCCAACACCTACAATCCGGGCTGGAAGAATCATCCGAATCTGTCCTACAAAAATGTCGATAATGTTTTGAATCCATTGCAAGGAAATTACCAGCCATAGCCGTTTCAGAACCAGCCACAACACCAGAATTTTCAGCCTAGAACGCAAGGGTGTCAAGGGTATCAGCCGAGAGGAGTACCAGCGCCACTTCCGCAACAAGAAGAGGGGAACACCGAGATCACGTCTATGCTCGCTCAGATTCTACATGGACAAAAAGATATAAATGCTGAGCTGAATATTGTAAGACGAGATCAAGAAGAAGCGAAGAGGCTAATGGCGAAAATGCAGACGCATTTAAAAATCCTAGACACCAAGTGGCACAAATTACAGAAAATGCTCCCAAGCGACCAGGAGTTTTACCGGGAAAGCCTGAGCCGAATCCCCATGAGCATTGCAATGCCGTCATGTTGAGAAGCGGGACAGAACTTGCGAATGTCACACCCAAGAATTTTGAGAGAGGAGAATGCTCAAAGAGTTCAACGAAGAAGCCTAGCGACCAAGAGCATCGCAAGGAAGTACAAGTTGAGGATGAAGAAAAACCGTATGTGGCACCGCCACCAAGACGCCCTCCACTTCCATTTCCCTCACGCCAAATGAAACGAAATGACAATTCACAATTTTCCAAGTTCGCAGAAAGGTTGAAGAATATGGAAATTTCTATGCCATTCCATGCAATCATGCAATTCCCTTTCTACTCGAAGTTCCTCAAAGATATACTCACCAAGAAGCGTAGAGTGGAAGATGAGACAGTGATAATCACCGCTGCGATACATGCTGTTATCCAACACGGGATACCAAAGAAATTACCCGACCCAGGTACCTTTGTCATCCCTTGCAAGCTCGGAACCGTCTTCATTCATAATGCTCTATGCGACTTAGGGGATAGTGTCAGCCTCATGCCGCTGGCTTTATACAAGAAACTTGATTTGGGAGAGATGAAACCCACGAAGATGGTATTACATATGAGTGACCGTTCGGTGAAACACCCGATAGGCATTGTGGAGGATGTACTTCTCAAGGTAGGCGACTACTACGTCCCCGTTGACTTCGTGGTTTTGGACATGAAGGGAGATGACATTACACCGATCATTTTTGGAAAACCATTCCTTAATACATCCAATGCCATCATAGACGTTAGGGGGTAAACTAACGATGAAGATAGGGGAAGATACTGTAGAATTCGGGCTGATCAAGAACCTCAAGCAACCATTTTTTGCACAATCCGTGTTCTCGGTGGATGTGTTAGACAAATTGGCAAATGAAGTGCTCGAAGAATCTATGAACGTTGATGTTTTGAGTGACCTATTAGATCCCACGACTAGAGGTACGGATCAAGATGATGACCACGGGCACGGACAACCTTCGAGAGCTTCGAAAGAAATGCAAGGTAAAGGAGCACACAAATGGCCAGCACAAACCAACAAGCAAAGCACGACCAAGCATAAGCTGAATCCCAATCATGCAACATTTTCGGCCAAAACCAACAATGTACGCTCAACAATGCAGAATGACAAGCTCGAAAAAACGCTAATCTTGAGCAGCAACATGATCGGGCAAGAGAAGAGCATGGGAGAGCTGGCTGATTTAGCAAAGCGGATGACAAATCCGAGTGGCATACCCGAACGAAGGACACGACGCAGGAGGCATCGCACACGAAGGCGAGGATGTCCACCTCGATGTTGATGAGGAGAGCATTCAGTCAAGCTCGCGACCTTAAACAAGCGCTTATCGGGAGACAACCCGACTTTCACACTTTTTTTTACATTTCATTTTTTCGGACCTATTCCTATTCTTTTCATATTGATGTACTCGGTGAGTTGGTATTCCTTCTTTTTGATTGTGTGATTGTTTTTCACAGGTTTTTCGACGTCGATATCATCCTTGAGGATGAGACGCATACACATCCAGCCGCATTGCCAACTCGAGACAGCAGGATAAACAAGGTGAACACGTTCTAACCCTTATTTTCCTGTAGTTTGGTATGCGAGATTCTCTTAGGTGTTGAACATCGGGACGGTGTTTCATTCAAGTCTGGGGGAGTTTTAGTACTCGTCGAGTATCATGCATGTGATTAGGATTAGATTATTAGGATTAGATATTGATTTTTTTTTTTATTTTTAGGAATAAACAGATGGATACCTAGCATGGAATTTTGAACTTTAGTCATTATTTTGCGACTTGTCGAATCATGAACAATAGTCTAGGTTTGCTTAGAAGTCTTTTGGATACCGATTAGTCGAGTAGTTGTGCTTGAAACCATGATCTATAGTTGCATTCACCTCCTAGGTTCCAGTACCAAATATCATATCTCCGTGTATACCGATTGATCTTTGCTTTGTTTGATATATTTTATCGCTCATTGATCATTAGATTCCACACGCTTATACTCCGCTGTCACCTTGGATAAGTTTCTAACTATTTCAGGTTTACATTGACATGAGTACATCGAGATCGATTGTTCGGGTCTAAGTGGTGGGTTGAGGCGCTATTCTACGTCCTAAGGGTTAGAGTTGAGGCGTAATCTTGTAAAAAAAAGAGAAACTTTGTTCTTCAATGACGCACCTCTTCACTCCGCTAAGGTTACAAGACCTTATGAGTGTGCCATAGGCAGCCTGGGTCTAAGTAGAAAGCCATCCCTCTTCGACTTCGACGTCCTAGAAACCAAGCGTGGATCTATAAAAAAAAAGAAAAGAAAAGAGAATAAGAATGAGAATACGAGTTTAATGATATCTCAAGCTTAGGAGAATTGGTATGAAGATCGCTTGGACGTTGTCTAGGGGTATGAAATAGACTTAGGTCATTGGTAGGATTGCATGGCTCATGACTTTGGGTTGATAGAAGTCTGAACTAGGTACGCTTAGGCTTGCGTTCATGCGACGCGTTGTTTTGCATGATGGCTAATCCTTCCAAGTATTCGTCCTAGTGTCCATTGTTGTTTAACTCTTCTTGTACTCGACTCTAGATTTGCTCGAGGACGAGCAAAGGTTAAGTTTGGGGGAGTTTGATAACATGTAATCCGTCGTAGTATTTACATGATTCTTAGGTTTAGTTTTGATTATATTTCTTAGACTTTACCGATTTATTGAGGTTATTCGAGGATTTCATCTACCATTTCGTGTTTTGTATAGGAAATGAAGACATGAAGGAAAACACGAGTGATTATGGCAATTCCACCCTAAAAACGTGATTGAATGACAAGATACAACATGTGCACGACCACAGATCCAAATAAAACACTCAAGCATCGAGCGAATGGAGCGGAAACAACAAAATAGAGACTACACGCTCGGGTATGGAAGAAGCCCGCTCGGGCTGAGGTTGTGCAATTAGGACTGAAAATCCCCGAAACCATGCCCGACTCGGGCTGGTAGATCACATGGTCGGGCAAGCAAGCCCGCTCGGGCTGAGTATTGTGCACGCTTGGGCTGCCTTCTGCACGACCGGGTGCAGGTTGTGCCCGCACGGGCCGCCTAATCTCGTGAATGAACCTTCGAATGAATTATATTCATGAAAATCTGACCGGTAGGTTAATCTATTTAGGAACGTTAATAATCGAGGTAGTTTTCCTATTGTTCGTCATGCATCTAAGTGCAGATCTACTGCATCGGGAGATGAGTACGTTTATATCTTAGATAGAGGATTTAGGCTTGGGAGAGTCATTTCCGTTTATAGAGGTCGAGTTTCCATCCGACATTAGAGGTCGAGTTCCCCATTATTCTTAATGCATCTAGAAATTCCGCACTACATAGGGATATGCGTGACGTTGATTTCCTAGGTAGAAGATTTAGGCTTGGGAGAGTCATTTCTAGCATTAGAGGTTGAATTCCCTATTGTTCTTAATGCATCTAGATGTTCTGCACTACATAGGGATACGAGTGACGTTGATTTCCTAGGTAGAGGATTAGATATTAGTTCCCCATCGATTGATACAAACCGATTTCATTATCCATAGAAACATCCATTGTATGTCCGGTATTCCCGACACCCATGATAATCCTCATTGCCTAGTCTAGCTTCGTTATATTTATTTATCTTTATTTCCTAGTTCATTAATCATCTATTGATCGATCTTCTTCTCGTGACAATCTTAGTTCTAACGCTGCACTAGTCCCAAAGTTTGACCCTTGTAATACACGAACCGTATACTTGCGGTAGAGTGGTCTTGGAAACAATAGAACTCTGATTTCCGTCCATCACTTACTATAGTCATCAATGAATTTTATATAATATTTGTTTCCTCCTTTAGTCGGAGTTGCTTGAAAGTCACATAAATCTGTATTGATTAATCCAAGAAGTTCATGCGTTTTTCAACAGATTTATTCGGATGTCTTGCAAATTTCGATTCTACACAAACCCCACATTTCGTTTTTGTTTGCGAAGAACACTTGGACAAAAGACCTAAATTTACCATTCTTTATAAAAAACAAAAATTTACATGTCCTAATATGCAATGCCATAATGAAGATGACTCAATCATATACATAGAAACTTCATTTTTATTCGTAACGAGATCGGTTACAACAGAAACAACATTGAGTTTAAGGAGTCCCTCACTTAGGTAACCTTTTCCTACAAACATATCACCCTTACAGATTACAAACTTGTCAGATTCAAACACAAGTTTGAAACCTTTGTTACTAAGGATATGACCAGAAATCAAATTCTTCCTTATCGAAGGAACAAGAAACACATTTGATAACACCAGTTCCTTTCCCAAGGTTAACTTAAGAACTACTTTTCCTTTTCCAATAACCTTTGTGGTCGCTTCATTTCCCATGTATAGATTTTTTTTCATCTTCAAATTTTTGGTAAGTAAAAAACAACTTTCTAGCCGAACACACATGCATAGTGGCTCTAGTGTCAACCGACCAATCATTGGTGTTAAAAACCAGATTTGCCTCAATGATATCGACAGACTGATTTTCAACAACGTTAGCATGATTTTTGATCTTTCTCGAACCATTACCATGAGGTTGTGCCTTCTTGTGGTAGCAATCCTTTGCCTTATGTCCGCCTCTTCTACATACCCAACAATTTGTTGTAGCCCTTATCCTTGCAGTTTTCTTGAAATCCAATTTTCTTGGAGCAAGGGCTATAGACCATGTTAGCGTTTGTCTCAATGGATGTCAAGTCACCCTTTTCACCAATTCTACTGTTCTCTTCAATACGTAGTTTTAGGACCAACTCCTCGAGACTCATATCCACGGTTATATGTGTTAAATATTTCTTAAAATTTGTCCAGGAAGGTGGCAATTGGTCAATTAATCCACTGACAATAAATGCTGATGGTAGTAACATACCTTCTTCATTTAACTCGTGGATTATGACTTGAAGTTCCTCCACTTGTTTGATAACCGATTTTCTATCGATCATTCTAAAGTTATGAAACTTCCTAGTCACGAATCACTTTGAAAAGGCGACTTCAATCTTATACCGTTTCTCCATGGCCTTCCATAAGTCTCGAGCAGAATTGCACTCCGAGTATATGTCGTATAGAGAGTCATCCAGTGCATTCAGAATATAATTTTTACAACTAAATTCATTTTCTGCCGAAGCCTTTACAGCCTTTTCTCTTTCGACCTTTTCTTCAGTATTAAGATTCTCTCGTTCGCCTTCAGTTAGGGCCTCAAGAGGATCCAGATTCAAGACATATGCAACTTGAAATGTTGAAAGGTAGAACAACATCTTTTGTTGCCAATGCTTAAAATATTTTCCCTTGAATTTCTCAGGCTTCTCAACATGATTGTTTTTCACACCCGACATTGTTTGGTACATCACAGAAGGCTTATGCCTTAGATTGTTAGAACCAGTGAGTTTGAATCTTATTCAATACACAATTTATAAAGAACATTAAACTATATTGAATTGAAAAAAAAAACAATTAAAGATACCAGAAATTATTGGTGATCGAGGCATGCGTTTGCAGTGTCCTAAGACAAAAATTTGTTCTCTATTTCGTCTTGAAGATTCAACGATCGCAAGAGAATGATCTCTTGTTGAATGTACTCTGTTTATTTCTCAAAAAGCTTTACGGGGTTAAAACAAATTTCTCTGTCTATTTTCGAATGATCAGATGATCATACATATAGATATCTTGGGGTGCAAGATAAAGACGCGACCCTACGGATGCAACCTTACAGACATGTGCGGAGCATTTGGAGCGTACAGAGCGTTCTGACGGTTGCTTCAGCAAACGAACACATCAAATGGATGCAATGGTTCAGCAAACAGATGCAATTCTTGACCGAAAACCAACGATCGAAAAAAATTTCGACCCGTTGGGCTGAAGCCCGTGCCGCTCCAACCAAGAGCCCAAGGCCCATATTTGACATTATATATATGTTTAAACACACACACACACACACACACACCAATATCCATTATATTAACCAATTGAAACCATTAATTGTATGAACATGTGCAATGCACATGTGCCCCATACACACGTGCCTCCGATGTTGGACTTTTTATTAAAGACATGTGCAATGCACATGTGCCCCACACACATGTGCCTACAATACCCACATTTTCTATTCAAACTTAGTAGTAACGTTATTGTAACATAGGTTATGTGAAGCACATCGCATTGTCATGGCATAAGAAAGGCTAGTGCGAACGTGTGGGGTTTAGTATCGCAATTGCGTTATGCCACTAACACAAAGTTTGAAACAACTAACAGTTCACAAGCACCATAATAGTCAACGCGATTGCGTTGGAAAGTTGGATCTTATGAACTCACGCGATTGTGTTAAAACATATATACAAGAAAGGTTTAGTGAAAAAGTATTATATTTGCGTTTATCATGTAAAAAATATGAGCACAATGACAACTTATACATACGTTCTTGAACAACCAGATGGTGTTTATATTAATTATAAATCAATTATACTAAATGAAAGTAGTTTTGACGATCGTATATATGGAAATGACTAGGATACTTTTTTGGTCATTATATATTATGCATGATGAAAATATTAATGAATAAGTGTTAAACACTAAAATTAATTAGTTTTATAAACTATTTGATGCACCCTAACAACCTTTATATGAAGGTTGTGAGATCATTCAAAGTTGTCACTTGCAACTAAATTGATGGAACAAGACAAGTTGCAATGTCACGTAATATTGCGTTGATCAAATGTGTCAGACGTTGTATGATATTTTTCCTAAAGAAAACATCACACCTAAATCCTTTTATGATATGTTAATCTCAGTAGATCTCTAAAAATGTGACATAAAAAGATTGACGTGCATGTAAACGACTGTATGATATTTTGGAAAGATGGTATAATTCTTTTGAATGGTTTTTTTTGTGAAGCCGGACATTTAAAGCTAAAAAATCGGGAAAACAACCTATTCCCCCCTGAACTTTACCACTTTAATCCTATTCCCCTCTAAACTTTCCTGCTCATCCTATTCCTTGATCATCTCGTTTTCATACGTATTTCTTGCATGATTTAGGAGACGTTTTTGATACATATGTGATGTTTTACATATGATTCCGTATCCGTTTTACTTGCTTTCGTGCTTTTCATGTTCTTACAGGTTTTTACGCGTATTTGGATCATTTTGGAGCTAAAGGAACATGCACGGAGCTAAGGAGCAACTTCGGGGCTCATCACGGGACAAACGAGACGAGATTGAGCATGGAAAGCCTCCACCCGGTCGGGCACAACCCTTGCACAATCGGGCAAAACCTACGGCCAATTGTGTGGACACTTTTGCACGACTCGGGCATGTCTTGCCCGA
>CM071872.1:12000419-12018342 GCA_036759665.1 Gynandropsis gynandra | reverse complement strand
TTAATTTACTTGTGTTTACAAAGGCCACGTAAATACATGTGTTAGGGATTAGGAGAAGGACTGAAGGAAGAATTCTAGTCCTAGAAAGTCAGGTTTAGAACAACCGAGGTTAGGCCACGAAAGTAAGGTAGCAACGGTTGAGGGTGAACGGGCGAATCACAGAGTTTATGGGTTTAGTTCAAGGTGTCAGCCACGAAAGTAGGGGGTAGCTTGTCTAGATCACGTGTCTATGCCTTGAGAGAGGGTAGATATCATGTTAGGATCGCCCGCCTTAGATAGCTCTAACTGGGATTGTCTGATGGATAGGTTGATCGTCGGTTTCGGTAGTCTTGTGGTGAAACTGGATTCCTAGGACGTTTGTCTTATCGTTAGAACCCAAGTAGCTTATTTACTTTCAGTATTTTATTCTTCATCCACATTCTTTCGTTAGCAAGTTTGATTCGCAGTTCGGGTTAGGTAGTGTTGCGTAGTCTCTGTGGGATCGACACCTAAAATACTACACACGTACCGTGCACTTGCGGGTAGATTAGGTTATTTATATTTAACTCTGATAACGCATCATTCCCCCCTAAACTATCATTACTCATCCTATTTCCCCCTGAACTTTAAAAATTCATCCTATTCCTCCCTCCGTTAATTTTCTATTAATTTTTCTGTTAAATATTTTTAAAACAACATATTCCCCCAAACTATATGATTTCCAGAAAATATGTTACTTTTAGAGAAATCATATAGTTCGGAGGAATAAGCTAGAGTTTATATAGTTCGGGGGGAAATAGGCTATAGGTTATATAGTTTGGGGGAATAGGCTAGAATTTATATAGTTTGGGGGAATAGACTAGAATTTATATAGTTGGGGGGAATGAAATGGAATTCATATAGTTCGGGAGAGGGGGAATAGGCTGGAATTCATAGAGTCTGGGGGGAATAGGCTGGAAATCATATAGTTTGGGGGAATAGGCTATTTTAAAAATATTTAATAGGAAAGTTAAGAGAAAATCAACGGAGGGGGAATATGATAAATTTTTAAAGTTAAGGGGGAATATGATGAGTAACGATAGTTTAGGGGGGAATATGATGAACATGAAAGTTGATGGGAGAATATAGTTAAAGTGGTAGAGTTAAGGGGAATAGACTGTTTTCCCTAAAAAATCAAACCAAAGGAATCATAATATATGACACCACACATAACATGGAATATATACAAGTTTTTTTGAGGTATATCTTGAATGAAAAATATTTACATAGTGTTATTCATAATAGGGGAGAACATATTACCCATAAACCCACGTTACTGGAAACCCGACTCAAATCTATTCTGAAATTTCAAATACCTATGGATTCGAATTTGGGTAACAAAATTGAGATTTCTACGGATACGGATTCGAATTTGGGTTTTGAAATCAAAGAAACGGGTACTTGCAAGTACCAAAAAAATGGTAAAACTGCCCTTATACCCACAATTTCTAAAAAATTCCTATAAACCGTAGTAAAATATTTTTCTCTTTCCAAGCGTCTCTTTCATTTGTTTGCTTCTCCACCGAATCCCTACCTTCCTTTCTCTCTCCTTTTAGCTCCTTCCTTCTTCCATTTCTCTTTTTCTCTTCATTGTCCCCTCCACCATCTTGGGTATCGTCGTCGCCTCCACCGTCTAGATCCGTAGATGTATCGTCCATCCGGTTTCTTCGGTGTGTTGTTCCTTCGCTTATTCCTCTTTTTCATCAAAATCTCTTTCACTTGGGTCTCGTCAGCATCTCCTCCGTCTCTTCGGCATCTCCACTTTCTGGGTCTCGCCCACATCATTCCGATGTTTCGATCCCAGCACTGTGTCGTTCCTTCGCTCGTTGTTGGTCTCGGTCTCGACGGGTACACGCGAGTTCTAAAATTTTGTCAGGTCCTACATTGCGGGTTGAAGTTCGGGGAGGAATTTCTATTAACCGTGTGGGATAGGTTTGGGTACAGGTAGCCATTTTCTGGCAGGTACCCGCGAGTGCACCCCTGATGAATAGCTAGTTTCGTTTCATATGGTGTATAGTGTGTCTACTAAAAAATATTTGTTGCTAGTAGTTGTGTCACCATTGAAATGTTTTCGATGATGTAGTTGAAAAAGATTCTTGTTCTTTAGTATTCTCGTTACTAGTTTGGATCATCCATAAAAAAAACTTTTGATATCTTTTAACAAAGTTGAATTATTTGTGGAAATGTTTTGTTGAAACAGATGACATTACAAATAAAAAATCATGTTGATTTGGATAATAAACAATTTTTCTGCTAACAGGATATTATGCGGTTGAAGTACACAAAAATTTTTTGTGTTCATATTATATGGATGATATAGATTTATTCATATTAAAATATGGTAGAAAATCATGTTTTTCGATCATCCACCATCCACTAAGATGAAATAAAACAAATTTAGAAAAAATATGACGGTGGATACACATGCATCATGCATGTTGACGAAAGATTAAATTCGATTGACGAATTACTAAGGATAGTTGATCGTGGTGGTAATGCACATGATAGATGCAAAAGATTTGGAGATTATCATTATCAGTATAAACACAGTATTTGGAATCTCCCCTATTGAAGAGACTATCTCCTTCATCGTAACCTTGATGTTATATATAGAGAAATTGTTGTATAATATTATCAATATGATAATGAACGTCAGTAGAAATTCGAAAGACAATGCAAAATCAAAGTTAAATATTAGAAATATTTGTGTACGAAATAAAATTGAACTCGGTAAAGATGGTAAATCACGTGTAACATGAAATGCAATGTTGAATGGTTGGAAGAAGATGCTAAATTTGTGGAATATTATGCATCAAACATAGCTCATTGTGTGAACACAACGATTGAAAGTTATAAGGCATTAAAAGTCATGATTGTCATGTTTTCATGAAATAATTTCTTGCAATAGCTATCATAGAACTTCTCCCTAAAACAATTCATGAGTCATTATATGGTGTTAGCTCATTTTTCAAAAATATTTTTCTCAAAATATTAAAAAATAAATGATGTGTGATTTTTGAAAGATAACATTTTGCACATCTTATGTGCCTTGAAAAATACAACTTTTTTATGTAATGGAAAATTTGACCATACATCTTTCATATGAAGTTGAGTTGGGTGATTCGGTACAATTTCTATGCGTGTATCCATTCAAAAGATTTTTTTCCATATTAAAAGGAAGGTGAAAAACAAATGTAAATTTGAGTGGTCAATTTTAAAGCAATACTAAAACAAAGATATTGCACATTTTATGAAATACTATTCTATCTTCACATTTCAACAAAATCCAAGCACACATTACGAATCAAGAATGAAAATATTCTTTGCAATATAGTGAAAATTTGTAGATATGTTCAATAAAATTGGTTGGTTGAGCGAGAAAATTACGTAAAGATTGTTGACAAATCAAGAGTTTTATCATGCATGTACTTATATTTATAAAATTGCAAAGAACTTCAACAATATAAAATGTTTAGTAGTACCTACATGTTTTACACACTTAGTAATGATTTAGACAGAATGTCAAATAATTATGATATTTGTGTATAAAAATCAAATTATTTCTATTCACCTTAAGAATCAAGCTTTCATGGTATTCATAAAACGAATTTATAGTTTGAGTATCAAGGATTTGTTGGACTAAAAGTAATACGTTTTCATTGTAACTGATTCAACCTAACGATCGGGAAAGGAACTACAATCCCATTACAATGTCTTGACATCACATCAATTTTAGAAGTATGATCCCTTTATCTTATCATCGCAAACAAATCAAATGGTTTTACTTCCATATCTGAACACAAAACAACAACATAAGAACTCTGCTGCTGCTGCTCAACCTCATTATTTCTTTTCCTTGGTATACCCTATCCATCCACGACATTCCACAAATAAGGTGAGTATCAAAGACACACAGAGTGAGACCCATACGTGTGCAAATTCGGTGCCACATATTCTCTCACTTTTAACTTAGTAACACAAAATAATGATATATCATAACACTAAAGATACATGGACAATTATACCCAACCTGATTGGGTATCCTAAGTCTAAGACTAGTATCACACCATATCATAACTCACTGAGTTCACAAGAATCTACCTTGGGCATACGCTCGCAAAGTCCAAAAGACCAAACACACTGAAGACCTCGTAATGTCACAATGTACCCCAACCATCATTACATTACAATGCTCTGTTGCTCAAAAGTTACAAAAAACCTAATACGATACGACGCTGGCATATCCACTGGTCTGACTAACTACAATGTTCCATCGCTCGAAATGGTACCACAACACTAGCACAGTATGACGTCGACCCTTGATCCAAGAGTCGTGATACTAACATCGTTGATCCGATACTCATTACGTGGCAACTCTCGAAAACATGTTCGCACATGCATTTTAAGGGTTTGAGTGTGAAATAACTCGATCAAGAAAACAAGACAAGATATTCTCTCGACTTTAACACAAACCAAAACATTGATGTTCTCCAACTACGATACTTGGTCGAGCATTAATTCTCTAGGTCATCTTTAATCACTTAAGATTCACCAAAACCAGCTCATATACATGTCATCAACCCCATTGATATGATCATGGACAGCGTCGAGGATTCCGAGCATGAAGAGGATGCCTCAATATTACAAAAAGGTTCTGTGACCCTAGCTAGGGCAAGAAATGAGGACATGACCCGTGCCACGACGAGCGAAGAGGACGCGACCCGTGCTAAGGAGTACGCACAACCCGTGCTGAATCGAAGGAGAAGGACGCGACCCATCTAAAAGAGAGAAAGGCGGGCGCGACCCGTCCTAAGGAGAGAAAGAAGGATCCTGGTTCCGTGACCCATGCTTGGGCTAGAGAGGAGGATGCCTTAACCATACCAGCAGGTCTCGTGACCCGAGCTAAAGCTAGGACATCCAAGGAAGCTATCGTCGAACTACTTGCGGCCGTGCGTGTTCAAGATGAGTGCTTGAGTCCACAAGGAAGTTCCGACATCCAAGTCATACTACAAGCCGAAGCACATCTCGCAACGATCAACAATTAGGGTAAGTGTTTCGTGTGTGCTCTTTTCCCACCGTTGGTTTTGTCCCACATGGTTTTCCAACGACGGGTTTTTAAAGAGGCCATGACTCACTCTCGTCCCCCTAATTGTTGACCTGAGACTTAATATGTCGTTTGTATTGAAGTATTTTATTATTACATTTATTTTTTTTATTTTGAATTTTGTATTTTTGTTCATTTAAACTACGAGCCTTTCATGGCTTCCATGCATTTATGGTGGCATCGAAGCCTTGCAAGACTTCTTCCTTCATATGGCCGTCCACCCCCTTGTACACACAAGAACCTTGATTTTGAATTTGAGATTTGAATTTCTCTTTGAGAATTCCTCCATTGTTGGTGTGTCATATCCAGCAAGTGTTGGTGCGTAATATCCAACATTCATTCGTTCTTCGTAGGTGTGTCATATTGATCATCTCATTTTCGTACACGATTCTCGCATGATTTTAGAGATGATTATGACCATATTTGCAAGGTTTACTTGTGATTTTGTAATTCGTTTTACTTGTTTCTATGTTTTCGCGTTCTTATAGGTTTTAATGCGTATTCGATTCATTTCAAAGTCAAGAAGTGTACACAGGATATCATTGGACAATGAAAGTCACAACAGATCAAAAGGAACGAGAAGTGGGCAAGTTATGGCCAAGAATGATCAAGTACACGAACAAACAACCACTCTCACCTTTTGCACGGTCGAGCTATCATTGTAGCACGGTCGGGCTCCTCTTTGATGAAGCAGCACGGCCGAGCATCTAATCCAGCACGGTCGAGCATCTTTCTCTTTGGAGCAGCACGATCGGACTAAGTGAGGAGCACGGTCGGGCATATTTGTGGCAATTCATCCCCGAGAGATGTGCATGACCCAGGCACACATCATGCACGGTCGGGCACTCTCTTGGTGAGGGAGCACGGTCGGGCGTCTTATCGTGCACGGTTGGGCATCAAGGGTAGCACGGTCGGGCTTCAATTCAAAACAAATTGTCTATAACTACAGAAGAAGCATGTCCGACCGGGCATGACATGGAGCACGATCGGGCATGACTATGTAAAACAACCAACCAACAAAATAGGTGGAAATCAGTTGGCCAAGAGTTTCCAATTCAAATTACAAAGCCAAAAAGGACAGAAAATAGAAAGGAGAGGGATCCACCATCCAAACAAGACAATTCACAGTCACCATCCATCCATAGAGTCCCCTTGACGGGAGGCACGCAAGGAGATGGAGATTGATTTGGGATCATCGCTCGTTTGATATCTCTATGCTCTTTAATCTACTGTTTCGTTTGTGATGTTTAGACTCATGAGCGAGTAGTAGATTTGTTCTAGGAGAAGGGATTAGCCCATGGCTATCCCGGAACCGTCTTTGATTCGTTTATGAATGCGTTTTCCCGTTTCGTATTATCTATTCTTTGTTTGAGAACTTACTGTCTTATGTTTATGAATGGCCACGTATATGCATGTGTTAGGGATTAGGAGAAGGTCTGAAAGGTGAATTCTAATCTTGGAAAATCAGGCTTAGAACAACCGAGACTAGGATAGTAATGGTTGAGGGTTGTATCGGGCGAATCATGAATCGTAATGGGGTTTAGTTGGGGAATCAGCCACGAAAGTAGGGGATGACTCAACCTAGCCACGTTTCTATGCCTTGAGAGAGGGTAGGTTCTACATTAGGATCGTCCGCCTTAGTTATCTTGATAGGGGATGCATGATTAGATAGATCGGAGATAGGTTTCGGAAGCTATGCGGTGAAACCGGTTTCCTAGGGCGTTTGTCTCTTTGTTTATAACTCACTTATCCATTGCATCATCATGATATTTGCATTTCATCATCCTTATTCTTTTGCAGCAAGCTTTGTTTCCACTTTTGATTCCTAGATCGAGTTACATTAGTCCTCGTGGGATCGACACCTTAACTACTACACACGTGCCGTGCACTTGCGGGTAATCTTAGGTTAAATTGTTGACTTGACACGCATCACATATCCTTGAAGACGAGCTCGGTAAATCGAGAGCCTTCCGTAATTCTCATATAACCCATCATTCCACACGCCTTGTGTAAGGAGTTTTCCAACTCGGTTGCAGCAAGGGTCACCCGTCCTACCTTCGTTCTAGAGTGTCATTCTAGAAAGGATCGCGTCAAGTGGTACCAGAGCTTACTCTAGAAAAGGTTGGTTCATCTTCGATTGTTTTGTTGTTCTTAGACCAGTAGCTAGTGATTGAACCGTGCGTAGTTTCTATTTGTTTGTTACGTATCGTTTGTGTTACGAGTCTTGGCTGCTCGTACGCTATTTGTTTTTCTTGTGGGCTGCTTTGGTGTGTTACTTGTGCAGACTGTACGTTTAATCATCACACAATGGGAGATAACGGTGCATAAACCAACCGAGTAAACAAGCTTTTGGTTGAAGCTTTTGTTTCTCATTTTGAGCAAACTCTTAGCACCAAAATGGGAGAGTTTGGACAGGAGATTCGACACGAACTTCAGACTCGACTGAGAGTAAATCCTACTCTTAAACAACGAGAAAGGATTACAAGATGAGGACAGTAACTATTATGAACGAGGCAGTTCATCTTATTCCCGGAGTAGTCAAAGACGACGCCGAGAGGTATGGAAACGCAGAGATGACCCGAGGGATGACCTTGCTGGTCTTAAGCTCAAAATCCCTCCATTCCACGACAAGGCTCATCCGGACGCTTATTTAGAATAGGAGAAGAAAATCGAACTCGTGTTTGGTTGCCAACACTACACCGAGACCAAGAAGGTTAGGGTTACTGCAATGGGGTTCTACGATTACGCTTTGAGTTGGTGGGATCAGTTGGTAACTTCAGGGCAATGTAATAGAGAGAAACCTATAGAGACATGGCTGAAAATTAAAGCTATAATGTGTAAACGGTATGCTCCGAATCACTAACTTTAAGAGCCACACAAATCGATTCTAATCGAACAACAACTCCAACGGAAAGGGAGCTCTCGTTCGAACTTTGGGGCTGGAAAATTCAGTCATCTACGAGAGGAAAAGCCGAGTTATCAAAGGAGAGACAAATCTATTCCAGCGGCCAAAGATGAAGTTAAAGTGGTTCCAGCGGCTCCAGGAGACAATGGAAATGCCGAGGCCACTACCTCGAGGGCTTGGGACGTAAAGTGCTTCAAGTATCACGAAATGGATCATTATGCGGATGAATGTACGAATATGAGATTTATGATTATTCTTGAGGATGGTGAGATTGAATCCGAGGATAAGGAATCTGAATCTTCGACCAAAAAGCATGAAGAAGAACTCGGGTTAAAGGTCAAGAAGCACCCGAGGCCTTATACACTACAACGGCTCCATGAGAACGGAAAAATGAACGTGACCAACCAAGTGGCCGTGCCTATCACCATTGGAACATACGAGGACAAGATTCTGTGTGACGTTTTTCCTAGGGATGCGAGCCATACCCTTTTCTATAGTCCATGGAAATCATATCATAAGGTAATACATGATGCAAACTGATGGTCAAATCGAGGTAGTTAATCAAACCTTAGGAACTCTTTTGCGTGTAATTATTAAAAAGAACTTAAGAATGTGGGAAGAATGTTTACCGCATGCTCAATTTGCATATAATCATGTTGTACATTCTGCTTCCAAATATTCTCCATTTGAAATTGTTTACGGGTTCAACCCCGCCTCACCTTTGGATCTAATGTCGTTACCTTCGAGTGATCAAGTTAGTTTGGACGGAGAAAAGAAAGCAAAAATGGTCCAGCAGATCCACGAGAAAGCTAGGAAGAACATAGAGGAGAAAACAAAACTCTATGCAAAGAAGGAAAACAAAGGACGAAAGCAAATGATTTTCGAACTCGGTGACCAAGTGTGGATTCGTTTGCAAAAGGAGCGTTTCCCGAACAAGAGAAAATCAAAGTTGATGTCCCAGATTGACGGACCCTTCACAGTGACCAAAGGAATCAGCAACAATGCTTATCAACTCGACTTGCAAGGTAAGTATAATTACATTCTGCTTCCAAATATTCTCCATTTGAAATTGTTTACGGGTTCAACCCCGCCTCACCTTTGGATCTAATGTCGTTACCTTCGAGTGATCAAGTTAGTTTGGACGGAGAAAAGAAAGCAAAAATGGTCCAGCAGATCCACGAGAAAGCTAGGAAGAACATAGAGGAGAAAACAAAACTCTATGCAAAGAAGGAAAACAAAGGACGAAAGCAAATGATTTTCGAACTCGGTGACCAAGTGTGGATTCGTTTGCAAAAGGAGCGTTTCCCGAACAAGAGAAAATCAAAGTTGATGTCCCAGATTGACGGACCCTTCACAGTGACCAAAGGAATCAGCAACAATGCTTATCAACTCGACTTGCAAGGTAAGTATAATGTGAGTCCCAATTTTAATGTTACTGATTTGATGCCTTTTATCGCAGATCAAACAGATTTGAGGATAAATCCTTTTCAAGAGGGAGGTATGATATGATCATGGACAGCGTCGAGGATTCCAAGCATGAAGAGGATGTCTCAATATTACAAAAGGTCCCGTGACCCGAGCTAGGGCAAGAAAGGAAGACGTGACCCGTGCCATGGTGAGCGTAGAGGATGCGATCCATGCTGAGGAGGACGTGCGACTCGTGCTGAATCAAAGGAGAAGGATGCGACCCATCCAAAAGAGAGAAAGGCAGACGCAACCCGCCCTAAGGAGAGAAAGAAGGATGCTGGTGGGCTAGAGAGGATGATGTCTTAACCATACTAGCAGGTCTGTTACTCGAGCTAAAGCTAGGACGTTCAAGGAAGCTATTGTCGGATTACTTGCGGCCATACGGGTTGAAGATGAGTGCTCGAGTCCACAATGAAGTTCCAACATCCGAGTCATACTACAAGCCAAAGCACATCTCGCAATGATTAACAATTAGGGTAAGTGTTCCGTGTGTGCTCTTTTCCCACTGTTGGTTTTGTCCCACGTGGTTTTCCAACAGCGGGTTTTTAAGGAGGCCACGACACACTCCCATCCCCTTAATTGTTGACCTGAGACTTCATATGTCGTTCGTATTGAAGTACTTTATTATTACATTTATTTTTTTATTTTGAATTTTGATTTTTGTTCGTTTAAACTACAAGCCTTGCATGGCTTTCATGCATTTATGGTGGCATTGAAGACTTGCATGACTTCTTCCTTCATATTGCCGTCCACCCTCTTGTACAAATAAGAACCATGATTTTGAATTTGAATTTCGAATTTCTCTGTGTGAATTCCTCCATTGTTGGTGTGTCATATCCAGCAAGTGTTGGTGCGTCATATCCAACATGCGTTTGTTCTTCGTAGGTGTGTCATATCCTCGAAGACGAGCTCGGTAAATCGATAGCCTTCCGCAACTCTCGTGTGATCTATCGTTCCACACGCCTTGTGTAAGGAGTCTTCCGACTCAGCTGCAGCAAGGATTTGTTCGTTCTTCATAGGAGCATAATATCCTCTAAGACGAGCTCGGTAAATCGAGAGCCTTTCGCAACTCTCGTATAATCTATCGTGCAACACGCCTTATGTAAGGAGTCTTTCAACTCGACTGCAGCAAGGGTCACCCATCCTACCTTCGTTCTAGAGTGTCATTCCAGCGAGGATCGCGTCACCCATAAAATAATTCTAGGGTTTGGTCTAATTTTTATTTATAATGTCTCAATTTCTCCATTACAAATTTTCTAAAATATTTATTCTGTTCATGCATTGTTTTAAATGTTGAAATTCACCACAAATAAAGAAAAAACTAAAATTTTTTATGGAGACATGTCATCACCTTAGCTTTCTTTGATGACATGACGATTCACGATGATATTGGTAGCTACGACACGAATCGATTTTCCTTGTCATAGATTCATTAAAATAATCAATCTCAATAAAGTGAATCAACTGGCGGAATAATGACAAATTGAATTCTAAAATTTTACCCAAATCTCGCTTAGAATTAATCCACAACGAGAACATGACAAAAACTTGGCAAATCTTCCTTCACTCCTTTTCTTTATTGTTTTTTCTTCTCCTTCGGTTTTTTGTTTTTTCTTCTCCTTGGGCCGAGGCAAGTGGCTGCCTTCTTCTTTTTTTCTCTTAGATTTACTCTAATTCACTTTATATATATATATGTGTATATATATATATATATAATAAACATATTATTGGGTTTGGTGGGCTTTACACCTATGGCTGAACTTTGCAATATATCTTTTTTAATGTATCGAACAATTTGCACCTCCAAACGAGTTAGATGTAATACCGAATAAAAAAGACCATAGATAATGAAGAATTATATGATATAGATGATAAATGCGATGATTGAAAAGGTGATGGTTAATTATAATATAATTGTAACACTCGATATGACGATCAAAATTCTTTATTTAGGTTAATTTTGTAATGTAATTACGTTAACCATGATTTTTGATGCACTTGCACTATAGGGTAGTGACGTTCTCATGCGGTTACGTTACAAATGTGTGCAATCAACATTTGATTATGTGATGATGCATGTCAATATCGTTGTGTTAGAAATAGAAAAAAACATTGAAGCGGATAACACAATTGTGTTATAAACGATAACACCCTTGTGTAAGAATTCATCCATAACATGGCATATCGCCATGATTACACTTAATATCTAACATAATTGCCATTATCTTGAACTGATGGGTCGTTCTCTCCCATTTTTGCAAATTCATAGATGGAGAAATTTCTGTCACCAGATTTCGTCGACCTCTTGTTGGATTTCGTCGCCTTCTGGAATGTTTATGCGTATCTTGGTTTTTGTGGTTTATGGATCAAAGTAATTAGAATTTGAGTGGTTTGGACAAATTTAAAATCTAACATAATACTATAGAACCTAAGGTATTCTAGCAATTTTTAAATTGAACTTCATCCGTACATATCTAAAATTAGAGATTTTTATAGTTTGGTTTCATAATTCCTTTTATATATATGATTCTCAAATGTTTGTCACTAATGGTTCATGTATTAATGGTTTTTAAATTCATAAGTTTAGACACACAGACAATAAAAATAAAATTCATAACACACCACATACAAAGTTGGTTAACGGTTATTATATTCAAGACATGAGTGAACAACTTCTTAGTTTATACAAGATTTTTCTGGTCTCTTTTGCCCGTTGTTTTGGCTTTAATTTATCATATTACGGTTTTCTGTAAATACTCGCACTTTTTAAAATATTCCAAAACTATGGTATGATATTTTTTGTTTTTATTTTGTTATATATTATTTTGTTTTTAAAGTGTTTTTTCTTAGGAAGCAAATCTCGTGGTACCTCTTGGTTGCCTTGCCAGAAGACCAAATCTATTTTCTATCATATTTCGGTTATGAAATGATTTTCTGGGATTTCATATAACTTGTTTATGTGATTATAACATTCTTTTTTTCTTTCTTATACTAACGTTTTTGCATAACCCGCATAACATAAAAATGAAACAAAAGCCTAAATAATATGTGCGAAGTACCTCAATTACATATTACGTTTGTCCAATGTTCTCTCTAGTTTTTCTTTAAACAAAAATCTCTAACAAGTTAATCATACGCAGTTCAAATAGTTTAATTACTGTTAAGTAATTTTAAACATTAGTTTTAGGTTGGTTTCACACAAAACAAAACTGTTTCTGAGTGAAAAAAATAAGGGTTCATACTTTGATTAGTAACGTCTCAATCAGGAACCAGAACAATGGAAGTCACAGTATGTTCCCCAAATAACACATAATGACTGCATATGTTGGATTTGATCCAAATCATTTGAAAATAAAAGAAATAAAATATCCCAAATCCTCGCTATAAAAAATATGTCATTTTCAATAGACGCGTCAACAGATTCGTCTGTTAAAGGTTATATCAATGGATCTCGACGGATATCAACAGTTTCTTATCTATTGTAATCCATTGAAAATTTCAACGAGTAATCAATGGAAGAGCATCGTTGCGTCATGCGTTGATAACTGTTGGACTAAATTTTTATCAATAATTTTATCAATAAAGTTGTCTTTTTCCTTACTAATCCTAGAGATTTAGCTACCAACTTTTGAAGAGATTCTGAGTTGTTCTTTGACTTATCAACACTAGATTACTAGTGTTGTGGCATCATTCTATGCATTTCAGATTCTCTAGTCGAGTTTTAGTTTGGGATTAGGATGTCCTTTCTTCAGAAACACAAATTCTAGGTTCAACTATCGGGTTGCTATGATTGGTGCAAGGAAGTAAGAGCACTGAATATTACTACAAGGAGATGTACTTCTTCCTGATTCGGAGGAACATAGAGGTAGATCGAGAGGTAATAATGGATTTATTTCTGAGCAGCCTCAATCTCGACATACAGGATCACATGGAAACAATCCTTCCATGAACATAGACGATTTGCTACACCATGTAGCAAAGATCGAAAAGAAACTATAGAGGAAGAGCAAAGCATTCCAATGGTACGATAGTTCCCTTATCTATCAACCTAAATCTACGTGGTTTGAAAATCCGAACACGAGATATAAGACAAAGCAAAAGGTGGAAGCTTCATGCCCTAAACTAGCTGCTCATATCGAAACACCCTAACAAAACAATGATATTCACTGTTTTAAGTTTGAAGATCGATGACACTTTGCTTAAGGCTGTCCGAATAAAAGGGCCATAATCATACGGGTTGTTGGAGGATAGGAGACAACGCGAAGATTAAGAAGCACAAAATCAAGGACATATACCTGATTCACATGAAGAGTTTGAGAATTATGAGGCTACAAAGAGCGAGTTACTAGTAGCCCATCGAGCATTAAATCTGCAAGCTAACGCATAAACCATCGTACAAAGGGAAAACATCTTCTACCCACGTGAGCTAGCACAAAACAAAGTATGCAGTATCATAGTGGACAGAGGAAACGACATGAAAGTTGCTAGCTCATTGCTTGTGTACAAATTGGGATTGAATTTCACGAAGCATCCCAAACTATATAAGTTGAAATGGTTGAACGACATTGGTGAAACTAAGGTACATGATCAACATTGGAAAATAAAAATGTTATATGTGACTGATCATCTCGTTTTCATACGTATTTCTTGCACGATTTTTGAGATATTGACGATATAGATGCGATGTTTACGTATGATTTTGTATCTGTTTTACTTGTTTTCGTGCTTTCATGTTCTTACAAGTTTGAATGCGTATTCTGTTCATTTTGGAGCTAAAGGACGTGCACGAGACAAAGTACAAACACTGAGGATCATCACGGAACAAACGGGACGAGAATCGACAAGGAATGGCATCAGCTCGCGCGGGTAACTCCCTAGCCCGAGCGGGGCGTTTAGTCGCCAAGTTTGTCTAGCAACTTGAGCCCAACCCGGGCAAGCAAGCAGCACGGCCGGGGCATCATCCCGAGCGGGCCATGACCCAGCCCGATCGGGGCACGCATCAGCCAAACCGAGGCACTCCCTAGCCCGAGCAGGCCACTTTGTTTTCCATCGCGATCCCGTGCGATCATGCGCGCCGCACTCGAGCGGGTCACACACCCAGCCTGCGCGGGTCGCGTCTGTCATCTGCAACTCCAGATAAGTTAATTTTTCTTAAAACGAATAAGAGTTTGCTGGGGACTTATACAATAAGGACAATGACTTTAGAGAAGAGGAATAAGTGATATTTCGCTGGAGAAAGTAATGGAAACGTTGCCCAACTTAATCAAGAATGGAAAACTCAAGAAAAGGCAAAATCGGTGGCTGCTGCAACTAAAGGAAGAGAACGAACGACCAGAAAGGAAAAGGGAGGAGATAAGGAATAAAAGAAGAAGGAAAAGGAAGAACAGGAGTGAGGGGTCGAGGGGAGCTTCAATTAGAGAGTTAGTTTGGAGTTCTTGATCGAGAAGAGAGAGTAGAGAGAAGGAGGAGATTCTTGCGAAGGAGGCATACAAGGAGCATTGGAGATCAACTCAAGACTTCGGTTTCATTTGGTTTTCATGTTCCTTAGACTTTCTACTTCAATTATGTTTGTTTATGGACGCATAAGCGAGTAGTTTGTTTTGTTCTAGGAGAAGGGATTAGCCCATGGCTATTCCAGAACCACTTTGATTTATCTTTGAATGCATCTTCCCATTTCTGTTTATCTATTCTTTATCCGAGTGCTGAAATGACTTGTGTTTACGAAGGCTAAGTAGATGCATGTGTTAGGGATTAGGAGAAGGACCGAAAGGAGAATTCTAGTCCTAGAAGATCAGGTTTAGAACAACCGAGGTTAGGCCACGAAAGTAGGGTAGCAGCGGTTGAGGGTAAAACGGATGAATCACATATCTTATGGATTTAGTTCAAGGTATCAGCCACGAAAGTAGGGGATAACTTGACTAGATCACATGTCTATGCCTTTTCGAGAGGGTAGATATCATATTAGGAATGTGTACTTAGATAACTTGACTGGGATTGCATGATAGATAGGTTGATTGTTGGTTTCGATAGTCTTGTAGTGAAACCAGATTCCTGGAACGTTTGTCTCATTGTTAAGAACTAGTTTGTTTATTTGTTTTTAGTATTTCATTCTCAATTTCCATATTTCGTTCTTTGCAATTTTGATTCGTAGTTTAAGTTTAGGTTGTGTTGCGTAGTCCTTGTGGGATCGACACCTAAAGTACTACACACGTGTCATGCACTTGCGGGTAGTTTAGGTTATTTGTTTACATTTGATAACGCCTCAGTGACATTGTACCGATGCAAGTTGGACACTTATTGCTAGGAAGGCCATGATAATTTGATATACAAGCTCAACAAGATGGTGTCAACAACAAATACACATTCAAATTCAAGGAGAAGTACGTCTGGTTAGCACCCCTTACACCCAAGGAAGCCTATGAAGATCAATTGTGCCTATAGAAGTTATGCGTATCAGAGTTAAATATAACCTAATCTACCCGCAAGTGCACGGCACGTGTGTAGTATTTTAGGTGTCGATCCCACAGAGACTACGCAACACTACCTAAACCCGAACTACGAATCAAACTTGCTAACGAAAGACGGTGAATAAGGAATGAAATACTGAAAGTAACTAAACTACTTGGGTTCTAACGATGAGATAAACGTCCTAGGAAACCGGTTTCACCACAAGACGACCGAAACCAACGATCAACCTATCTACCATGCAATCCCAGTTAAAGCTATCTAACGCGGACGATCCTAACATGATATCTACCCTCTCTCAAGGCATAGACACGTGATCTAGACAAGATGCCCCCTACTTTCGTGGCTGACACCATGAACTAAACCCATAAACTCTGTGATTCGCCCGTTCACCCTCAACCGTTGCTACCCTACTTTCGTGGCCTAACCTCGGTTGTTCTAAACCTGACTTTCTAGGACTAGAATTCTCCTTTCGGTCCTTCTCCTAATCCCTAACACATGCATCTACGTGATCAGCGCAAACACAAGTAAATTTAAGCACTCAGACAGAGAATAGATAAACTAAAACGGGAAGATGCATTCAAAATAGATCAAAAGAGGTCTCGGGATAGCCAAGGGCTAATCCCTTCTCCTAGAACAAACAAACTACTCGCTCATGCGTCTGTAAAGAAACATAAACATAGTAGAAAGTCTAAGGAACATAAAAACCAAACAAAACCGAAGTGGTGCTGCTTGATCTCCAATGCTCCTCGCTTATCTCCTCGCAAGAATCTGCTCTAACTTCCGGTGAATTGTTCTCCTCTGTAAGCTTGCTGTAATCACGTCTTTTTGCCTCCTTTTAAGCCTCCTAAGTCGGTCCAATTGTTGCCCTAATTGCCCCACGAGTTCCCTTATGTTTTAAGTTAAGTTTACTTAAGTTTTGAGAGGTTCCGGGCCGCTACCCGCTCGGGTAATGAGTGTACCCGCTCGGGTGCGGCTAGGGCAGTTCGTGCGCGTCCTGTGGTGCTGGAATGGTGCCCGATCGGGCATGGCATGTGTGCCCGCTCGGGCACAAGGCAAAATGGTCCTAAATGCTTGCCCGAGTCGTGCTAAATGGTCCACACAATTGGCCGTAGGTTTTGCCCGATCGTGCAAGGGTTGTGCCCGACCGGGTGAGGCTTTTCCATGCTCAATCTCGTCCCGTTTGTCCCGTGATGATCCCCAAAGTTGCTCCTTAGCTCCGTGCATGTTCCTTTAGCTCCAAAATAGTCCAAATACGCGTAAAAACCTGTAAGAACATGAAAAGCACGAAAGCAAGTAAAACGGATACAGAATCATACGTAAAACATCACATATGTATCAAAAACGTCTCCTAAATCGTGCAAGAAATACGTATGAAAACGAGATGATCAAAATCCCCCAGACTTGAATGTTTGCTTGTCCCTAAGCAAACGTAAACGTGGAATACATGGGGTGTGAAAAATACGAGAATTCCCCTTCTCCTAGAAACACCGCTAAAGCGAACCTAACCGATCAACTAGCAAATCGAGAGCAAATTCGGCCTAATCGAGTTTTCAGCCTTAATCCTAGGTCCACCACGGTTACCCATAAGAAAGTAAATCAAAGGAGACTAGACACGCTACCGTAACTCCCTCCACCAGACAAGACTTCAGACTATGCTAAACCTAGGTCAACCGAGGATACTTGTTTCTTTCTTTCCGAGCTTCTTCTTTTCTTCTTTTTTTTTTCTTTTTCTTTTTCTTTTTCTTCTTTTTCTTTGCATACTATAAGTCGCATCAATTCCTTGTGTTCGACCCTAGTTACTACACGATCCGTATTCTTGCGGAAGCGTTAGTCTAGGTTTTATCACTTGATATAACGCACATCAGGGCATGGCTGTAACAACTTCCCTAGAAGCTCTCCAACATGGAATTTGTATAAAAAGGGGCCCCCAATTGAGTTCAGATGGAAGAAAACAGAGAGGA
>CM071872.1:11955086-11969997 GCA_036759665.1 Gynandropsis gynandra | reverse complement strand
ACCCGCTCGGGTAGTGAGTGTACCCGCTCGGGTGCGGCTAGGGCAGTTTCTGCGCGTCCTGTGGTGCTGGAATGGGGCCCGATCGGGCCTGGCATGTGTGCCCGCTCGGGCACAAGGCAAAATGGTCCTTAATGCTTGCCCGAGTCGTGCTAAATTGTCCACACAATTGGCCGTAGGTTTTGCCCGATCGTGCAAGGGTTGTGCCCGACCGGGTGAGGCTTTTCCATGCTCAATCTCGTCCCGTTTGTCCCGTGATGATGCCCCAAGTTGCTCCTTAGCTCCGTGCATGTTCCTTTAGCTCCAAAATAGTCCAAATACGCGTAAAAACCTGTAAGAACATGAAAAGCACGAAAGCAAGTAAAACGGATACGGAATCATACGTAAAACATCACATATGTATAATAAACGTCTCCTAAATCGAACAAGAAATACGTATGAAAACGAGATGATCATCTGTAATAGGCAAGCTAAAACCTTTTGTAAAACCAAGTATTATATGGACTTTTGGAGGGTGTGAGGAGTATCACATCCGGGAAGAAACACAAATTCTCAGCAAAACACTAAACACAAGAGAGCAAGAGAGAACCGAGTGTACAAGCCATACGTGAGATCCTCAAACCTAGTTCCATTTTTATTTTTCATGTTCGCACGATTCCTTCAAGCACATGGTATAACACAAACACAAGAGACGATTCCATTTTATTTCTTTTCACAAGCACAAAGGAGGTGAAGACACTAAGAGCTCATGAAATCAACAATTAGTTCATGAGCAAAAGATCAAAAATTGGTATCTGAGCCTTTCGGATCTAAAGACCGAGAGAGAGCACAAGCACAAGTACAACAAACATTACAAGAGATAGCACAAATCATTGAACACAAGTAACAAACAAGAATATGCATAATACACCACCTATACCTATTTTCAATGGTAAGAGTTACAATCTCTGGGTTATCAAGATGAAGGCATTACTCAGATCAAAACAATTGTGGAAGGTAGTCACAGAAGGACTACCTGAAAAGGCCGTGGTTGGGGCTATTCCATTGGGGGAAGAGTTGCAGAAGCTTTGCAACTTTGGGAGGAAAATGAAGCTAAGGACCAGACTGTCTTACAACTCTTGTACATCGCAGTTTCAGATGATATCTTTGCAGCACACTTATCAGTGTGTGAAACATCGAAGGCTGCTTGGGATCTCCTAAAGGAGAGGTTTCAAGGGGACCCCAAGACATCAATGATACAACTCCAAAGTGTGAGGGCAAGTTATCACAACCTAAGGTAGGGTGAGAAGGAAAGCATCAAGGATTTTGCTAACAAAGTGACAGAGTTGGTGAATGTAATGAGGGCTTTGGAGATGAGATCAAGGAGGACACAGTGGTGTCGAAAATCCTGTGTTCATTGCAGGAGAGATTTGACCCATATGTTGGGGTCATTGAGTAGACGAAGGACGTCACAACACTCACGGTGGGGGAACTCGTTATATCATTACAGTCTCAAGAGGCGAGACTAGAAGATAGGCATGGTGGTGGTCTGGAAGGAGCATTCTAGGCAAAGGTTAATGGACTCAAGATCAGCAATAACAAATCTGAGTCCAATAAGAAATCATATGGAAAAGGAGATTACAAGTTTAAGGGGAAGAAGTTTTGCAGCATATGCAAGAAAGACAACCATCAGGAGTGCCAGTGTTTCTTTAGAAACAAACAATCAGAAGAAAATAAAAAAACAAAACAAAGGAAAGAAAGAGTGCTACACTTGTGGCAAGTTAGGTCATTTTTCACGAGAATGCAAGAACAAAAGACCTATGCAGAATCAAGCACACGTAAACCAGCAAGAAGAAGAAGAAGAGAATTCATTGTTTACGGCAGCACACTTCACACATGAAGTTTTTGAAGATGATGTGTGGTTAGTGGATAGTGGTGCTACAAATCACATGGCCAAACAAGAAGGGTATTTCACAACTCTAGATAGGTACTTTAGAGTACATATAAAGGTTGGAAATGGAGAAGTTTTAACCACTGCCGGTAAGGGGAACATTCAAGTTAACACGAAGAAGGGAGTTAAAATCATCAAGGATGTTTTCTTAGTACCGGGGTTGGATAAGAATCTACTAAGTGTGTCGCAGATGGTAAGAAATGGGTATGAAGTAGTATTCTCCGAGAACAAGTGCTTGATTAAGGACAAAGCTAGTGCAAAGGTGGTTGAAGTACCGATGGTTAAGAAGGCATATCCTCTCAAGTGGAGGATAGTTAAGGAAGAAACTATAGTAGCCGAAGAGAAGACGAGTGTCTCAGACCTATGGCAAAAGAGGCTAGATCACACGGGAGTTCATAATCTGGAGAAAATACAAAGGGATAAGATGGTGAAGGGTTTACCACAAATTACTGTGGTAAAGGAGGTTTATGAGGCGTGTGCTAAGGGCAAGCAACACAGACAGGAAATTCCTAAGAGCACGGATTATAAGGCGAAACAGGTTTTAGGCCTTATACACACGGACTTGTGTGGACCTATGGACACACCTTCACTAGATGGAAGCGTCTATCTGTTAACATTCATAGACGACTACTCCGATATGCTTGGGTTTATTTATTGAGACTCAAGTCAGACGTGTTTGCGATCTTTAGAAGATTTGCAAGTCAAGTTGAAAACCAAACGGAGAAGTAGATGAAGAAGCTACAGTCTGATAGAGGGACTGAGTTCAACTCTAAGGAGTTCTCAGATTATTTGGCCGAGAAAAGGGATATTAAGGGAGCTGAGTGTGGCTTACACGCCACAACAGAATGGGGTTGCTGAACGGGGGAATCACACCCTAATGGAAATGACGAGGTGTATGCTTAAGGATAAGAACATGCCTAACAAGTTTTGGGCAGAGGGAGTATTTACTTCGGCATACATTCAGAATAGATTGCCTACAAGGGCATTGGAAGATAAAACACCCTTGGAGGTTTGGAGTGGGCACAAACCCTCTATTGGACACCTACGAATTTTTGGGTGTTTATGCTATAAATTGGTGCCTACTTAGAAACGAGGAAAGCTGGACGAAAATCACAAGTTTGTGTCTTTGTGGGTTAGAGCAGCCAGAGTAAGGGCTAGAGGGTTTATGTGATTGAGACGGGGAAGGTGGAGGTATCAAGAGACGTAATATTTGATGAGGAGAAGAGCTGGGATAAGGAAACAAAAGAAAGGGAGAAGGAAGTATCAATTCCTATGGTATTTATGAATCCACAAAATCCCAGCAACCCGAAGGGAGCACCTACGACTATGTTTGAAGTGGGGAGTACCTCAGGGCAGCCAAGTGCAAGAGACAGTGCAAGTAGCATGAGGAGAACACCACCATGTACTCCTCTGCAATTTTCATTGTCTAATACTCCATCATCCCAGGAGCCTAGCACTGGGAATACCAGTGAATCATCCTTTGACATACACTGAACACGGAGGTTGCGTGATCTATATCGAATTGAGGAAGACACAGAAGGGATACAGCCAGAGGAGAGCTGTTATCTAGCCGTGATGGAACCTACGTCATATGAAGAGGCTCTAAAGAATCCAGAATGGAAAGAGGCAATGAATGTGGAAATGCAAATGTTGCATAAGAACAAGACCTGGTATCTCACTGAGAGACCCTTGAATCAGATAGTCATTGGGGTGAAGTGGATATATAAGATAAAGAGAGACGAGGAAGGGAAAATTCAGAAGTATAAAGCAAGAATAGTGGCAGGGGGGTTTACTCAAACCTACGGGCTAGACTATGGGGAGACGTTTGCCCCGGTTTCAAGGCACGACACAATACGAACGTTGATAGCCATGGCAGCAAAGAAGGACTGGCCTTTACATCAGATGGATGTAAAGTCAACATTTTTAAACGGAGAGATTAAAGAAGAAGTTTACGTTGAACAACCACCAGGATATGAGGTAATTGGCTCAAAACACAAAGTTTTAAGACTTACAAGGCACTATATGGTTTAAAGCAGGCACCAAGGGCGTGGTATAGCAAGATTGACACATTTTTCTTATAAGAAGAATGCGTAAGGAGCCGTTGTGATGCAGCTATGCATATCAAGGTGAAGGAAGGTAACATTTTGGTAATCTGTTTATATGTGGATGACATAATATTCTCAGAAAGAAGTTCTAAAATGATTAAGGATTTTAAAGTCAAGCTATGTTCAGCATCTGACTTGAGTGACTTGGGTTCACTTAAATTTTTCTTGGTTTTTAAGGTGAAGTACTTCGAAGATGGGATATTTTTAAGCCAAGAGAAGTATGCTACCCAACTTCTCTCGAAGTTTGGTATGCTGGAATCAAAGGGAGTAAGCACACCCTTAACCCTAAATTCTAAAGCAAAAGAAGACAACGACGAACTTACCGAGCAGACTGTGTATAGGAGCATGGTAGGCGGCATCCTCTACCTTGCCACCACCCGTCCAGACCTTGCATTCGCTGCTTCGTACCTGTCACAAAGCAATTCAAAACCGAAAGTACATAGTCTAGATAATGCAAAGTGAGTGTCAAGGTAGATACGAGAAACTACTGATTACGGGCTAAAATTTAAACAAGTGGAGCATGCAGAACTTGTGGGTTATGCGGATGCATACTTAGCAGGAAGTCAGACTGATATGAGAAGCACAAGCAGGTTGGTTTTACAATAGGTAGTTTAATATTCAGTTGGGAGACACAAAAGCAATCAATCGTGGCTCAATCAACAGCCGAGGCAGAGTATATGGGTCTAAGCTTGGCTACTAATCATGCAACCTGGTTATCGCGCCTATTCAAAGAACTAGGGTTTTGCATGCAGTATGGGATTCTGATTTATAGTGATAGCACCGCTGCGATTGCTATTGGAAAGAATCCAATAGATCACAAGCGAACTAAGCACATTAAAATTCGATTTCATGTTGTTCATGAAGCGCATAATGAAGGAAGAATCAACTTATGGTTTATACGAGGGGAGGAGCAGATGGCTGATATCTTCAGAAGCCTCTACCGACTGGTCGCTTATGTGAGTTGAGGAAGATGATCGGAGTCACACCACAATTGGGTAAGAGGGAGATTGAATTGCCTGGCATGGAGACGACTCGAAGGTGAAACTGGAAGCAAGAATAAATATCCAACTAGTGGGCCGCGTCTTTTGTCCAAGGCCCAACAACAACCCCTGAAACCCAAGCCCGAAGGAGACCCAAGACCATTTCTGCAAGCCCATGAAATTTCACAAATGCACAAGGGGATTAGCAGATAAGAAAACAGGGTAACGGTAATGTAAAAACATGGTAGAAACATCTAAAAAACATTAGTAAGTCAATAGCTATAGAATCATCCTATTTTGGGTATAATAGGTAGTATTTTTGTGTATGAACTTGTCTGTAATAGGCAAGCTAAAACCTTTTGTAAAACCAAGTATTATATGGACTTTTTGAGGGTGGGAGGAGATCACTTCCGAGAAGAAACACAAATTCTCAGCAAAGTACTAAACAAAAGAGAGCAAGAGAGAACCGAGTGTACAAGCCATACGTGAGATCCTCAAACCTAGTTCCATTTTTATTTTTCATGTTCGCACGATACTAAGAAGAAGAAGGTAACATGCTCATGAGAAATCAATTCATAGTTTCATGAGCATTTTAACAACAAGAACTAAGCCAACCTCAAAGCTTTTGAAGGAAACCTAAGGATTTATGCAATCCATTTCACCATGAATCAAGGTCTGCAATGGCCTACGCTCTTGCAGTTCACCATTTTCACTACCATTGAACTCGTCGGTCACACAATACCAAAGCCGATCCCACACACTGCTTCATTTTTTCGGTACTCGGAGGCCTCTTGGGGTCACTGAGCGTTTCGGAGACTAGCCTCCATGGTCGAGTTATGATTACATGGAAGATCCTCTTGATGTCAGCGACGTTCATTGTTCTCTATCAATCGAAATCTTCCTGATGGTAGTGTTCTCGTGGGTACCATAGTGTTAGTTTATTATTTCATGACATCTAATATTGTTATAAGCTTATGATCATCTACTTGTAATCTTATTTGTGCAAATGGAAAGTAAAATGAAACCTTGGCTTGAGAACTGCTCTCAGATGTTTGGTTTGTGTTTATTAGTGTTTTGGTTTTGGAGAGAGTTTTACTTAGTTTTGCTGAAGGTGATACTCCTCAAATCCTTCTCATATTCATATATATATATATATATATATATATATATATTCCAATCTCTTCAAAACATCTTCCTTACATGACAATTTCATTCTTTAGACAACAAAACATAGGTTGCTGAATATAGGGTCATAATTCTTGTTTGATATCTCAAAGTATGGTTCTTGTTCTTTCATTTATGATTATGGTCGTCCTGATATATTTTCTCTTCTACACATGTTGGGCGAATGGGCTTTTGTGCTTTGGTAGGATTATGTTGGACCTCGGCAGGGCTGAGCATGTTTCTCCGAGGAACGTAGTCTGGGCTTAGGCTTCCCCTTTATCATTTGCTTTCTCTCGGCTTTTGCAGGCCCATCCTTATCCATGATGTAATATTGCATTCCTTCTATGTTCGAGAACACTTGAGTCATTTCTCCTATTTTGAATCCCTTCTTGAACACTAACCCCAAACCATCTATGTCTCATTCATAGTTCGTGTTTGAGGGGGGTTGTTGCCTGCAATCTCTCTTGTGATCCTTCTCGGCACGACCCTAAGTTTTGTCCACAAATCCTCGAACCACTTCATTCCTAGTGCTTTCATCAATATGTCTACATGGTAATACTGTAAGGTAATGCGCCCTTCTCTCTCAGCTTCACTCACCATGTCTATTTTGATGTCAATGTGCTTTGTAGGCCTGTGTTGCACTGGATTCAAAACTATTTCGATGGTTGATGTGTTGTCATAGTATATCAGAATTCCATGACCAACCTCGAACCCTAACTCCTCAAATAACCTTCGTAGCCGCATTGAGTTGTTCATGGTAGCACACATGGGATTGTATTTTGCCTTTGTAGTGGATTGTGCTATCAAGGACTGCTTCTGAATTTTCCATATGAAAACCATACATCCAATTGTAAAACAATAGCTTGTAGTACTTCGCATATCTTCATTGCTTTCTCCCCAATCTGTTTCGCGGGAAGAGATGGGAAACTTGTTGAGTCTGAATAACCCACAAACTTGGCGTCATATGAATGTTTAAACCATAGTCCACAGTATGTAGTTCCTCTGATATATCTCAATACTTTTTCTTCTTCTAACAACAAACTTGCTTGTGTGGGTTTTGGCATGTAGTTGGAGAGGTATGAGGCGGAGAAGATGAGGTCAGACCATCTTGCAGCAAGATACATGAGCCCTCTAACTATGTGTTAAGAACAAAGCACCACAAATCAAGAAATTACCCGATAAAATTTGATATTGCATATATCGACAAAGCTTAGCATGAATGAAGGAATATTTCTCGAGAATCATTATTTCCCTTCAAGTTGCTATTGGCATGTTCTTGATGCTTGATACCTAGGACCACAGAGCAGTGAAACGGCTGATGTTTGCCGATGGAGTCTAAAGCTTCTTGCATTTGTTCACTTGTGTCTCTCTCTTCCTTCATAGAAGATACAACCTTAATAGCTGCAACTACCAATTCTTGAGCTCTTGACTTTGAACCCTTCAATATTTCGAGCATTTCAGGCTCTATTTCCTTTTTATTTAAAGGTCTTTGCATTGCCAAAACTCGTCGAATCTCAAATTCTCTTGCTTTATTATAGGCTGTAATATATGATTGATTGTTGGTCACTTGCAGTGCTTTAGAAGCATTCATTGTCGATATTTTGCCTTGCAAAATCGGTCCGTTTGTGTCTCCTAACAAGCACTTGTCGATTTGCCTCCTCAGACCTTCAGACATGTATTCGAATGGATTCAAAGGCATGCAATCAATTTCCATAACAAACTTAACCTCCAAGTCATCACGATCAAACAAAATGTTGCACTTGTTATGATCCATAGTGAGAATATTTTCGTCGTGAATCTCTCGTGTTTTAGGACGGATAGCAATAACTTTGCTTCCAACAGATAAAGGCCAAGCCAAATCGGTAGGAAGTCCTTCCCTTGCAATTGTACGGACCTCTGCGTAATGCTTTCTCACAAATTCATGGTACTCCTTCAGTTTATCCCTTTCATGCCGTAAAATATCTCAAAGAATCTCCTAGGTCTACCAAGAGAACTTTTGATAACACGCCACTAAAGACGAGTAAGTCTTAGAACGTGGCCAAGTCCAACATGATTTAAGTAATCAACGAACTCCATCTTTTCGAACCACATATATTTAATAACACTATAGAACCATTCAAATAAACACCTCCTTTGTGCCAAGGGATATGAAAGGCAAATAGGAAGCTTCTCCTTTAATAGTTAAGGTTCTGAAAGAGATTCATTACTATGTGGAGCTTTAGAAGTGGTCTCAGAAAATTTAACCCTCTCTAAAAACATTTTCTTCAAGTTCATCTTGCGTCTGTTTGAAGATTGCACCGGCAAATTGGCCGGCCCTGAAGCAAATACGGGTAAAGTTGACATCGTTACATCTGCATCAGGTCTTCGTTGTTCGTTAACTGAAGAAGATTCCTCCTGTGTCTTAACAGTTTTCAACTGTTGTGGTTTTGCTGGAACTTGACCAACACGTTTTGTTTTAACTACATGCTTAATATTTTCTTCATGAGCTGATTCTTTCAACAATGTGGATTTGTTCTGGTTCGAGTCTCTTGGAGGTGTAGCATCTAGCACCTTTTCTTTTGGCCTTCTTCTCGATGTGCCACTATTAGATTGATGATGTTGCTTCCCTTCTGGGCCTACATTACCATCCACCAATGGCTTCCACTTAGAAGAAGAATCATCCCATTGAGTCGAGCAACCGCGAAGACCCTCTTCCCACATTTGGAGATATGCTTGTCAAATTGGGTTGGGTTTAGTGGGTTAACCCAACCCAACCCATTTAAAATATAGATGGGTTCTTCATAAATGGATCCAAATTTATATGGGTTTAAAACCCATTTACACTCATTTTGATGGGTTTTACCCATTTAGCCCATTAAGCCTGTTTATCTTTCACTTAACAAATTCACCGTTATTCCGAATATCCGATTTTGACCTCTATTTTACCCGATTTGTCTAAATTTTAACCCGATTCACCCACCCAATTTCATCGAATTTCAAATCGTCACTCAACTTTAACTGTATGTCACCCAATTTTACCTAGATTTCACTCAATTTCCCCCGATTTCACCAACTTTCAACCCTATTTCACCCAACTTTCACTCGATTTCACCCAATTTTAACCCGATTTCACCTAATTTTAACTCAATTTCACCGAATCTCAATCCAATTTTAACGTGTTTTCACCCAATTTTAGCTCGATTTCACCGATTTTTAACCCGATTTTACCCAATTTTAACTCGATATCATCCAATTTCACCGGATTTCAAATTAATTTCAACCAATTTAAACCCGATTTTTCTCGATTTCATCATATTTCACCGAATTTCAACCTGATTTCATCCAATTTTGACTCAATTTCATCCAATGTTAATTTGATTTCATCCAATTTCACCGGATTTCAAATTTATTTCATCCAATTTTTACCCGATTTTAACTCGATTTCATCACATTTTACCAAACTTCAACCTGATTTCATCCAATTTTGACTCAATTTCACCCAATTTCACCCAATTTTAACTCGATTTCATCAAATTTCACCGAATTTCAAATTTTAACCCGATTTTAACTCGATTTCATCATATTTCACCGAATTTTAACCCAATTTTGACTCAATTTCACCCAATTTCACCCAATTTTAACTCGATTTCATCAAATTTCACCGAATTTCAAATTTATTTCACCCGATTTTAACCCAATTTTAATTCGATTTCATCACATTTCGCCGAATTTCAACCTGATTTCATCCAATTTTGACTCAATTTCACCCAATTTTAACTCGATTTCACCCAATTTTATTGAGTTGTAATTCAATGAAATTGGGTGAAATCGAGCTAAAATTCGTTGACAATGAGTGAAATCGAGTTAAAATATGGTAAATCAGGTTAAATTGGGTGAAATCGAGTTAGAATTTGGTGAATTTGGGTTAAAATTAGATGAAATCGAGTCAAAATTGGATGAAATTGGGTTGGAATTCGGTGAAATCAAGTTAAAATTCGGAAAAATTGGGTGAAATTGAGTTACAATTGGACGAAATGAGGTTAAAATTTGGTGAAGTTATATAAAATTGAATTAAAATGAGGTGAAATCGGTTTCATAAATTATTCGTTTAAATATTGATACATTAATTATAATATCTATTATATACAAGTATATATAATAAATGTTAAATGATAAAAATATATATACAAAATGTTAATTATATGAATAAACCCTTTTAGCCTGTTTAACCTGTTTAACCTGACCTATATAACCCATTATTAAATGGGTCGGGTTGAACCCAAACCAATTAAACTATCAAGCCCATTTCATTTTAATGGGTTGGGTATAACCCAACCCATTGACATCTCTATTTGGAGACAACAAAGAGTGTGAAAGGGATGACGATTTAGGATACCACATGATGGTTCTTCACCAGTCCCCAATTGTGGCACTCTTGTGTCATTTGCAAGCTTAATTTCCATTACCCCATCGTCTTGGACAGAGAGGAACAACCACAACTGTTGGTTAAAGCACTTTCGACCCATTGCCTGACGGTGAGAGATGTCCACTGCTGGTTTTGCTGGTGTTGTGTGTTTCCTAGGTGGAGAATGAGAAGTCATGTGAGTAGCACATGACCACTTAAGTGAATAATGTCTCATGTGCCTTTCACGTGATGATGCCTTTAATTTATTAGATGGTTTCAAGAGAAACCCTAAAATGCAATTTGGTGGTTGAATCCCTAACTCTTGTGGCAGTGGCCTGACACCCACCGTCGACGGCAGTTTTTCCTCGGACGGCCGTCGCCCACTCATCACCACCAGTAAGATCTTCTTTCTTTGTTTCACTCGATTTGCCGTCACCCTCCTCCTTGCTTGATCCCTTGGTCTCCGGCGTTACCCCTTTTTTCGGAGATGCCATCGTAGATGTTCCTTCATCACCAACTGCATATGCTACAACGGTGGACCCATATTTTCTTCTATCGGAAAATCCATAAACAATGAACCTGCTTTGAAGTTCGGAGACTCGTCGAAGCGCACCCCTGACTGTTTCATGACGAACCCATTTTCTTAGAGTCAGTCATGATCGTATTGTGCTCTTCCCTCGTTGTTGTAAAACCATCTTAAAACTGAAAATTCTTGATTCTTCAACCATTCTGGAGCCATATCTCTCTAGCCTTTCTCTCTAGAAACTTCTCTAAATCTAACCATGAGAGCGATCATGAATCCCCACCAAGTATAGAATGGAGAGTGCATTTGTTTTTCATGAAACCAAGATAAGGCTTCTTCGTTGATGAACCCGTAAGCGAACTGCATTTTTTCTAGATTGGTAGTATATTTGTTTTCAGTAAAATACTTCTCAACCCAATCCAGCCATGATTTTGGATTTTCATCACCAAAGGATACAAAAACAAACATAAACTTCTCACCCATGCATCCAAAGGCTCTTATACCAATTTGTTAAGAACAAAGCACCACAAATCAAGAAATTACTCGATAAAAGTTGATATTGTATATATCAACAAAGCTTAACATGAATGAAGGAACTGTGTAGCATATTTAATATGGTGTAGAAAAATTCTCTTATAAGTATAGTTAATCTCAAATCCTATGAAATATTTCAGCCTTCCTAAATCACTCATCTCAAAAGCTTCACTAAACTTTCCTTGGAAAACCTTAACGGTTCTTCATCACATCCTGTGATGATAATATCATCAAAATAAATACACAATTACAATATCAATCTCTAAGCTTTATGTGTTCATAGGTTCTACAAATTCATAGAAATCTTTTGAATTGAACTCCCATCTCCTGTCAGACCTTAATTTCTCCACTTTCTTGCTTGTTTGAGCCTCGATCAATTCCATAAACTTCTTGAAATTATTTAGGTAGTCTGATTTGAACCATAGAAAATAGACTCATAACATATGTGAAAAACTATGTGTAAGTATCATCAAATAAAAACTCTCGTCCAGAGATGGGGTTTGCACGGGACCACACAAATCTGTATGTATTATGTCAAGTATTGCCTTGGCTTTGTAGCCTAAAATTTTAGGAAACTCTTCTTTTGATTGTTTCCTTTGAACACATGTTTCATATAATTCTTGATCAACCTTTAATTTGGGAAGATCTCTAACAATCTTTTTGCTTTGCATTTGTTTCAGGTTTTGCAGTCCACAATGCCTATATCTTTTGTGCTAAAGAACATTTAAGTTCTCTATATCTCTCACTCATTTTGCATGATCTGTAATGACTTTCCATCTTAGGCGATACTAGGGTATCCTTCTTATCTTTGAGTTTGTAATTCATTTTAGTAAAAATTATTTGATAGGCATTGCTAACCATCAAAGGTACACTCATTAGATTTTTTATCCAATCCATTTACCAAAAACATATCCCTAATTACTTTATGGTAGTGAGAACTTCATTGTTTCCAAATTTAATAGGAATTTTAAAGTTCCTATTCCACTTGGTCAAGAACTCCTCCACTCTTGTCATGTGGTTTGTAGTCCCACTATCAACTAGCCAAACGTTGTCATCAAATCCTTCTGTTGCCAAATGTGTTGCTGTAAAAAACGAGTTATCTTCCTCTTCTCTATTGACATGAGCTAGATTTGAGTTACATCTTTTAAGCCTAGAATCTCTTGCAAAAAATTTCCTAGTTTACCACATGTATAGAAGTCGTTTCTAGTCCTCGGTTGCTTAGGAGACTCGGTTTCGTCCTACTTGTTCTTGAAATAACACTGTGTCTCAAAGTGATTATCCATTTTTCACATTCTAGACCATTTCTTGCCTTTCTGATTGTAGTCACCTTTAGGGTACGGTCTTTAATTGGAGTCTACGTTGTTATTCAGTTTTACTCCTCTAACTTCAGCATTGAAAGCTCCTTCTATAAACATAGGGATCAAACATTTCTTCAAATGAACGAAGAATTCTAGACACTAGTGTGTCTTTTCTAATGCCATCCCATAAGTCTTCATCTCATGTCCGAGTTCAGTGACTTTCTTTGAAAAGTCTTTAATACTTTATTTCTCCCCTTCCCTCAGAGTGTAATAAATTGGTCTAAACCTTTGTAGCTTGATTATGCATGTCTTGGGCAAGGTTTAAGAAAGCACTAGCCGCTGAGCGGGCGGACACCAAGCGCCTAGCGCCTAGAGCACCTAGGCGGAGCCTAGGCGGTGTCTAGACGGACTAAACAGATTTATATATATATATATAATGTAATTTTAATCCAAATTTTTAATTTAAAAAATTTATAATTATTTAATTGTTTAAAAATGCATATAAAAATAAAATTGAAAGAAATAACAAAAATAAATAACTAAAATTTTAAATTATCTAATTCAACATTTTTTATATTCTTTATTGAAATGTTGTTCATCATATTCAAACTGTATGTTAATTTCTTCTATTTCGGAATGAAAGTATGATCTATTAAACTCTCTATCCATAAGCAAATAATCCACTTGCTCAATCTCTTGAACATTCACACGTCAACACATTAAGGACTTTACTAACAAAGTCACGGAACTGGGCAACGAAAAGAAGACCTACGAGGATGATATTAAGGAAGACACCCTGGTATCTAAAATACTATGCTCGTTACAAGAGAGGTTCGACCCCTATGTGGGTGTTATCGAATAGACTAAGAGGACCTAACAACCCAAAAAGTGGGTGAGTTGGTCATTTCTTTGCAGTAACAAGAAGCAAGACTCGACGATAGACATAGTAGCAGTGTAGAGGGAGTAATTAATGCATAGTTTAAGGGATTCAAACTGTTAAACAAAGCAGAAACCAGTAGGAAGTCCTATCCAAGAGATTGAAGAGCAAGATCATTTGAAGGGTTTAGAGCCTCACAAGCCCATGGACCACACAAAGAACCATCAAGAGGAAGTTTCTTGGATCTGTGTCATTCAAATTCAAAGTTGAGTTCAAATTGTATAGAGAACACCTGTCATTTATGGCTTATTTTGTGCATAGTCTTTAGAAATAAAATCTAGGAAAAATTAGGGATCAATAAGATACTTAGGCATTTGAATAGGAGTGTAACATGAGGGAGGATTTTGATTTGGCCTTTTTGTTTTTAAAAGGCACGGATGAAGAAACAAAAGACCTAGTGATTTTCCAATAAAACACAGATCAAATGAGCTTAGCTCATTGTTCTTGAGATTGAGAGATTCATATCACACAAATCGATCAAGTCCGGGACTTGCTCGACTCGAATTATCAAGCAATGAACCATGGTTGCTTGTGGCATCTTCTGTTGTCCTAAGAGTTCTAGAGGTGCATATGCTCAAGGTCTTTGGACGGTCTCACTGTGAATTGGGCCAACATTCTTTAGCACGTATCTGTCTACGGGTTCAAAGTCATTCATCTGCATAACCGAGTGAAACGCTGATAACACGTAATCCGTTGTAGTTTTTATATCATTCTTAGGCCTAGTTTTTAGTAGATTGCTTAGATTTCATTCATTTACCGAGTTTATTCGAGGACTTCATCTACATTTCGTGTTTTGCATAGGAAACGAAGACATGAGGAGAAACACGAGAGATTGTGGCAATTTAACCCCGGAAACGCAATTGAAGGACAAGGTTCAACTTGTGCAAGGACATGGATTGGAAGTGAGCACTCAAACACCGAGCAAAAGGGACGGAAACAACAAATCAATGGTGCCCGCTAGGGTGGTAAATGAGTGCACGATCGGGCTATTTGATACCAAAAAACCCCGTAGCTTTGCACGACTCGGGCACTCAAGGAACACGACCAGAATAGAGTGCC
>CM071872.1:11925089-11943913 GCA_036759665.1 Gynandropsis gynandra | reverse complement strand
ATATCTTGGCCGGCGCCCAACTTGCCTTAACCGGACATAGCCGTTTGAAATTCAAATTTCAAACCCAACGACCCTTGCCTTTTCCACCGAGATCCACCTTGCCTTTCTTAGCCTTGTCTGAATTAAGGCCCAACGGCCATATTGTATTTTTCCTTTCTTGTTCTCTCTTAGTCATGATTTAAACCGAGCCGTTGTTTTGTTGGAAGACAATCTTGATTCGAATAAAAATTTCTAAGTTCTTTTTTAATTCTTGCGAGTTTTCGCCACCTTAGTTCCTCTTGTTCTCCGGGAGTCCAAGACGAACGAGAGACTGTATCGAAGGTCACGTCCATAACCTTCGTGGTGTCCTACGATCCACCCGTCCATCCATCACTTGAAGGATCGAGCAAGCGCCCCTCTTGGCCTGTTCCCCTTCGTCCACCTGCCCTACCACCGAGTCTTGGCTAGAGAGTGCCCTTAGGCCTTGTACCAACTCAACCCATTCCATTCTTGTGGCTTAAGTCACGGAGCGTGTATCAAGGGTGGGCTAACTGCGGCGGCCGGACCGATGATGGTGCGGCGCCTAGGGTTGGCCGAGAAAGAGGAAGTGAGCGGTTAGGGTTTCGTCGTGAGACGATTTTTGCTCTGATACCATGTGAATGGTAATCTGAATTATTGATTACTGAAAAACCATAAACGACTATATATACAAGAGGTTAATAATATGACCTAATGAAGGAATAGTAAATTACAATTATACCCTTAATACAATAATATCCTAATATCCTTATAGGTGAGGAGCCCGACTCGGGCTGAAGTTGCTGGTACAAGGAATTGTGGTCTTGCCCCACGCGGGCTAAGGTAGGCACCCCGCATGGGCTGTGTGGGAAAGGTGATCCGCTCGGGCTTGACTTGAGCCCCGTGCATGCTGAGATTGCTGGTCCATGCAGCCCGCACGGGCTAAGTGTCCACCCCACGTGGGTTGCCTCTCCTTTAGTGTGAAACAGTCATGTTTTGCGGCATTCGCTCGTGTTTGTATCCTGTTATCTCCATTCGCTGCAAAACACGAGGAACCGATAAAGGAGGACTAAATGATGCTTTAATGCTTGGTAAAGTTCAAATGAATGATGAAACTAACTATAAAAAGAGAATAAATACTATAACAAAATAGACGTTATCAAGCAACAAAAGATCAAACTAGCCACTGCTAAATTTAGTGACTACGCTTTGATTTGGTGAGATCAACTCATCCCTTTTAGAAGGATGAACGGCGACCAATCGGCCAACACATGACGAAAACTCAAGGAAATCATGAGAAGCCGGTAAATACCTTCATATTTTTATGAAGAAGTATGTAACAATCTGAATTTCCTTGTGCAGGGAACCTTATCTGTGGAGGATTACTACAAGGAGATGCAAAAGTTGATGGTGAGGGCGCAAACACAAGAGGACGAGCGGACCACCATGGACCGCTTCAAAGGTGCATCAACAAGAATATTTTGGAGCAAGTGGAGCCACATCAGTGCCAAACGCTCAACGAACTGCTACATCTCGCTATATTATATGAGAGACAACAACAGATGAGGTCGAGGCACCAACGGTACGGAGGAAGCAGCTCAAACACACGACAAAATCTTTCACAGAACAGTCGCCCGGACCAGGCAATCTAGAGACCTGATCAGGCAGAGCAGCAACGCGCACGCACAGACGTGCGCCCGGACAAGGCACCATCTAGCACGAATCGGGCACAATGGTTAGAACAACTACTCGGGCATAATTCGAGGGGAAGCGATCGAGCCTCGATGCCTGACCTTAGACCCGACTTACAAAAATCCAAGAGGGGAACACATATCCGCAGACACTTCGAACCCGAACATCACTTGTTTTGGGTGTTCCGCACGAGGGCATTACACGTGTGATTACCCAAACCGACGTTCCATGGTCATTCTAAAAAACGGCGATATCGAGTCTGATCATTCATCCGTTCGAGAGCAAGAAGTAGAGGAGATAAGCTCGGAGGGGGAGATAGACGAGGAACACGGTGGGTCCTTAGCACACAACCTAAGGATGATGCGGACGAATAGCGGAAGAACATCTTCCACACTCGAGGCCACATCCACGACAAGATATGCAACATCATCATCGACAGTGGGAGCTGTTCCAATGTCGCGAGCACCATTCTAGTGGAGAAGATAGAACTCCCCACCCTCAAGCATTCGAAGACATACAAGCTCCAATGGCTCAACGTTAGCGGAGAGATGAGGGTCACCAAGCAAGTTCGGGTTCAGATCAGAAGATACGAGGATGAGATTGTGATGTGGTACCCATGCAAGCAAGTCACCTCTTGCTTGACCATCCGTGACAGTACGATGCAAAGGCGCAGCAGGACGGCTACACTAACCGATATTCCATCCAATACAAGGGCAAGAAGATTAACCTACTGCCCTTGTCGGCGAAGCAAGCCTACGAAGATCACATTCACATCGTACAACAAGCTAGGGAGGTTGAGGAACCCAACAAGTCGTTCATCATCGTCAAAGGTTCCAAGAAGGCATTGCTCGCAAACCGGCCGATGGTTCTCGTAAGGTATAAGGAAGCATTATTGAATGAAGAGGCTATGAACACTTTACCGCAGCCTATTTTTCATGTTTTGCAGGAATTTGATGACGTCTTTCCTGAGGAGATGCCACACGGCTTGCTGCCGGTGCGAGGCCTTGAGCACCAGATCGACTTTGTACCGGGAGTGTCCATTCCGAACAAGCCGGCATACCGAACCAACCCGGAGGAGGCAAAGGAACTTCATAGGCAAGTAGAGGAGCTCATGGAGAAGGGATGTGTACGGGAGAGCATGTCACCTTGAACCGTTCCTGTCATCCTCGTGCCCAAGAAAGACGGTTCGTGGCGAATGTCCGTTGACTGTAGAGCGGTCAACAACATCACAGTTAAGTATTGCCACCCCATTCCCCGCTTAGATGATATGCTAGATGAATTGCATGGTTCTTGCATGTTCTCTAAGATAGATCTTAAGAGGGGATACCACCAAATTAGGATCAAAGAGGGAGATGAATGGAAAACCGCCTTTAAGACCAAGCATGGGTTGTATGAATGGCTAGTGGTGCCTTTTGGTTTAACTAATGCACCTAGTACATTCATGAGATTGATGAATCATGTTCTTAGGGATTTCATTGGAAAATTTGTTTTAGTATACTTTGATGACATCGTAGTATACTCTAAGAACATTAGGGAGCATGTAGAGCACCTTAGAGTGGTTTTAGGTGTTCTTAGAGCGGAAACGTTATATGCTAACATGAAGAAGTGCACCTTTGCTATTAACAAGTTGGTTTTTATAGGCTTTGTTGTTAGTGAGCAGGGTATCCTGGTGGATCAAGAAAAGGTCCAAATTATCAAGGATTGGCTAGCACAAAGCACAGTTGGAGAGGTCCAAATCTTCCTAGGCCTCGTGGGATTTTGCCGACAATTTGTCCTTAATTTCAGCACCATTGCGGCACTAATGACTGAGCTCGTGAAGAAAGATTGAGCCTTTGTATGGGGGGACACACAAGAGAGAGTGTTCCAAACGCTTAAGGAGAAGCTGATCAACCCGCCTCTCCTATCTCTCCCCGACTTCACGAAGAAATTCGAGATTGAGTGCGACGCATCTGGAGTAAGGATTGGAGCCGTTCTTATGCAAGACGATCGACCTCTTGCTTATTTCAGCGAGATGTTGGGAGGGGCTCAATTGAATTGCCCAACATATGACAAGGAGATGTACGCACTCATCCGCGTGCTTCAAACATGGCAGCACTACCTATGGCCAAAGGAGTTCGTGATCCACAACGATCACCAATCGCTCAAGCATCTCAAGGGCCAACAAAACCTGAACCAGAGACATGCCAAATGGGCAGAGTTCATCGAGATATTTCCTTATGTAATCAAATATAAGCGAGGTAAGGAAAACATAGTAGCCGATGCATTGTCTAGGAGAGTTGCCTTGATATTGATTATGGATTCTAGGGTTGGAGTTCATCAAGGAATTGTATGAAGTTGATCTACACTTTAGAGAACTCTATGAATCTTGTATTAGGGAACCTAGCAAGGACTACTATTTTCATGAAGGGTTTCTATTCCCTAAGAAGAAGCTTTGCATTCCCTATAGTTCTATAAGAGATTTATTGGTGTGTGAGGCACATGAGGGAGGTTTGATGAGTCATTTTGGGGTAGCAAAAACATTAGCATACTTTCATGAGCACGTTTATTGGCCTCATATGATCCGAGATGTGGAACAAATTTGCGAGCGTTGCAACATGTGTAGGAAGTCTAAGTCTAGCTTGCAACCTCAAGGGCCGTACACACCCTTACCCATACCTAGTGAGCCTTGGGTCCATATTTCTATTGACTTTGTGTTAGGATTGCCTAGGACTAGGTATGGTCATGATTCCATTTTTGTGGTTGTTGATAGGTTCTCCAAGATGGTGCATTTCATTGCATGTAGGAAGACCGATGATGCATCACATGTAGCTAATCTCTTATTTAGGGAAGTAGTGAGATTGCATGGCATGCCTAGGACAATAGTGTCGAATTGGGATTCCAAATTTTTAGCTATTTTTGGAAGACATTGTAGGGGAAGCTAGGGACCAAGCTATTGTTTTCAACAGCGTGTCATCCCAAAACCGACGGTCAAACCGAAGTGGTCAATAGAACCCTATCCAGTTTATTGCGTGCTATCGTCAGAGGAAACCTTAGATCTTGGGAACATTGTTTGCCCCATATTAAGTTTGTATATAATCGTACCGTGCATAGTGCATCTTAGTTTTCTCCCTTTGAGATTTTTTATGGGTTCAACCCATTAACCCCTTTGGATCTGGTGACTTTACCTTTGGATGAGTATCTTAACTTTGATAGTAAGAAAAAGGCAAAATTCTTAAAGAGGATCCGGGAGAAGGCACGGGAGAACATTGAACAGAGGGCGAAGCAAATAGCGGACCGAGTCAACCAAACAAGGAAGAAAAGAGTCTTCCCGTCGGGAGATCAAGTGTGGGTTCATTTTCGGAAAAAGAGATTTCCCAAATAGAGGAAAAAGTTAAGTTTTTACCTCGAGGAGATGGGCCATTCGAAGTTTTGATGAGGATCAACGACAACACCTATCAACTTGATCTTCGAGGTAAGTACAACCTTAGCTCATCATTCAATATCACTGATCTTAGCCCTTATGTTGCAGATGAAGTGGATTTGAGGGCAAATCCTTTTCAATGGGGAGGGAATGATGAGGGCATCACAAAGAAAGAAAGTCTCGAACTGACGGACAGAACAGTCATGCGGATCGGACTGAGCTTAACACGGACTAGGCCGTACCGCGTCCAGACTGAGAATCACCGGATACATGGGACGCAAACAAGGATGCATTGACCAATGGACGGGTCGCGTCCGAGATTCGCACCGATGGCTGGGTCGTGTCTGAGAGTCACGGGCAACCACATTCGAAAATGAGACCTTTTGCGAAAACACCCAAATATAGGCCTTCCCAAAGTCCAAATTCGATGAAACCAAGACCATTGGAACCAGCACTCAAAGTTATTTCAGACGAGTACTGACCACTGCCGAAACGTCACTTTTTCGTCGACATTCTGGCAACTTTCCCGACGAGAACCCTAGTGCACACTTAGAGCGAAATTTTGAGATTTCAATCAATTCTACAGGGGTCTTGGATTAGATCCAAGACCAAGAGGCTATAGGAGAAGGTTCAAGACATCTTATAAGCCTAAGAGATTGAAGAGCAAGATCATTTGAAGGGTTTAGAGCCTTACAACCCAATGGACCACACAAAGAAACATCAAGAGGAAGTTTCTTGGATCTGTGTCATTCAAATTCAAATTTGTATTCAAATTGTACAGAGAACACCTGTCATTTATGGCTGATTTCGTGCATAGTCTTTAGGAATAAAATATAGGAAAATTATGGATCAATAAGAGACTTAGACGTTTGAATAGGAGTGTAACGTGGGGGAGGATTTTGATTTGGCCTTTTCCTTTTTAAAAGGCACGAATAAATAAACAAAAGAACAAGTGATTTTCGAATAAAATATAGATCAAACGAGCTTAGCCCATTGTTCTTGAGAATGAGAGATACATATCACACAAATCGATCAAGTCTGGGACTTGCTGGACTCGACGTATCAAGCAACAAACCACGGTTGCTTATGGTGTCTTCTATCGTCCTGAGAGTTTTTGAGGTGCATATGCTCAAGGGTTTTGGACGGTCTCACAGAGATTTAGGCCAACGTTCTTTAGCACAGATCTGTCTACGGGTTCAAAGGTATTCATCCGCACAACCGAGTGAAACACACGATCCAGCCTTGCATCACTATAAAAACAAGCAAGAAAGATCAGACTCTCCTAGACCTTTTAAAACAAATAAGGAGTGCTACACTTGTGAAAAAACGGGTCACTTTTCACGAGACTGCAGGGCTAAGAAGCCTAATACAAATCAGACTCATCTGAACCGAGAAACGGAAGAAGAGGATAACTCCCTATTCACTGCTGCTCATATTGCAGCTGAAGGTTTTAATCAAGAAGTATGGCTAGTGGATAGCGGTGCTACTAATCATATGACTAGAGTGGAGGAGTTCTTCACCACATTGGATAGGAACTTTAAAGTACCTATTATTGTTGGAAATTGTGAAGTTCTCAGTACCATTAGGAAAGGGTACATTCAAGTTGACACTAAGAAAGGGAGAAAGTTGATAAAGGATGTGTTTCTTGTCCCGGGTCTAGACAAGAACCTTCTGAGTGTACCTCAGATGGTTCGGAACTGCTACAAAATTTTATTTACAGAAGGCAGTTGTAAAATTAAAGACAAGAAGGATGTTTTGGTTCCCAAGATCCCAATGGTTAAGAAGTCCTATCCTCTATGGTGGAAAATTATAAACTAACAAGCCAAGAAAGTAAGTGATACAGAAAACTTATCTAGACTGTGGCACACAAGGTTAGGTCATTGCGGCCTTCACAACCTACAAGAATTACAAAGGAGAGACATGGTCAGAAGATTACATAGGTTTAAAGTGGAAAAGGAAGTTTGCGAGGCTTGCATGAAGGGGAAGTAGGCCATAAACGAGTTCCCTAAGCATTGAGATTACAAACTAAAAGGTATCCTTGACCTAATTCACTCAGATTTGTGCGGACCTATGCAGACCCCATCAGTGATGGGAGTCTTTACCTATTGACATTTATTGATGGGTTTTTGCATATGATGTGGGTGTCTTTTTTAAGGTTTAAGTCAGTCTACTTAAGAAAATAAAAGATTTGTTGGACAAGTCGAGACTCAAAGAGGGAAGAGGCTGAGAAAATTAAGGACAGACCGAGGTGGTTAATTTAACTCTAAAAAGTTTGATGATTTCCTAATTTCTAAGGGAATCATACGGGAATTACTAGTTGCCTATTCCCCTCAGCAAAATGGTTTTACTGAGAGGAGAAATAGGTCACTCATAAATATGGCTAGGAGCATGCTAAACGAAAAGAACTTACCTCATAAATTCTGGGTTGAAGGAGTCTTCACGACAGCCTACCTCTAGAATAGGCTACCCACCAAGACCTGGATGATCGCACCCCACTTGAAGTGTGGGAAGGACACCGGCCCTCAATGAGCCACCTCAAGGTTTTCAGGTGCATATGTCATGTACACGTACCTGCAGAACACAAAAGGAAATTAGACCAAAGATCAGAAATGAGGACATTCGTAGGCTACAATAGCCTAAGTAAGGCCTATATGATATATATGATGTGAACTGAGAAGATGGAAGTTGCTAGGGACGTGGTATTTGAAGATGATAAATGGTGGGATTGGTCTACACAAGTTAATTCACAAGGAACTAAGCCTATATCTACATTTATTGGAATCCCTAGACCTACACAACAGACTACCCCTACAACAACACAAAGAAGTTCAAACAATTCAGAGGGAGATAAACACTTATCCCAATATTCCCCCGTACCTTTCCAGTTGAGTAGTGGTCAAACCATTGGAGCCTCATCCTCCTCCTCAAGGCTCATACACAAAACACGGAGATTAAGACAAATTTACGAAGAGGCAGAGCCAAATGGAATAGAAGAGGGTCAAAACTATGAAGCCTGTTACCTAGAAATGGAGGAACCAAGTTTCTTTGAGGAGCCAGTATCGGATCCAGGCTAGAGAAAAGCCATGGACGATGAAATTGACATGATTTAGAAGAGCAACACTTAGGAGCTGGTGGACTGACTTGAAAACAAGAAAATGATCACAATCAAGTGGCTATATAAAATCAAATCAGAGAAGAATGAAAAGATACAAAAATTGAAAGCAAGGCTAATGGCTAGAGGTTTTACAAAGACCTTTGGCATATACTATAGGGAGACCTTCGCTCCTGTTTCTAGGCACGACACCATCAGGGTACTGAAAGCCCTAGCTGCACAAATGCAATGGACACTTCATCAAATGGATGTCAATTAGGCATTCTTCAACGGGGAAATAACAAAAGAGGTGTTCATAGAATAGCCTTAAGGATACGAAATAGAAGGGGGAAAAGACAAAGTCTATAAACTAAAGAAGGAACTATATGGGTTGAAGCAGGCACCTAGGGCCTAGTACAACAAAATAGACGAGTTATTTATGAATGAAGGGTGCACACAAAGCCATTGTGATGCAACCATGTACACGCAGATGTCAGTATCTAATATCCTAAAAATATGCATCTACGTTCATGATATTATACTTACTGGGAGTAAAGCATAATGGATTAGTGAATTTAAAGCTAAGTTGTGCACTGCATTTGAAATGAGTGATCTAATGAGGTCGAGGAACTTCCTAGGGTTTGAAATTAATTACACAGAAGATGGTGCGATGATCACTCGTTTTGATACACGATTCTCGCATGATTTTAGATATGTTTATGACGATAGTTGCGATGTTTATGTGTGATTTTGTATCCGATTACTTGTTTTCGTGTTTTCGTGTTCTTATAGGTTTTTATGGGTATTTGGTTTGTTTTGGAGCTAAAGATAATACACGAGACAAAGTACGAGAATAAGAGATTATAACGGAACAAACGAAATAAGAAACGGGCAAGGAATGCAACACGACGTGAGGAGACAAGGCCCCCCGCGGGGTGGTTTCCTTAGCCCGCTCGGGCTGAACATTCAGCAGTACTTTCCTGAGGCTTGCTCACTTTCAGCACGCATGGATTGAGCTGCATGAGGAGCCCGCACGAGGTGCTCTCCTTAGCCCGTGCGGGGTGGTGTTCCAGCAGGTTGTGCCCGAGTCGTGCTAACAAATTCCCTAGAAGTTCTCCAATGGGGACTTTGTATAAAAAGGACCCTAAATTGAGATCAAACGCAAGCAAATATAGAGGAGAACCCTAGGAGGGTACACAACATCCATCAATCCATTCAAGACCCCTCTTTGACGGGAGACACAACAAGGAGTCGAGAGTTGATTCGGGATCGCACTTGTTTGATATTTTTATGCTCCTTACTCTATTGTTTCGTTTATGTTGTTTAGACTCGTGATCGAGTAGTAGATTTGTTCTAGGAGAAGGGATTAGCCCATGGCTATCCCGGAACAATCTTTGATTTGTTTATGAATGCATTTCCCCGTTTCGTTTATCTATTCTTTGTCTGAGCGCTTAATGACTTGTATTTTCGAAAAGCTACGTATATGCATGTGTTAGGGATTAGGAGAAAGACTGAAAGGTGAATTCTAGTCCTAGAAGATTAGGCTTAGAACAATAGAGACTAGGTCACGAAAGTAGGGTAGTAGCGGTTGAGCGTTGAATCGGGCGAATCATGAATCATAATGGGGTTTAGTTGGGGTGTCAGCCACAAAAGTAGGGGATGACTCAATCTAGCCATGTTCATATGCCTTGAGAGAGGGTAGGTTCTACATTAGGATCATCCGCCTTAGATATCTTGATAGGGAATGCACAATTAGATAGATCATAGATAGGTTTCGGAGGCTATACGGTGAAACTGGATTCTAGGACGTTTGTCTATTTGTTTAGAACTCATATATCCACTGCATCATCATCATCATCATTGCATCTCATCATCCTTATTCTTTTGCAGCAAGTATTGATTATAGTTTTGATTCTTAGACGTGTTACATTAGTCCTCATGGGATCGACACCTTAATTACTACACACGTGTCGTGCACTTGCGGGTAGTTTAGGTTAACTTGTTTAACTTGACACGCATCAAGGTTTTGGCGCCGTTTTCGGGGAGTAATTTTCAACATGCCTTAGTTTCAGATTTAGATTAATAAGTGAAAGAAGGGCAAGGGAGAAGAAAGAGTAGACACGAGCAATCCACGAGTAATGGACAACCGTGATGATGTATCTGATGGTCACAGATAGCCGCAATTACCCGTTGGTAATGTAGCACAATTACATCAACCGCAGGCTCCCCCACCATGTCGTCATCGTGATTACGTGGTGCCGACTATAAATAACGTCCTAACTGCGATAAGGACGTCTGTTGTTGCGAGGGAGCAATTCGAGATCAACCCCAGGATAATCAACATGTTATACCAAAAACAGTTCATGGGCGGAAATCACGAAGACCATCATCAACATCTACGAGACTTCCTAGAGCTATCAAGCACATTCACAATTCATGGAGTCTCGGAGGATGCTATTTTGCTGCGTCTCTTCCACTTCTCAATTGGGGGACGAGCGAAACGTGGCTAAAATCTCTTCCCACTGGTTCGATCACTACATGGGACCAGCTGTGCACGACATTCCTTTCACGGTTCTTCCCTCTAGGCAAGACGATCCAAATGCGAGGAGAAATCGCAATGTTTAGATGGCGAGAGGGAGAAACATTATTTGAGGTATGGGGGAAATTCAAGGACCTTTTACAAATGTGTCCTCATCATGGTCTAGAGCAGTGATACGTGATCCAAGCATTCTTCAATGGGATCACGTATTAACATAGAATGACGTTAGACAATGCTGCTCGAGGATAATTCATGGACTTAAGCGTTGAAGAGGCATACGAGCTTATCGATAATCTTGCCATGAACCACACCATGTGGTCTACACCAAGAAGTATACCGAACAAGATATGAGGTCTTTACAAAGTAAATCAAGGAAGAGAGATGGGCAATGCAGTGACTGTCATCTATTGTGTAAATTGTGGAGATATGGATCATATGGCTTACCAATGCACAATGCAAGAAGGCGTGGAGCAAGTGAGCTACGCCTAACAGCAAGGTAATACAAAATTCGGGAACACCTACAACCCGAATTGGAGGAATCACTCAAATCTCTCATATCTCGCGACACAACCGGTGAAATTTTTGGGTTTTCAGTAAAGGCAGATGCCATGCCAGCAACCGTAGCCACTCAGCAAGCTCCTACATCACGTCTTGAGGCTGTGATGCTCGAATTCATTAAAGAGCAAAGGAAACATCAAGACAGAGTCAAGGAGCAACAATCGACTCAAGCTAAATTCAATGCGAAAATGGGGCAACGATGAATGAACTCAAAACTCAAGTGGGGACTGCGATCAATGAGCTGAAAACTCAAATGGACTCCTTGAGCACACATGTGAAGATGCTAAAAAACTCCATTGCGCAGCAGACTACATCATCCTCTCGGAATCCTGGGATGCTACCCGGAAAGTCCGATCACTTAAATGCCATCATTTTGTGTAGCGAGGATATGAATGAGAACCCGCCCTTCAAAGCACGAGAGAATGTTGTTGGAAATTCAGTGGACAATGGAGAGGGAAAAATTGCAATCATGGAAGGTTATGAGCCTGACTTAGAGAAGCCATATATTTCTCTAACGGCGTACAAACCTCCTATACCATTTCCTGGATGCTTAGTGAGCAGCAAGAATCAAGAGAGCGTGACCAAATTCTTCTGTTGCCTAAAGCAGCTCGACATCAACATGTTGTTCATGGAAGCGCTCCAAAAGATGCCTAAGCGAGCAAATTATCTTAAGGAGTATCTTTCCAAGGAGAAGTTCATCAAAGAGAGTGAGACAGTAGCACTCACCGAGGAATGCAGTGCCATTCTCCAAAACAAACTACCACCAAAGTTGAAGGACCCAGAAGCTTCTCCATCCCATGCACCATAGGAGACATCGACATCGTCAAAGCTTTGTGCAATTTGGGAGCAAGCGTGAGCCTAACGCCAAAAACAGTTTATAAATAGGTAAACTTTGGAGATCTCAAACCTACAAAGATGTGTCTATGGCTAGCTGATTGTTCGGTAAGGTATCCGGTGGGAATTGTTGAAAACATTCCCACCAAGGTAGGTAGTATTCGCATTCCCACTGATTTTGTTGTACTCGATATTGAAGAAGATGCTAACGTACCTATTATTCTTGGAAGACCATTCTTAGCTACTGTAGGTGCATGATAGATGTACAACAAGGGAAGCTCTCTCTACGTGTCGGTGACGAGAAGATTGAATTCCATTTGTCCAGCCCCAAGGAGTCATGCTATGAGTTGATGTGCTGGACGAGTTGGGGATTGACACGTTTGATCGAGTAAGTATTTCCGATCCTTTTGAGAGATGGCTAACGAAAGTTTGCAATACTGCGGGACTTACCCATGAAGGAACCAAGGTCTATACAAAATTCGTGAGTGCCATTGAGGCACTGAAAAGACACTGCACATGAGAAGACGCCGCACGAAATGCTCACTGATTTTGCGGTAGAGAACGCTTCTAAGCTTCAGCTTGAACATCTCCCTTCCTCTATTCATAAAGAGACGCGAAAGCCACCAATTCGTCTCAAAAAGCGTAGGAGAGTGAGCCCTTCAACATGTATGCGCTGGATGCCTAAAGAGGACAGCCGCGAACCCTCAATCGACGATCAAAGAAGGCTGCACCAATGTTTGGAAGAGAAAGTAGTGATGAAGACAATGCGCTATTAGAAAGGCAACCGAGCTGAAGGATGGCACAATAAAAAGACCATACCTCGTGACTTTTGGCCAGGTGATTTTGCTCTACTGCTTCACTCTCATTTTTATTCTTTTCTAGGCAGATTACATTCCCGTTGGGCTGATCCATTTCAGGTACGAGCAGTCTTCACACATGGAGAGGTAGAACTATGGAGCGATTTAAGCAGAACGTTCACAACAAATGGGCAGCTTCTTAAGCTAGCCGCTCCACCGATCAAAAGTGGAAACTCTATCTCCCTATTCGATCCACGCACACATGAAGCATGGAGACGTCAAGCTTTATGACGTTAAACAAGCGTTTTCTGGGAGGCAACCCAGCATTTGGTTTCTTTTGTTTCATATTTCGGACTTGGTTTATTTGAAAATTAAAAAAATATAAAATCATAAAAAAAGAAGAAGACGACGACCTAAAAAAGTGACCTCGCCTTCTTATCCTCCATCGGCGATTCACGTCGAGGACGCCATTCAATTCAAGTCTGGGGGAGTAGCTCACGTTTGTCAGGTGCTTTCGTTTTTTTCTTTTGTTGTGTTTAGGTTAGTTTTAATTGTTTTTGAGTTAGAGTCGTCCCAGGCACTTGTCTAGTGCCACGTTTTGATGTGGACCTTGAACCTAGGATGCTTAAGAAGTTGGCCTTTTTTCATGATATCTTGCATGTTAGAGCTTATTAGTTGGTGAGGAACGAGTGGATCGTAAGTCTTATGGAATCCTAGTGTTATTTATGGGAAGTTTAGACGAGTTTGCTAAGTTAGTTTCTTGTTCATTCTCTCTGTCCAGATGATTATAATTCATATTGAAGATGCTTTATTTCTTTTTCACGAGGATGATTTGATCGCATGAATTGAGCTTGTTTTGCAGAAAATCAGAGTGCACACTAACACTCCGCTATCGATAGAAATAATGCCTCAAAGCATAATCTAAAATCGATATGAGTGCATCGACCTTGACACTTTTTCGATGGTTCGGGTCAAAGTGGTGGGTTGGAGATCATCTTTCTATGTCCTAAGAGCAAGGCGCATAAAAACGCCATCTACTCCACTGCAATCTTGAACGAGATGCAAAAGTATACCGTCATCGGTAGCTTGGGTCTAAGTAGAAGTTGAATCCCTTAAAATTCGACGTCCTAGAAGCCTAGTATGTTCGCAATATCAATAAAAGAAGAATAAAGAAAGAAAGAAAGAAATGAAAAACTGGAATAAAAGAATAAAGAAGCTCGAGAATAAAACAAGTATCCTCTTTGATTATTTGATTAGCGTTTTATTTAATGTTAAGAAGAAAGGCCGCATCCCGCTCTTTTTCCCGTCCAAAGCTGCGTCCCGAGCCGTGTCTCGTTCTTCTCAGCATCCTGGGCCGCGTCCTTCATCCTGCATCGCGTCTTGAGCCGCGTCCAGCTCTTCTCCACTTCTCGAGCTGTGCCCCGCTCTTCTTCGCGTCCCGAGACGCGTCCCAATTCGTGTCTCCTTCTTCTCCGCATCATGGGTCGTGTCCCTCATTCTGCATCGCCTCGAGCCGCATCCCGCTTCCTGCGTCCCGCGATCTATGACCTGGTCAAGCCTATTTATGACCTGCGTGGTCTCCTATGCCTTGTTGACCGCTCCAGCTCATGCATATTACATCTAAACTTCTGCCTTGCATGTGAACTTGTATTTTTCTTGTTTTCCACTCTTTCTACTTGTATAAATAGGTACCTTTGGTTCTAATGAAATATACAAGAGAATACCTATTCTTATTCTCTCTAATTCTCTCGATCTTTCGCTCGCTCTTAGTCTTTCTTTCTTGCTTCCACTGTTTCATCTTTGTTCTACACATTCTCAATGGTATCAGAGCGGTGATCGAGTCTCAGAAAAATTTTTTATCGATTTTGTTCCTTTCGAAATCTATTCTCTTTCAAAACTTGTTTTTCCGTAAAAAAATTAATCTCTCTTTGTTATTTTGTTTCCCTTTGTTTACTCGGATTTCTCGTCATCGACTTGACCAACAGCATCTCAATCTCGTTCAATGGAAACAATTATTCTATTTGGACGAAGATTGCTAAGGCCAATCTTGGCATGCGAGGTCTTTGGGGTTTCGTGACAGAATCGGATGTGAAACCGATAGATTCAAGTACCGGATCAGAAAAAGGGGAACAAAATAAACTCACTGTCTTGGTTATTTTACAAAATTCCCTCGAATCTCATATACTTCGTACATATGGGCACATAGAGTCTCCTAAGGAGCTTTGAGACGAGCTGAAATAAGTTTTTGGCAATGAATCCAATCTTAGCCATGTCTATGAGATAAAGAAAGGCTTTAATAATTTAAGGCAAGAGGGAAAGCCTTTTAACTAGGCTTTGGGTGATTTTAAAAAATTATGGTTAGAACTCGAAACTTTAAGGCCTCATACTGCGGACCCTGTGGAAATTGCTCAAAGAGCAAACCATGATCAAGTCTTTAGCCTTTTATTCTCCCTCGACGACAAATACACCGATCTTATTCATCATATACTTCGCCAAAATATATTTCCATCGTTTAACGAAGTTTGAATGATGATTAAATGGGAGGAAGGGGGAAACCGTCTCTTTAAACTAATGATCGAGGAAGCTAATGTCTCCAAAAGTACCTCTGGAAACGCCACTACGATCAAGCCTTTCAAAAAGCAGTTCTCTTGTGAGTATTGCAAAAAGAAAGGTCATACAAAGGATCGTTGTTGGATTCTTCACCCCCATATGAAGAGTAGAAGCCATAACAGTCAAGGTAAGGCTAATATGGCCTCTGAGTCTGAGTTTGTTTCCAAGGTAGACCTCGAGGGGCTTTTACAAATGATTCAAGCAGGGAATCAAATAAACAAAGCCGGTGAAGAAGGAGGTAAAGTTATCTCTGCTTTCTCTGCTTTTCGTAACCATATTATACTGGATTCTGGAGCTACAAATCATATGATTAAAACTCATGACTTGCTTAAAGATATAAAACCTCATTGTGGCTTTGTTTCTATTGCGAACGAGGAGAGTGTTCCAATTAAAGGAACTGTGAAACTTATGCTTCTCGGTCATGATACAAGGGCTCTCTTCGTTCCAAAGTTTTCTAATAATCTTATCTCTATACAAAAGCCTGCAAAAGATCTTAATCGTCATGTTTGTTTCCATTGTAACTCTTTATGGATACAGGATATTGAAAGCAAACAGGTAATCGGCAAAGGAAAGCTCCTCAATGGTCTTTATGTTCTCGAGTCTATAACTTGTGATCCAGAGTCCGTGTTTCTATCAAAATCAAATTTTAATAAAGATTCTAAGTGGCATGCAAGACTTGGATACCCTCATAGTAAAGTTCTTAGTAAACCCTGATCTTAAAGATAAACATGAAATGTGTGAAGCTTGCTTCTTAGGAAAGCACGTAAAACAAGTATTTCCAAACTCTGTTTCGGTTTATAAAAACTGTTTGAGCTGATTCATTCAGATGTTTGGACAGCTCCATGTGTTTCTTGTGATCAAAAGAAGTATTTTGTAACCTTCATTGATGAGAAATCAAATTTTACATGGCTTTATACTCTCTCGTCTAAAATTAGTGTTTATGATGTATTTGTGAAGTTTTATAAGCATGATTTAACTCAATATGATGCTAAAGTGAAATGTCTAAGGAATTACAATGGTGGAGAGTGTACTAGTCTTCATTTCGCAGGTACCTTGAAGAACAAGGCATTACACACCAGACCTCGTGTCTTTATACTCCACAACAAAATGGAGTGGCCGAGAGGAAGAATAGACACCTAATGGAAGTCTCGAGAACTGTCCTCCTTGATCGAGATGTTCCTAAAAGGTTTTGGTCCAATGCGGTCATGACTGCATGTCACATAATTAATAGATTTCCAACAAAGGTTCTAAAGGACAAATCACCTTATAAGGTATTAAACTCTATAAAACCTGATCTTGAGTATTTTAGAATTTTCGGTTGTGTGTGTTTCGCTCTTGTTCCTGACTAACAGCGAAACAAGTTGGAACCAAGGAGCACTAAAGCCATGTTCACCGGATACTTAGTAAATCAAAAAGGCTACAACTGTTTCGATCCAAAATCTCAACATGTAATAGTGTCTCGAGATGTTATGTTTCTCGAAGACAAGAACTTTCATGATAAAAATCACCTAGTAAGAGATTAAAGGAATCTCAAAACCAAATGATATAGGTTTGTCCCTTAGAAACTTAGTAAATTCATCTCGAAAACTAACAATGAAACAGGTCCTCTGTCAAGTGTACCTGAACGTCATGAAGACCAAAATGATCAAGAAATATCAGAAAATGAAGAACAATAAAGCTATGATGTATATTCAGAGCAAAATCATGAGGAGGAATCTCGGGCCTCAAATCATGAGAATAAAGATCAAATCCATGATCATAACCTAAATGAGAATCAAGACGTCGATGAATTTGAAGGAAATATTATAAATGAGATATTGCCTCAGAGAAGCACTAGAATAAGGCGACCAATCTCGAAATGGATTCACAATCCTATTCAATGGCGTGGAAACCAAACACCCTATTTCAATTGCATGGAAAACGAGCATCCTACCGAACATCCTATTCAAAATTTTATCTCTTTTGAATTCATCTCTACTGATCATAAAGCTCTTCTTAGTAAAATTGACAGGGATATCGAGCCACAAACCTATCGAGAAGCCAGAGGGAAGCCAGAATGGAAGGAAGCAATGGTTGAGCAGCTAACAGCCTTAGAAAAGAATAAAACATGGGACCTTGTCCCCCTTCATAAAGAAAAGAAGCCCATTGGAAGCAAATGGGTATACAAAATAAAATATAAAAGTAATGGTGAGGTAGAACGTTATAATGCTCGCCTTATAGCGCAAGGGTAAAATCAGAAGTATGGGGAAGATTATACTGAGACTTTTGCTCCTGTTCCTAAACTTCATTATGTTCGCATTATCTTTTCCATTGCTATTAACCTTAAATGGAGTTTGTGGCAGATGGATGTTAAAAACACTTTCCTTCAGGGGGAAATAAAGGAAGAGATTTATATGAAACCTCCCCGGGCCTCCAAACCGAAAATGGAATTGTATGCAAACTAAAGGGAGCTCTTTATGGACTCAAATAGTCTCCACGAGTTTGGTACACTAATCATTCCATGTTCATCATTCGAAATAATTCTGGTATCATCGTTCTCTAAGTTTATGTTGATGATATTATCATAATAGGAGATGATAATAAAGGAATAGAAAGTGTTTAAACGTTTTCTAAAAGACACATTTGATATAAAGGATTTAGGTGCACTTAAGTACTTTCTTGGAATTGAAGTAACTAGATCTAATGATACTTTATTTCTTTCTCAACAAAAATATGCTTTAGACCTTTTGAATGAGACAGGTAAACTCAGATCTATGTCGGACAAGACCCCCATCGAACAAAAATACAAAGACTTGCGTGAGGGGAACCATTTTATGATATAGAACAATACAGGTGCCTTGTCGGCAAGCTATTATATCTCACGACAACAAGACCTCGCTTGTGTTATGTTGTGAATCAGGTCAGCCAGCACATGCATGCTTCAAACGAAAAACATTGGAATATGGTGGACCGAATCCTCCGATACATCAAGAACGCTCCAGGAAAAGTTATACTAATGAGTAAAAACAACGACACTAGTCTAATTGGGTATTGTGATGCAGATTGTGCCGGTGAACGCAAATACCGGAAACCAACGAAAGGGTTCTGTACCTTTGTCGGGGGGAACCTTGTCACTTGGAGAAGCAAACATCAATCGGTGGTCTCTCGTTCCAGCGCTGAGGCTGAGTACCGAGCACTGGCAAATACATCATGTGAGCTCATTTGGATCCGGGCTCTCCTCAAAGATCTTGGCCTCGAACCTTGGCAAGACACGATGCTTCATTGCGACAATTAGGCGTCAATTCACATTGCATCCAACTCGGTATT
>CM071872.1:11911876-11924777 GCA_036759665.1 Gynandropsis gynandra | reverse complement strand
TTCCTTTTTTTTCTCCGTGTCCGGGGCCGGGTCTCGCATCCTGTATCGTGTCTCGAGCCATGTCCCACGTCCTGCGTCCCGCGACCTATGACTTGGTCAAGCCTATTTATGACCTACGCGGTCTCCTATGCCTTGTTGACCGCTCCAGCTCATGCATGTTACATCTAAACTTGTGCCTTGCATGTGAACTTGTATTTTTCTTGTTTTTTACCCTTTCTACTTGTATAAATAGGTACCTTTAGTTCTAATGAAATATACAAGAGAATACTTATTCTTATTCTCTCTAATTCTCTCGATCTTTCGCTCGCTCTTAGTGTTTTTTTCTTGCTTCCGTTGTTTCATCTTTATTACACAAATTCTACATTGAAGTCTCGTTTGGTAGAGAGAGTTGTAGTTTCTCACTTAGCTAGTCTTTGATTTACTTTCTTATAGGTAGCCATGGTGAACCTAAGATGAAGACTGAATGTTATTAGGCCAAAATTTGCTCAACTTGTATGATGATCGATTAGGTTTGCTTTAGTGGTATTTCTAGGGGAAAGGGGAATTCTCAAATTTTGTATCTCCCATGTATTCCACGTTTAATTTTGCTTAGGGACAAGCAAATATTCAAGTCTTGGGGATTTTGGTCATCTCATTTCTGTACACGATTCTCGCATGATTTTAGATATGGTTATGATGATAGTTGCGATGTTTATTTGTGATTTTGTATCCGTTTTACTTGTTTTTCGTGTTTTCATGTTTTTATAGGGTTTTATGCGTATTTGGTTCGTTACGGAGCTAAAGAACATAAAAGAGACAAAGTACGAGCATAAAAGGTTGTAACCGAGCAAACGAGATGAGAAACGGGCAAGGAATGCAACACGACATTAGGAGACAAGACCCTCATGGGCTGGTTTCATTAGCCTGCTTGGGCTGAACATCTACCAGCACTTGCCCGAGTCGTGCTCACCATCGACACGCATGGATTGAGCTGCATGAGGAGCCCGCGCAGGGTGCTCTCCTTATCCCGTGTGGGGTGGTGTTCCAGCAGGTTGTACCCGAGTCATGCTAACCCTTAGCATGCGCGGGTTGTTCAAGAGCAAGGGAACCCGCACGGATTGCCTCCTTAGCCCACGCGGGGCATGGCTGTAACAACTTCCCTAGAAGTTCTACAACGCTGAATGTTTATAAAAAAGGACCCCAAATTGAGATTAGAAGCAAGCAAACACAGAGGAGAACCCTAGGAGGGTACACAACATCCATCAATCCATTCAAGAGCCCTCTTTGACGGGAGACACAACAAGGATTCAGGAATTGATTCAGGATCGAGTAGACTCATGATCGAGTAGCAGATTTGTTATAGGTGAAGGGATTAGCCCATGGCTATCCCGAAACCATCTTTGATTTGTTTATGAATGCATTTCCTCGTTTCATTTATCTATTCTTTGTCTGAGTGCTTAATGACTTGTGTTTATAAATGGCCACGTATATGCATGTGTTAGCGATTAGGAGAAGGACTGAAAGGTGAATTCAACTCCTAGAAGATCAGGCTTAGAACAACCGAGACTAGGTCACGAAAGTAGGGTAGTAACAGTAGAAGGTTGAATTGGGCGAATCATGAATCGTAATGGGGTTTAGTTGGGGTGCCAGCCACGAAAGTAGGGGATGACTCAATCTAGCCACGTTCCTATGCCTTGAGAGAGGGTAGGTTCTACATTAGGATCGCCTGCCTTAGATATCTTGATAGGGAATGTATGATTAGATAGATCGGAGATAGGTTTCATAGGCCATACGATGAAACTAGATTCTAGGACGTTTGTCTCTTTGTTTAGAACTCATATATCCACTGCATTATCATTATCACTGCATCTCAACATCCTTATTCTTTTGCAGCAAGCACTGATTCTAGTTTTGATTCTTAGATCGTGTTACATTAGTACTCGTGGGATCGATACCTTAATTACTGCACACGTGACGTGCACTTGCGGGTAGTTTAGGTTAACTTGTTTAACTTGACACACATCACTACATCAAAGTAAATACGCCATGCATTTGGTGGAAAAGTTGGGATAAAATACTCTAAGAGTGTTAGCACCCCCTCATGCTTGGTGAGAAGAATTTAAAATAGGGTGAGGAGCTTACAAACCCACTGTAGTACCGAAGCATGGTTGGAGGGCTCCTGTATCTTGTTGCGACACGGCCAGACCTCATGTTTACCACATCCTATTTGTCCAGGTACATGACTAAACTTGCAGATACAAACATGTTAAATGTGAAATGAGTATCTAGGTACATCAATGGCATTATGAACTATTGTTTGTGGTTTAAGCGTGTGGAATTTTTAGAGCTAGTTGGGTACTCGAATTCGGACTAGGTTGGATGCGAGGAAGATATGAGAAGTACTACGGGATTCTGTGTTACACTGGGTAGTGCTGTGTTTTCGTGGGAAACACAAAAGCAACCCATGATAGCACAGTCGACAATAGAAGCAGAATACACTGCTCTGTGTGCTACCACGAATCACTCTGCGTGGTTAAGGCGTATGTTTGAAGAACTAGGGTTCGAGTTTAAAGGGGGGATCCCATCTATTGCGGTAAACTTCGGCCACCGCAATATGTAATCATGTCCAACATTGTCGAACTAAACACATAGATTAAAATGCATGTTGTTAGAGAAGCGGAGAAGGAAAAGAAGATTACCTTGCTTCACTGTTCAGGGGACGACCAGATTGCAGATGTGTTGACGAAGGCTCTAGGGACGATGAAATTTCAGGATTTTCGGGGAAGATTCGATGTTGTACCGAGAAGGATCGAGAGGGAGATTGAAAGGATCGATCCCTCTCGGTCATCGGCTAGGGAAGAAGACAAAAATGGAAACCCTAAGATCGATCTATGGTTCTGCAGAAATGGAAATGTTGAGGATGAAGTTGACAGAAGGTTCGAGAATGAGGGGTGTTTGACAAAACGCGAAGGAAAGATGGATTATTATAGACCAATTGCAACATGGGCTTACAAAATCCTATCACAAACGAATATTACAAGCCCAGACAAAAATGAAGAAAAGAAGAAGAAGCTCGTGAACTCCAGCAGCCCAGATCCCTCGCCCAGCCTGTGAAGCCCAGGAAACCACTTCTGCAGACAAAGAAGAACAAGTATTGTAATTGCTGAAGAACAAGCGGCTAAATGTGTATTTTGAAGAAACATTGAAGGCTATTTTTAAGTTAACATTAGCAAGACGTGACCTAGATATATTAACTAGGTTATGCAAGCTTTTGTATGAGAATTTTTGTTATATATGAATGAAAGAAGATGGTGAGCCGTATCACAATTGAAAAATAGAACCAACACAGCACATCAAAACACAAAAAACATAACAAGTTTTATTATCATTGCAACATAAGACTTCAGTTTATTCAACCTTGCTTATTTTATTTTCACGTTTGCACCATTAAAGATAGAAGGAGATGAGTTCATGAGACTCTCAAATATTAAGCTCATGAACAAGCGACAAGACTAACAAAAACATTATCTTTTTATACTTAAGTTCAACTTATCAAATTTTTTAATTTTCAATTTCTTTACATGAATGTGTATTTTATGGTTTTGGTTAATCGATTATGGCCAAAGAACAAAGAAGGATCGAGAAGTCTCTTGGTCACCTGAGGAAGTCGAAACAAAGTCAAGGAAGTGAAGACGATCACCATGAGTTTGAAGCCTATGATCGATTTGACATGGCCAAGTTGAAGATTGAAGACTAGGAATAGTAGGAGATCTCTCATACAACCCCCAACTCAAGAATTCTAGACGGATAAACCAATGCATATTGATAACACTTAATCCGCCTTAGTATTTTCATCATTCCTAGATTTAGTTTTGTTACGATTCTTGAACTTTACCGACATATTGAGCATAATTCAGGTTTTTCTATCATTTCTCGTGTTGTGCAGGAAAAGAAGACATCTCAAGCAAACACAAGTAAATGCGGCAAACTTACCCGACCGGGCGGGTTGAAACGCAGAACACACAGCACAGTTGGCGGGCCTCACTCCAAGCACAACCGATCAACCTAGCTGAAGTAGCACGACCTTGCAACAATCCAAGCACGATCAGGGAGCTGATGAATTCATGCAACACGGCCAGACAACAATCAAAGCATGACCGGGCTGAAGAAGAAGGCCACATGCACGACCGGGCTCATTAACGAGGAAATGCCCCGTAACTGTTGCACGGCCCAGGCAACTCCCATGCCCAGTCGATCACCCCTAAGAAGAATGCGGCAGGGTCGGGCTAGCTGCTGTGCATCATCGGGCATGCACGGAAACTAATTAGGTGAATGATGTAAATGAAGTTTGTACAAGCGTGAACTTTAAAAAGAACCAGAAGGAAGGAGAGGAAGAGGTATCAGGACCAAAGATAGAATGACCATAGAGAGAGGAGAGAGAGCAGACGACTCAAGGGGCTGAAGAGAAGATTTTGGAAAACCGAGGGATTCGTTCGAGGCCATTCGTCCGAGGCCATTCTTGGAGAATAAGGAAGATGAATACTTTCTGTGTATACTTCTCTATGATTTCTAAGTAGATCTTGTTGCCATGGGTTAGGGATGTTTATGTACTTGATTGTTTGGTGATTATCTCGTTTTCATACGTATTTCTTGCACGATTTTAGAGATGTTTATGATATAGATACGATGTTTACATGTGATTCTGTATCCGTTTTATTCATTTTTGTGTTTTCGTGTTCTTACAGGCTTTTATGCGTATTCGGTCTGTTTTGGAGCTAAAGCACGTATCGAGGATTATCACGGAACAAACAGGACGAGAAACAGCGAGGAATAAGCTCAGCCCGCGCGGAGTACACCCTTGCCGGCGTTGGGCGTTGAGTCGGCAATTTTGTCTAGCGACTTGAGCACGAGTCGGGCAAGCAAGCAGCACGGTCGGGGCATCAGCCCGACCGGGCAACAACCCAGCCCGACCGGGCCACAACCCAGCCCGACCGGGGTACGCATCAGCCCGACCGTACCCGAGCGGGTCGTCTTGTTTTCCATCGCGATCATGCGCGCCGCACCAAAGCGGGTCACACACTCAGCCCGCGCGGCCCGCGTCCGTCACGTGCAACTCCAGATAAGTTAATTTGTCTTAAAACTAATAGGAGTTTGTTGGGACTTATACAATAAGGAAAATGACTTTAGAGACGAGGAATAAGTGATATTTTGCTAGAGAAAGTAATGAAAACGTTGCCCAACATGTTCAAGAATGGAAAACTCATGAAAAGCCAAAATCGGTGGCTGCTGCAACAAAAGGAAAAGAACGAACAACCAGAAGGAAAAGGGGGAAATAAGGAAAGAAAATAAGAAGGAAAAGGAAAAACAGGAGCTAGAGTTAGAGAGTGAGTTTGGAGTTCTTGATCAAGGAGAGAGACTAAAGAGAAGAAGGAGATTCTTGCGAAGGAGGCTTACAAGGAGCATTGGAGATCAACCCAAGACTTCGGTTTCGTTTGGTTTTCATGTTCCTTAGACTTTCTACATCAATTATGCTTGTTTACGGACGCATGAGCGAGTAGTTTGTTTTTTCCTAGGAGAAGGGATTAGCCCATGGCTATCCGGGAACCACTTTGATTTATCTTTGAATGCATCTTCCCGCTTTCGTTTATCTATTCTCTATCTGAGTGCTTGAATGACTTGTATTTACAAAGGCTAAGTAGATGCATGTGTTAGGAACTAGGAGAAGGACCGAAAGGAGAATTCTAGTCCTAGAAGATCAGGTTTAGAACAACCGAGATTAGGCAACGAAAGTAGGGTAGCAGCGGTTGAGGGTAAAACGGATGAATCATAGATCTTATGGGTTTAGTTCAAGGTGTCAGCCACGAAAGTAGGGGATAACTTGACTAGATCACGTGTCTATGCCTTGAGAGAGGCTAAACATCATATTAGGATCGTCTGTCTTAGATAACTTGACTGGGACTGCATGATAGATAGGTTGATTGTTGGTTTCGTTGTCTTGTGGTGAAACTGGATTCCTGGAACGTTTGTCTCATTGTTAAGAACTAGTTTGTTTATTTGTTTCTAGTATTTCACTCTCAATTCCCATATTTCGTTTGTTTGCAAGTTTCATTCGCAGTTTGAGTTTAGGTGGTGTTGCGTAGTCCCTGTGGGATCGACACCTAAAGTACTACACACGTGTCGTGCACTTGCGGGTAGTGTTGGTTAAATATTTGTTTAACTTTGATAACGCATCAAGTTTTTGGTGCCTATGCCGGGGACTATTGTCAACACGTCTTAGATTCGAGCCTAGAGTCTTTCTTGTTTGTTTTTGTTTTTGTTTCTTTTCTTTTTGTACTTTCTACCTAAATCATTCTTTATTTGTCCTTCACAGAGCCATCAGATCAACCAGATATGGATAATCAGAATGGCCACGAACAACCTCAATTACCTCTCGGTAATTTGGGGCACATGCAGCAACAGCAACTCGCGCCTCAACCGCGAGAACCACAGGCTCCTCAACCACGTTGTCTCAGAGATTACGTGGTGCCGAACATGAACAACGTGCAAACAGCCATAAGGATGCCTGCTATTGCTCTAGAACAGTTTGAGATTAAGCCAGCAATGATCAACATGCTTTATCAGAAGCAATTTATGGGTGGAAATCATGAGGATCCCCAGCAGCACCTCAGAGACTCCTTGAGCTTTCCGGTACATTCAAGATACACGGAGTCTCAGAGGACACGATATTATTGCGTCTCTTCCCCTTTTCAATTGGGGGACGAGCCAAAACATGGCTGCTATCGCTTCCTGCTGGTTCAATCACGTCTTGGGACCAGCTCCGCACATTGTTCTTATCACACTTCTTTCCTCCGAGCAAAACGATTTAGATGAGGGGGGAAATCACAATGTTTAGATGTAGAGATGGAGAAACTTTGTTTGAAGCGTGGGGCAGATTTAAGGATCTTCTACAGTTGTGTCCACACCATGGTCTCTAGCAGTGGTACGTTATCCAAACCATTTACAACGGAATTTGAGATGAACACCGAACGACGTTGGATAACGCTGCTAGAGGTTCATTTATGGATCAGAGCGTTGAGGATACATACGAGCTGATCGATAACCTTTCCATGAACCACACCGTGTGGTCAACACCAAGAGGTATGCCTAACAGCACTCGTCGCTTATATGAGCCAAATCAGAGCAGAGCAATGGGTAATGCACTGAACGCCATGTACTGCGTGAATTGTAGAGATACACAACACGTGGCTTATCAATGCACGCTGCAAGAGAACGTGGAATACATGAATTATGCCCAGAAGCAAGGAAACACGCAATTCGGGAATACCTACAACCCGAATTGGAGGAACCACCCGAACTTGTCATACCGAACGATTCAACCGATGAAGTATTCTGGATTTCAGCAACCACAACAAACGTACCAGTAAAACAATCAGCAATTCCAGAAAGCTCAGCAAGTTCCGCAAACTCCTCAACCTCCTCAATCCTCTTCGTCAAACCTTGAGCGAGTGTTGCTCGAATTTATCAAGGAGCAAAGGCAGCAACATTCAACGCAAACCAAATTCAATGCGGATGTGGGGACAGCGATCAACGAGCTCAAAACTCAGATGGAATCTTTGAGCAATCATGTGAAGAGTTTAGAGAACTCCGTGTCACAGCAGGCTGCCGCATCCTCTCGGAATCCCAGACATCTTCCAGGTAAACCCGAGTTAAACCCGAGAAAGTACGTGAATGCTATTTTTGTATGCAGCAGTGATATGATCGAGGATTCGCCCTCGAGAGAGCGAGAGCATGCTGCTGGTACGTCCATGAAAAGAGGCAAAGGTACAATTGCGATTATGGAAGGAGTTGAACCAGATTTAGACAAACCATATGTTGGTCCACCGGCATACAAACCTCCTATACCGTTTCCTCAATGGTTGGTGAGCAGTAAGAATGAAGAACGAGTGGGCAGATTCGTAGAGGGTCTCAAGAAGCTTGACATCAACATCCCATTCGAAGAGAACGAGACGGTAGCACTCACCGAGGACTGCAGCGCTATCATTCAAAACAAGCTGCCACCAAAGTTGAAGGACCCTGGAAGCTTCTCCATTTCATGCACAATAGGTAATATTGATATCGATAATGCTTTGTGTGATTTAGGAGCAAGCGTGAGCATCATGCCACACTCGGTCTTCAAGCGGATGGACTTCAGAAATCTCAAACCTACAAAGATGTCTCTACGCCTCGGGGATCGTTCGGTAAGATATCCGGTGGGAATTGTTGAAAATGTTCCCACCATGGTAAGCTTTGCATTCCCACTGATTTTGTTGTACCTGAAATAAAGGAAGATGCTAGGGTGCCTATTATTCTTGGTAGACCGTTCTTAGCTACTGCAGGTGCCATGATAGACGTACAATAAGAAAAGCTTTCCTTACGTATTGGAGATAAGACGATTGAATTCAACCTGTCCAGCCCCATGTACGAACCCTCATTCAAGGAGACTTGCCTTAGAGTTGATTCGCTGGACGTATAATCGAAAGACACGCGTGATCAAGTAAGTGTTTCTGATCCTCTTGTGCGATATTTAACACGAGTTTGCGATAATGCAGGATTTACGAACGAAGGAGCTGAGATTTATATGAACTTCATGAGCGCTATTGAAGCACTAGGAGACACCTCACGTGAGGAGATACCACACGAAATGCACGTTGGTTTTGCAGTGGAGAAGACGTCCAAACTTGAGCCCGAGCCACCTCCGTCTTCTTTTCGGTATGAGTACGTTGAATGTGATAAAATATATCCTGCTGTTATAAATGCTAACTTGAGTGCAGATGAGATGAGAAATTCACCCACTCGCGTAAAGAAACATAGGAGAGTCAGCTCTTCAGTATGTACACACGGAACTTATACGAAAGACAACCACGAACCTTCCATCGAAACTCAAAAGAGGCTGCACCCGCACTTGCACGAGGTAATGGAAAAACACGTCATAAAACTTTTCAATGCAGATACCATTTATCAAACCTCAGGCAGCGAAGGAGTGAATCCCGTGCATGACGTGCCAAAGAAAGAAGCAGTGACTAAGGGATGGCACGGCAAAAAGACCCTACCTCATGACTTCCAACTAGGTGATTTAGTTCTACTTTTCAATTCTCATCCTAAGTCTTTCTCGGGCAACCTACGGTCTCGTTGGTCTGGTCCTTTTCAGGTACGAGAAGTCTTCACACACGGAGAAGTGGAACTATGGAGTGATTTGAGCGGAACATTCAAAGCTAATGGGCAGTGACTAAAGCTCTACCAAGCCGCTCAACCGATCGAAAGTGGAAACTCCATTTCCCTTTCTGATCCACCCGTCACGCACGCATGAGGAATGGAGATGTCAAAGCTTAAAGACATTAAATAAGCGCTTGTTGGGAGACAACCCAACTGTTTGTTTTCTATTTTTCTTAGTTTTTAGTTTAAGACTCAGTTAATCGTTAAAAAAACACAAAAAAAATACCACCACAAAAGTGACTTCACTTCCCTTACCCTCCATCGGAGCTTCACGTCCAGGACACCGTTCAATTCAAGTCTGGGGGAGCAGCTCACGTTTGTCAGGTGATTTCGTTTCATTTTCTTTCATTTTCTCTTTGATTTTGTAGTTTTTAGTTTGTTTTTGCTTTCGTGACTTAGAGTCGTCACAGGCACTTATTCGGTGCCACGTTTTGAGATGAACCCTGAACCTAGGATGTTTAAGAAGTTGGCCTTTTCCGTGAGATATTTCATGTTTGAGCTATGTTCTTCCTAAGCGTTAGAGCTTATTAGTCGGCTGAAAACAACATATCATAATTCTTTGGGAATCGTAGTGTTGCTTGTGGGGGGTTTAGACAAGGTTGCTAGGCTAGTTTATCGTTTATTCTCTCTATCCAGATGGTCATACTTCATATAGACGATGCTTTAATTCATTTTTGTGGGGATTATTATATCGTATGAGATCTAGCTTATTTTGCAGATTAAGAGCGCACACTAACACTCCGATGTCGATAGAAATAATGCCTAAAAGCATGATCTAAAATCGATATGAGTGCATCGGCCTTGATACTCTTTCGATGGTTCGGGTCTAACTGGTGGGTTGGCGATCATCTTTCTACATCCTAAGGGAATGGCACAATAAAACGCCGCCTACTCTGCTGCACTCTTGAACGAGATGCATGAGTATACCGTCATCGGTAGTCTGGGTCTAAGTAGAGGCTGGATCCCTTCAAATCTGACATCCTAGAAGCCTAGTGTGTATGCAACAAAAAAGAAAAAGAATACATAAAAAGAAAATAAAAAGAAAGAAAAAAAGAAAAAAGAAAAAAAAAGAAAGAATAAAGAAAGAAAGAAGCTCGGAAAAGAAACAAGTATCCTCGGTTGTTCTAGGTTTAGCATTTGTCTGAAATCTTGTTTTATGGAGAGAGTTACGGTGGCTTGTTTAGTTTTCCTTTGATTTACTTTCTCGTGGGTAGCCTTGGTGAACCTAGGATGAAGACTGAAAACTTAATTAGGCTGAATTTGCTCTCGACTTGCTAGTCGAACGGTTAGGTTCGCTTTAGCGATATTTCTAGGAGAAAGGAGAATTCTCGGATTTTGTGTACCCTACGTATTCCACGTTTACATTTTCTTAGGGCCAAGCAAACATTCAAGCATGGGGGATTGTGATCATCTCATTTTCATACGTATTTCTTGCATAATGTTTGAGATGTTTACGATATAGATGTGATGTTTCATGTGATTCTGTATCCGCTTTACTCGTTTTCGTGTTTTCATGTTCTTGCAGGCTTTTATGTGTATTCGGTTCATTTTGGAGATAAAGCACGTACACGAGACAAAGTACCAACATCGAGGATCATCACAGAACAAACCGGACGAGAAACGGAGAGGAACAAACTCAGCCCGTGCGGGTACACCCTTGCCCGCGCGGGGTACACCCTTGCCCGCGCAAGGTACACCCTTGCCCGCGCGGGGCGTGAGTCCATAATTTTGTCCAGCGACTTGAGCACGAGTCGAGCAAGCAAGCAGCACGGTCGGGGCATCAGCCCGAGCGGGCCATAACCCAGCCCGATGAAGGCACACATCAGCATGACCGGGGCACTCCCTAGCCCGAGCAGGTCACCTTGTTTTCCATCGCGATCATGCACGCCGCACCCGAGCGGGTCACACACTCAGCCCGCGCGGGTCGCGTTCTTCACCTGCAACTCCAGGTAAGTTAATTTGTCTTAAACTGAATAGGAGTTTTTTGGAGACTTATACAATAAGGAAAATGACTTTAGAAGTGATATTTTGTTAGAGAAAGTAATGGAAACGTTGCCCAACTTATTCAAGAATGGAAAACTCATGAAAAGGCAAAATCGGTGGTTGCTGCAACAAAAGGAAAAGAACGAACGGCCAGAAGGAAAAAGGGGGAGATAAGGAAAGAAAAGAAGAAAAAGGAAGAACAGGAGCTGGAGTTAGAAAGAGAGTTTGGAGTTCTTGATCAAGGAGAGAGAGTAGAGAGAAGAAGGAGATTCTTGCGAAGGAGGCTTACAAGGAGCATTGGAGATCAACCCAAGACTTCGGTTTCGTTTGGTTTTCATGTTCCTTAGACTTTCTACTTCAATTATGTTTGTTTATGGACACATGAGCGAGTAGTTTATTTTGTTCTAGGAGAAGGGATTAGCCCATGGCTATCTCGGAACCACTTTGATTTATCTTTGAAAGCATCTTCCCATTTTCGTTTATCTATTCTCTATCTGAGTGCTTGAATGACTTGTATTTACGGTGGCCAAGTAGATGCATGTGTTAGGGATTAGGAGAAGGTCCGAAAGGAGAATTCTAGTCCTAGAAGATCAGGTTTAGACCAACCGAGGTTAGGCCACGAAAGTAGGGTAGCAGCGGTTCAAGGTAAAACGGATGAATCACAGATCTTATGGGTTTAGTTCAAGGTGTCAGCCACGAAAGTAGGGATACCTTGACTAGATCACGTGTCTATGCCTTGAGAGAGGGTAGATATCATATTAGGATCATCTGCCTTAGATAACTTTACTAGGACTGCATGATAGATAGGTTGATTGTTGGTTTCGGTAGTCTTGTGGTGAAACCGAATTCCTGGAACGTTTGTCTCATTGTTAAGAACTAATTTGTTTATTTTTTTCTAGTATTTCATTCTCAATTCCCATATTTCGTTCGTTTGCAAGTTTGATGCGTAGTTTGAGTTTAGGTTGTGTTGCGTAGTCCCTGTGGGATCGACACCTAAAGTATTACACACGTGTCGTGCACTTGCGGGTAGTTTAGGTTAAATATTTGTTTAACTTTGATAACGCATCGTTTGGTTCTTAATTCGATTGGTTTGATGGGTTGTACTTAATATGTTTATATCTCCTGATTACCTGTTTAAATGAGATTGGAGATTCGTCTAGGCTGAGAAGTCACATTTGAGTCTCGGAATTATCCCTAGAATGAATAAGATTAATGAGAATCTAATTGGTCGGTTAATCTATTTAGGAACGGTAATAGTTGAGATTGAACTTTCATTGTTCTTCATGCATTTATGTTATTAATTTACTGCAACGAGAGACGAGTACGTTGATCTCCAAGGTAATGGATTTTGGCATCGGGAGAGTCACTTCCGATAATAGAGGTTGAGTTCACATTGTTTCCGACAGTAGAGGTCGAGTTCCCTATCGTTCTTCAGCATCTAGGTTGTTGGTTCACTACATCGAGAGATAAGTATGTCAATTTCTTAGATAATGGATTTAGGCATCGAGAGAGAGCCATTTTTGATAGTTGAGGTTGAATTCCCCATTTGTTCTTCATGAATCTAGATGTTCCATTGCTGCTTTGAGAGATGAGTAATGTTGATTCCCTAGGTAGTGGATTTAGATTTGAGTTTCCCATCGATTGATATAATCCGATTTCATGCTTCGTAGAAACATCCATTACATGT
>CM071872.1:11885105-11901851 GCA_036759665.1 Gynandropsis gynandra | reverse complement strand
GTATGTGTGCCCGCTCGGGCACAAGGCAAATGGTCGGGCATGACTATGCCCGGTCGTGCAAATTGTGCACAAGTTTGGCCGAAGGTTCTGCCCGATCGTGCAAGGGTTGTGCCCGACCGGGTGGAGGCTTTCCATGCTCAATCTCGTCCCGTTTGTCCCGTGATGCTCCCCGAAGTTGCACCTTAGCTCCGTGCATGTTCCTTTAGCTCCAAAATGATCTAAATACGCGTAAAAACCTGAAAAAACATGAAAAGCACGAAAACAAGTAAAACGAATACGGAATCATACGTAAAGCAACACATATATATCGCAAACGTCTCTCAAATCGTGCAAGAAATACGTATGAAAACGAGATGATCACGCTCAAACAATGCTTTTTCAAACTTCAAAAGATCACCAAGTATAAGTAGGTTTTTTTGTGAGTATACCTAGATTAAACAACTCAGACCCTCCCCCTAAGTACAACACCCATCTTGAAACTAAACTACAAGAAAAACGTCACACAAACACTTGTGTGATCTGCCTTGAACTATTATCGCAATAATCCTAGATTCCCGAATGACCCCTACATAATATCACTCACCCATAAGCCTCCAAACTTTTATAGTTTAAGACTTATGTAACAACACTCCTCTCGAATGATCTCAAACGAACACAAAAATCTCTTTTCTCACTCTCCTCTTTTGTTTTTGAATTTCAGCGCCCAAATATGATTGAGAGAGTGGTTTGGATGAGCATCCACTTTCTCCTTTAAATACTAGGCTCATTTCCAAATTGCTCATCGATTTTCTCTCCATAAAAGTTGTTTGTTTTTTTCTTTTAGAATATTTCCAAATATCTTGTGAATGTTGTCAAATCTAGAAATATATAACATAATTTAAAATATCATGAACAATGAAAAATATGCGTAATGTAAATATCACAATATAGAAACTATGCATTATCACACAACAAAGGGAAATCTTCATAAAAATTGAAATCTCAAAGAAATAAAAATCTTCATGCACTAACAAGTTTCTCCTTTTGATCTTCTGCTCATATAAATTTGGAAAACATTAGATCTATGCATCCAATAAAAGATCAAACAATTTAACCAAAAATACATCAAGATTATATTCAAACCGTAAAGGATTTCCCCCCTCAACTACAACAAGAATACTACTGGTTGTACCTTCTCCCCCTGTTTGTGTGAGTAGAAGACCAAAAACATAACAGATAATCTTGTTAATGATTGCTTTCATCGCATACTTATTCATGTAACACATATTGACTTTTTCGAACAATGACATTATATGTTCTTAAAGATCATGCACAAATATGGACGAATGAACATGTGATCATGAGTAGTTTTTTTTATCATTTCTAAACCTCTAACTAATCAATAACAAAATCAACCATATTCCTTTAGATCGTTCGTACATTAAAATCAACACGAATTATGAGCCACTAAAATTTAACTTGTTTTCTTAACAAAATCGTTATTTTATTTTGAAAAAAAACCTTTTACTTAGAAAAGATCAATATTTCATATGAGGTATTTGAATTTAACATAATGCAGTTAGATCATCAGTCAAAATATACTCCGAAAAGTTTGCAGATGCACCTCAAGCAATTTTTTATGTACCGTTTTTAGCACTTTAGTCATAATTTTACCTTTTCGTAAAATGGAAATCTTCATAAAATGAAAATCTCAAAGAAATGGAAATCTTCATGGACTAACAAGACACATAAGTTTTGTATGTTGTCATAGCTGCAATTGTCATTTTGTTGCTTAGGCACCATGCTCCTAACGAGACTACCACAATGAGGTAAGTATTCAAACTCTCTCTCCAACCTGAATTTGCTGCATAAAAACTGAACCTGATACATTACTTAGCATATAAGACTATCCCTTGGATCGAGTCCCTTTTGATTTCAGCTTCAATGAAATCTTGATCATTGCTTTTTGTCTCGAAGCTCTTGGTATTTCTCACTTTTTGAGTCCCTTGGAAATGTTTGTAGGCTTCAATCTCATATGATCTTGGTCAAAGATCACTTCTATAAAACATTATTTCAATACATATTTATTTTTCATTATAAAAAGTTATTATTAATTCGAATATCCTTATTGAACATAAATATTATAAAATTTTCACCTTTTTCAAATTCACTATTTAAATTTAAAAATAAAAAATATCTCTTTGATCAACATATCTTAAAAATTCAAAACGACTATTTTTCTATTTGATACACTATGTGAAATCGTCTATTTTGTTATAGTATTTTCATCCATTTTTATAGTTAGTTTAATCATTCATTTAGATTTTACCGAGCATTAAGCATCATTTAGTCCTTTTCTAGCGTTTTCTTGTGTTATTGTAGGAAATGAAATATCGAGATACAAACATGAGTAAATAAAGAAAAAACCACTCTCCTATCAACCATGCACGGTCAGCATCTAGGATCATGAATCAAAGAAGAAAAATGGAAGCAAGAACGGCTGGATGACAAAGGAGGCACACGTTTGAAAAGAAAAGGAAATAGCCGCTAGACACAAAAATGAAACTTGCTAGCCGCTAGAGTAAAATGGAAACCTTCGGCTGGAGCAATAGTTGGAAGAACATGGTTCACCTAAAATGGAACCTTGCTGGAGCAGAAGAGGAAGCACTAAGCAAGAAATGGAAACACCAGCCACCTGCAACAAAGATGTAAACCTTCAACCGCTACAACCAAAATGGAAACAAGGCTGGTGGACCAAAAAGGAAACGGGTGGCTGATCAGAAAAGGGATTGAAGGAGAAAAGAAAGGGAGCCAAAGAAAAGGAAAAGGGAAGAATAGGAAAGAAGGACGAAGGGGTCAAGAAGACAAGGCAGAATTCGGACAGAAAAGAAGACAACACCCAACAACACAAGAAGAGAGCAAGAGAGAGCAGAAAGCCGAGTGGCAAGAGACGGGGCAGCGAACTCGGAACACTGAGGTGCTGTTGAAGACTACGATATTAGGATAGGGAGGAATTTCATTTTGTATCTATGTTTACAATAGTTTTCTTTCGTGTTTTGTTTTCGAAACCAATGTCCGAGTAGATTTTGGAATGAAGTCTTATGCTTAATGATTGGTTATGATATTTGATCATTTAAAGATTGATTGGTTGTTTTTAATGCTTTTGTTCTTTTTTTTCTTGAATGAATGATTATAAAAATTTGATTGCATTGGAAGATGAATTAGATTTTGGAACATAGCCATGATTGGGGTCTTAATCGATTTAGAACCTTGACTAGTCGATGGATTGAACTCATCTGGAAGATTGGTACTAAGCATTCTATATAAAGGGATTAGGTATCAAAAGAGTTCATAGGAAAGAGCTTGAATTCCCCGAATACATGATGATATCTATAACCATGATCTTTGTTAGCACTTCATTGCATTATCGTGCATCTCTCGAAACCTGTCTTTGCGGTCACCTGCCTAATCTGCATCACAGTACCCAATTAGACTAATATCGTTGTTTTTACTCATTAGTATACCTTTTCCTAGAGAGTTCTTGATGTATCGAGGATTCCGTCCACCATTTTCCAATGTTATTCCTTCGGGGCATGCATTTGCTGGCTGACCCGATTCACAATATAACACAAGTTAAGTCTTGTTATCGTGAGGTATATTAGCTTACCAACAATGCGTCTGTATTGTTCTATATCATGAAATGGTTCCCCCTCATGCAAGTCTTTGAACTTTTCTTCGATGGGGGTTTTGGCCGGCTTAGATCCGAGTTTATATGTTTTATTTAAAAGATCTAAAGCATATTTTCGTTGAGAAAGAAATAAATTTTCATTAGATCAAGTTACTTCAATTCCAAGAAAGTACTTAATTTCACCTAGATCCTTTATATCAAAAGTTTCTTTTAGAAAACGTTTAACACTTTATATTCCATTATTATCATCACCTGTTATGATGATATCATCAATATAAACTAAGAGAACGATGATACCGAAATTTTTTCAAATGATGAACATGGAATGATCAGCTTCAGCCCTCTTAAAACAATACTTTCGAATAACACCATCGAGCCTAGTGTACCGAGCTTGTGGGGATTGTTTAAGTCCATAGAGAGCTCCCTTTAGTTTGCATACGATTCATTTTTCTGTTTGGATACCCAGAGGAGGTTTCATATAGATATCTTCCTTTATTTTCCCTAAAAGAAAAGTGTTTTTAACGTCCATCTGCCACAAACTCCAATTACGATTAATAGCAACAGAAAAAATAATGCAAACGGAATGAAGTTTAGCAACAGGGCAAAAGTCTCAGTATAATCTTCCCAATATTTTTTATTATACCCTTGCGCTACAAGGTGAGGCTTGTAATGTTCTACCTTAACATTACTCTTATATTTGATTTTGTATACCCATTTGCTTCCTATGGGTTTCTTTTCTTTAGAAAGAGGAACAAGGTCTCATATTTTATTCTTTTCTAAGGTTGCTAGCTCTTCGGCCATGGCTTCCTCCCATTCTGGCTTTCCTTCCGCTTCTCTATAGGTTTGTGGCTTGATATCCCTGTCAATCTTACTAAGAAAAGTTTTATAATCAGTACAGAGAAATGTTAAAGAGCAAAAGTTGTGGATAGGGTATTTAGTTGCCATGCCATTGAAATGGGGTCTTTGGTTTCCACGCCATTGAATAGGATTGTGAATCCAATCGGAGATTGGTCACCTTATTCTAGTGCTTCTCCGAGGCACTATCTCATTTAGAATCCTTCCTTCAACTTCATCGACATTATGATCCTCATTTTGGTTGTGATCATGCCTTTGTTATTCGTTCTCATGATTTGAGACCCTAGGTTCCTCCTCATGATTTTGCTCAGAAGGTATGATCTCATCATGGCTTTCTTGTTCTTCATTTTTTTAGATTTCTTGGTCATTTTGGTCTTCATGATGCACATGTACACTTGGCGGTTGACCTGTTTCATTATTAGTTGCTGAAATAGTATTTACTAGGTTTTTAAAGGACAAACCTATATCATTTGGTACTGAGATTCCTTTAATCTCTTCCCAGGAGATTTTATCCTGAAAGCTCTTGTCTTTGAGAAACATAACATCTCGAGACACCATTACATGTTGCGTTTTTGGATTGAAACACTTGTAGCCTTTTGGCTTTACTGAGTATCTGATGAACATGGCTTTAGTTCTCCTTGGTTCCAACTTGTTTCACTGTGAGTTAGGAACAAGAAAAAAACACACACAACCGAACGTTCTAAAGTACTCAAGATCAGGTTTTGTAGAGTTTAATACCTCATAAGGTGATTTGTCCTTTAGAACATTTGTTGGAATTATGTTAATGATGTGACATGCGGTCATGACCGCATCGGACCAAAACCTTTTAGGAACATCTCCATCAAGCATGATAGTTCTCGAGACTTCCATTAGGTACCTATTCTTCCTTTCGACCACTCAGTTTTTTTTTTTGTTGAATATAGGCACATGAGGTTTGGTGTGTAATGCCTTGTTCTCCAAGGTACCTATGAAACTGAAGACTAGTATACTCTCCACCATTGTCAGTCCTTAGACATTTTATTTTAGATCATATTGAGTTAAAACATGCTTATGAGACTTTACAAACACATCATAAACACAACTCTTAGATGAGAGGGTATAAATCCAAATATTTCTTTTGATCACGAGAAACACATGGAATTGTCCAAACATCAAAATGGATTAGTTCAAAACGGTTTTTTATAAACTGATACAGAGTTTGGAAAAACTGGTTCTACGTGCTTTCCAAAGATGCAAGCTTCACATGATTCATGTTTATCTTTAATTTCTGGAAAAATGATACTTAGAACTTTGGTATGAGGGTGTCCAAGTCCCGCATGCCACATAGAAATTTTAGTAAAATTTAAGTTTGATAGAAACACGGACTAAGGATCACAATACATAGACTCAAGAACATAAAGATCATTGAGGAGCTTTTCTATGCCCATTACTTGTTTAATTTCAATATCTCGCATCCAAAAAGAGTTAGAATCAAAACAAACATGGCAATTAAGGTCTTTTGCAAGATTTTGGACATAGATAAGATTATTAGAAAATTTTGGAACGAAGAGAGCCCTTGTATCATGATTGAGCAGTTTAAGCTTCCATGTTCCTTTAATTGGAACACTCTCCCCATTCGCAATAGAAACAAAGCCACAATGAGGTTTTATATCTTTAAGCTAGTCATGATTTTTAATCATATGATTTGTAGCTCCAGAATCTATTATAATATGGTTTCGGAAAACAGAGAAAGTAGAGATATCATTATCTCCTTCTCCATCAGCTTTGTTTGTTTCATTTCCTACCATAATCATCTGGTAAAACCCTTGGAGGTCTGCCTTGGTGAAAAACTCAGACGTAGAGGCCATATTAGCCTTACCTTGGCCGTCACAACTTTCGTTCTTCAATTGGGGGTGAAGGATCCAACAATGATCCTTTGTACGACCTTTCTTTTTGCAATACTCACAAGAGAACTGCTTTTTGAAAGGCTTGATAGTAGTGGCTTGCCCAGAGGTCCTTTTAGAGGCATTAGCATCCTCGGTCATTCCTTTAAAGAGACGGTTTCCCACTCCCTCCCTTTATTCATCATACAAACTTCGCTAAACGAGGGAAACTCGTTTTTACGAAGTATGTGATTAATAAGGTCATTGTACTTTTCATCGAAAGACAATAAAAGACAAAAGACCTGATCCTGGTTTGCTCTCTGAGCTATTTCCACAAGATCCGTAGTATGAGGCCTTAGAGTATCGAATTCTGACCATAATTCATTAAAATCATCCAAAGCCCGGTTAAAAGGCTTTTATCTCGCCTTAGTTTATTAAGGTCTTTCTTTACTTCATACACATGGTTAAGATTGGATTCATTGCCAAAAACTTGTTTAAGCTCGTCCCAAAGCTCCTTAGGAGACTCTATGTGCCCATATGTACAAAGTATATGATATTCGAGGGAATTTTGTAAAACAACTAAGGAAGTGAGCTTATTTTGTTCCCATTTTTCTGATCCAGCACTTGAATCTACCGGTTTCACATCCGATCTTGTCACAAACCCCAAGCACCTCGCATGCCAAGATTGGCCTTCGCAATTTTCGTCCAAATGGAATAATTGTTTCCATTGAATGAGATTGAGATGCTTTTGGTCAAGTCCATGACAAGAGATCTGAGAAAACAAAGGAAAACAAAAACAAAAAGAGATTTTAAAAAAATTGACAAAAAAAACTTTTCAAAGAGAATATATTTCAAAAGAAAGAAAATTGATCAAAACAATTTTCGAGATTCGATCACCGCACTGATACCAAGTTGATTTTGTAACACAAAGATAAATCGGTGGAAGCAAGATAGAAAGATTAAAAGCGAGCCAAAGATCGAGAGAATTAGAGAGAATAAGAATAACTATTCTATTATGCATTTCTTTAGAAACAAAGGTACATATTTGTACAATTAGAAAGGGAGAAAAACAAGGAAAATACAAGTACAAATGCAAGGCATAAGTTTAGATGTAACATGCATGAGCTGGAGCGGTCGACAAGGCATAGGAGATCACGGAGCTCATAAATTGGCTTGACCATGTTGCAGGTCGTGAGACGCAGGACGCCGAGTCGCAAGACGCAGGACGCAGGATGCAGCATCCACACATCGGTAACACAATAGGGAAGCATCAATCCACACATCGGTAACACAATAGGGAAGATCGAGGCATCGAGTTTCCTAGAGTTTATCATGTTTAGGGTTGTGTTATTTCCTTTGTTAGCAAATTCCATGAGTGAGTAGATTCCCAACTATGGGTTAGGGATATCGGATTGTAACGGATGTACAAACTTATGCGTTAATGCTTAAATCTATTGTATTTATCTTGATATCCGGTTCTACAATCAACACCGTAAACGTCTACACTAGTGTTGCCCGCTCAGTAACATAGGAATTCATATTTTGCTGGAAGGTTAAAGTATGAATCCGAAACTGTTGAGTTGTAGGTTAAGTTCGATTAATGTGAATCTGACCGGTCGGTTAATCGACTTAGGAATTAGGATTACGTTTAGGTAGGGTTGCACGTACTCATGGTTAGGAGGTCTAGGCTCGGCAGAATCATTCCTCACAGTAGAGCATGAATTTCCCATTATCAAGATAATTCGATAGGTTTATGATCTTTAGTTGTTACATCCATATGATTTCCGGTATCCCGACACCCGTAGTGTTCGTCATTGTCAAGTCTTCCCCAACCTTCTATCATTGCTACCATTAAGTTTAGTCTTTTAGGTATTCTCACCACGTCATCACCTACTTCTCATCGTCTTAGTTTAGTGATATTCTTAGGATTGGCTGCCTTAGTTCCCAGAGTTCGACCCTGGTACTACACGAACCGTACACTTGCGGTGAATTGGTCTAGGAAATATATTTAGCTTGATATTTCCGACATCATGAACCTTTTTGCCTTTGGCCTTGCCTTTGGCCTTGCCCTTGCTCTTATCTTTTTGAACCATCAGGACAACACTTGGCTTGGCCTTCTCTATGTGGCAGATCTTATTAATTTTGTTCATGTTGTAGTTCATGATGAATTGACCATAACTTTCTAGCAACTATTGCAAATTCAAGTTAATGGCTAACTCTTGGTCCAATGGGAAACCCATCCTTTCAAGGTTCTCGATATACCCAATCGTCTTGAGTATGTGAGGACCAACAGAAGTTCTCTCTGCCATGACACATCTAATATAGCCTTGGAGGTTTCAAACCTCTCTTGTCTAGCTTGCTCTTGGTACAACTCCTTAAGATGCTCAATTATATCGAACGCTTCCATTTTCTCAAGTTGCTTTTGAAGCTCAGAGTTAATGATTGCTAGCATAAGGCAACTAACATCAAGGGCATCATCTAGGTTCTTCTTGTAAGCATCCTTTGCAATTCATTCAGCATTAGCTAGAAGCTCGTCAGGTAAGGGGCCTTCAAGGACATACATCTTCATTTCTTGCTTGACGACAATCCTCAAATTTCTATACCAATCTAGGAAGTTTGTCTCATTCAGCTTGTCCTTCTCAAGACCGATCGCAATGAAAAATGTGTGTATATTTGTTGTCATGGTAATCTAAAACAGAAATACACAAAATAAAGTATTATGACATAATGATTGAACAAAGGGTTTCATTAAATGATTCTCCCACTAAATTTTTGCGAGTTAATAACCTCACTATTAATTTGGAACTTACATACATAACCTTCTAGTGGAGCAAGTGTAACACCCTCGAGACTAGGAGTATCTACCATCATCTCCAAGAAGTGGCTACACATATCATTGCTGAAACACTATTCCAGAATAAAATAAATAATTTTATTTCAAATAGAAAATGGTTTTAACCATATAGCCAAAGAAAATGTATAAAATCAAAATAAAAATAAATACAAAATGTATAATAAATTTTATCGAGACCTCATGCATGTCTCTCTCATCAGGCCGCTATAACCTTTGATATTGTTGCTCAACCTCTTTGATCTTCTTGCTCGTTGTAACCTGTCCATCAACGACAGCCCACAAAGGGGTGAGTATGAAGACGTACTCAGTGAGATCAATACATGCACACACTTCGTACCATGTATTCACCCACTCTCGAATGTGTAACATAAAATAAACATTTGTCACACTATAGACATATAAATAACTCTACCCAACACGATCGAATATCCTAAATCTAAGACTAGTACCACACTAGATCATAACTCATAAAGTCTACACGCCTCTAGCTCGGGCATACAATCGCAAAGTTTAGAGGACGCCAACACACTAAAGATCTCGCAAGGTCATAACATACCCTATCCATTAGTACAATACAACGCTATGTCGCTCGAAAGGTTACCACAACCTTAACACAGTATGACGCTTGCAAATCCATTTATCTAACTAACTACAACGCTCCCTTGCTTGAAAGGTTACCACAACCTCATCATTGTACAATGCTGGCCCTGATTCAAGTGTGGCAATACTAACATCGTTGACCCGATACTCCTCACCGACACGCTCGCACACACCTTCTTCCGAAGGTTCGAGTGTGAAATCACTTGATCGAGCACACAAGACAAGACATTCACCCGGCTTCAACACCGAACCCAAAATATCAATGTTCTCCGGACCCAACACTTGCTCAAACGTCAATTTTCTAGATCATCTCTAATCACATACAACTCATATACTTGTCATCAATTTTCATACGATGATTCTAGGGTTTAACTAATCCTCACTTGTAACGTTTCACTTTTCTCATTATTATCCTAGAACTCCTATTGTGATCATGCCTCGTTTTAAATATAGAATCTCTTCCATAAATCAACAATAAAACCAAAATTTGGATGAGAAATGATTATCACCTTAATTTTCCATGATGACTTGACGATTCCTAATTATATCACTAACAACATCACAAATCAATTTTCTCCTATTACAGATCCAGTCAATTAATCAATATGCATAGTATAAATCTTCAAATTGCTTAATTTTCCCATAAGTCAAATTCATTCCAAAGCTTTTATTTAACTCTGTAATCAGGTTCTCCTTACCAACGTCACTTAGGTTACCTCTTTTCGTATGACCGGCTTGTTTCTCTAATATATAGAGATCTAGCATAACACGACTCATTCGATCCGACCAAACTATTTTCTAAAAAATTACGAATTCCAAATTAAAGCACTATCACAACTAACTGTCATTCAAATAACAAATTAATGCATATATGAAAAATGTGTGCACATATGAAATAATATATACCTTTTTTTTCGCATTCACCACTTGCCGAGGCCATGTGTCCTTGCTGCAACAAAAACAAATTATGACTATTAATGAGCGAAACGAATTCAAAATAAAAAGTTGGATCAATAAGAAGTCAATATGTCAACCAAGTAATTTGTAGAAGACTTTGTTTCTCTGTTATTGCATATTCTTTCTCCCCCAAGTTTTAGACCGGTAATTCTAATATTCATCTTTAATTTTTTTCCTAAATGGTTCCATTAGTTTCCATGTGTTTTGATCCATTTATTTGAAATGGATACCATTCCATTTGTTGTCTTCCATCTGACTCCATCTCTGATGTTCATATGATCTTCTGAAGTGAAGGTTTCTGGTTTTTATTTCCTCAGGTCGCATTGCACTTGCTATCTGATAAGGAAAAGGATGATCTATCAGAACTAGTGAGCATAATAGTTTCATATTCTGTCACATATAAGAATGTGAAACCAAATCCTGCTTGGGGTAACCTCAGAGAGGATGCTGCTTCAGATGCTCCCATTCTTGCTTTAGATCCACCTCAATTTGATCTCATTAGTTTCAAGGTACGTCCTTATCTTTCTTTTACATGTTAAATTCTACAAGTTTCGTCCTTTTTTTTTTCAACCCGATGGTTTTGACAGGGCCATCAATCCAGTCATCATGGGCTTGCCTTAGCAATGAAGCAGATGCTGGTACATGAGGTACGTAGCTTGTTCACTTCACATTTGCTCTGCCTTCATTTTGGTTCTGAAACACTCAGGTCTGACATCATGTAATTCGGCTTTCATAAATGTCTAAAACACAGGTTGAGAAGCAAAGGATTTTGCAATCAAGCGCATGCAGAACCTTGATATCGAACAATAAAGAAACAAGCAAGAAAAACCAAGCTTCGAACGGGAAGTCAAATCAGTCTTGTTGTTGCAGACATATCAGCAATGGTTTGTTCATAAATAAGGACTTTATACTGTGAAACAGTGCTGCCTGTTGTGCAATGTTGTAACCACATGAACCTGAGATGTCTAGAAAGAACAAAACAGCAGCTCGAAGATGTGCTAATGCTGTAATACTGCACATTTCAATGATGTTACGATCTTCAAATGGTCTGTCCAAAATCACAGAGGAAACTCCAAAGGAAATTCCAGTTCAAGCTGGTTCAGAAGAAAATGTTGAAGGGTCTGAAATCAAAGCTAGTTCTCGAGAGAAGGTTGAAGAGTCTAAGGAAATTACGGGCTTTGAAACCTTATTTCTACAAGAACCAAAGTTTTCAGAGTCCTCTCAAAGCCAACATCACAAGCACAACAATGACAGTGTTCAATCATCGACAAGAATTTCAGCAACGGTATGACCATCGAGAATTTCAGCAACGTTATGAGCGCAGAACGAGCGAAGAACAAACCCAGAATCCAGAAGAGCGAGCGAAGAACGATCGAAGAACGGGCGAAGAAATAAACCCAGAACCCAGAAGAACGAGCGAAGAACGAAATCGAAGAACGGGCGAAGAAATAAACCCAGAACCCAGAACAACGAGCTATGAACGAGCGAAGAACGAAACCCAGAACCCAGCTATTTACCTAAAACCTGAAACCCTAATTTCATGGTGAGGAGAGAATTAGCGAGGAGACTTACCTACTAGGAGAGAAACGACGAGGAGGAGTCGGCGCGAAGAGGAGTCAGAAATCGCCGAGGCGAACCGACGACAGAGAGGAGAGGAAATACAGAAATGAAATGAGAAGGGCAGTTTAGTAATTTAGACAAAAACGTCTGAAAACCTAACATAACGTTACAAAAAATAAAATTTTTAAATTTCGCGTTTTGTGGCGACTGCGACTTCTTGCGTTTTTCACCAGTCAGCTGAGATATCGCTCGGAGTCGTCAGAAAACGCAGTCGCTGCGTTTGCGTTTTCTGGCGACTCCACCAGTCGAGCCTTTAATACATCATCGATATCTTTATTTTTAATGATACTCGACTAGAAATATCATTTAAGAATATATTCAAAACAATAATTCTAAGGATATTTTTGCATTCATTTATAACACGTGGAAATAAATTGATCGAAATAACAAATGACATAGATGATAAAACGTCATTATACATAAATAAGTTCCCAAAAATATTAATTCAATTGGTCTTTAGAGCATGGTCAGTATTATCAAAGTTAGCGAACGCTTCACTGACCTTAGACTCGTTACGTTCCTAGTCCTTGTTCCAAACCAGTTACAGGCACATTCACAAACAATTGAATCGACTATTCGCTATTCAACATGCTAGATCACGGGTTCCCACAGAATCTTCATCACCCACTCTCCACCGTTGATTTCTTCAGACAAGATTGGTCTCTTCAAACACATGTTCTTCAGATGTAACATACTTCAGTATATTTGTTCCGAGAAAATATACGCTGTTAGGAGAAAACCATGTAAAAATACATTTTCTGATGTCTTTTATAAGAAAGGAAAAAAATGTTATGACTTATGTATTTCATATGATATTATTTTCTATGAGTGTTAATCATATGATATTATAAAGCATTAAATATTAGATACTGTCTGATCAAATAAAGTGATACTAACAAATATATAAATGTATGTACGCATTCGTGTTGGAAATAATACAGTACATACCTATCTCTTGAATATATATATATAAATATATATATAATACATGAGCAACGGCACACGAAACTTTTGCCACTCAGCTTATCAACTTTAGTTTAATCCCTTAAGAACTAAAACCTACAAATAACTAAACCCTATAAAACGAGTCAATAACAATTTAACCCTCAAATTATCCAAGTTTCGATATCAACCCCACCCTTAGCTGTTCTTGAGTGTAGATTCTGAACCCCATCTTCACAGTCGCTTGTTGTATCATCAGATCGTTCACCACAGACATGCTTGCGTGAGTCACTTCAAGCTCCATATCTCTCAACGCCGACATCAATCTCGCCGCTGGATGATTGCATTTGCTCGATTCGACCCTTATCATCGCGTCCAATCCGATAATTTTCACTTCGATCTCCATTTTTATCGGTTTGCTAACTGACAATGACGAATCGCCGCAGTCCCGTACACCTGCGTTAGCGTTTCGTCCCGCCAACTCGTTCTTCATGTTCTCGAGCTGGCACTCGACCCGAGCCTTTTCAGATTCGGCCTTTTGTAGCTTATATTGTAACTCATTGATATAAGAGATTGCATCTCCCAACAGCGACGCCTTGTCCATTTTCGACACGTTGGGCACTACTGCTCGTAACGCGTAGAAACGCTGGTTCAGCTTTTCGCGTCTCTGCCGCTCGGCCTCTACGTGGTTCAACGGTTCTTCACGGCCGTTTGCCGGTTTTCGCCCCCGTTTTCTCGGTCGTTTCTCTGGCACTACTTCCTTTACGACGGAGGCTTCGAGATCAGAGTGGTCGGAGTCGCCGGTTTTATCGCCAGCGACACCGAAGGAGAGAACCCCATCTTCGGTTATTCCGATGGACTTCGTCTTCCTCTTGGTGTCGCTGCTCAGGAACTGGGTCTGACCCGTATACGTACCGGGGTTTGGGTTCCCGGATCCCCGTTTAGCTTCCTCGCCGAAGCTCAGTATCTCGCCCGATCGGGGCCGCGGCATATTGGAATTCGAAGTCCAAAAATTGATTTCACGAGAGAAATTGTTGTACTTAGGCTTCTGGGTCTGGGAGTGAACCGGACTCGGGTTCTCGGTTATGGTGCTCGAACTACCGTTCTCGAGCTGAATAGACTTGGAAAAAAACTGTGAGCTTGAACTCGGAACTCCATGACTCGGTTCGTTAGTTCCGGGTACTCCACAAGTCGGGTCTGAAATCCACATAGATGGGTCGTTCTCGCCTTGATCCTGGTCGCGGCTGCACTGATGAGCCGACAAATCTCCGCCGTCGAAACTGAAAAGGATTCGCACCTTGTTCATTAGATCCGAGCTCTGTCGGATCACCTCCGTTGACCCGAGTTCCACAATTCCGTTCGCCGACGGTATACACGCAATGGTCTGCAGCCCGAAAAACCCACCTTGCTTGGCCCGCTCGCAACCCGACCCGGAAAGCTGATCCGACCCGGCAAGACTTCAACGAGCAATATGTGGACTTAAACAAGCCCCTCGCGCATGGTATTTGGCCCGCCAACCCAGATCCGCTGGGAAAGCTCTGGGTCATCGAGACCAGGAAAAACCACTCCGTATCCGTCACCTCCTCGTCAACGGCATCGTCGGAGGGGACAGCTCCGCCGGAGATGAGCGAGTTAAGCTCCCTGAGTACCTGTTTACGGTGTTCTTGCTCCGCCGGGGATGAGAATGACGTCCTCGGCCTCTGTCTTGGCCGAGCCTTGTCTTCCTCGCCCTTGTAGTAGCCGTCTCCCCAGCCGAGCACGGCGGTGCCAGAGAAATCGTACGAGAGCTGCCAAAATATGGCGTATGTCCAACTCTCGTGCGCTCCTTCGATCAGAGCCTGAAGACGTTGCTGGAGAGTCTCCTGGTTCAAACCCGCCGGAGCCGCCACCGCGTTCTGCTGCTGACTCGCCGGAACAGCAACTACCGGAGGCCAGAAGGCGGAGAGGTCGGAGGAGCTCATGAAAGCTTCCATCACGGAGGCGTTATCGTCGGTGGTCCACATATTCGTCGTCGCCGGGAGCCTGTAATCCGTCATTCCATGCACCGGTGAACAGAAAACACAAATATTATTTTTATTAATTATTATTTTCTAGAAAGAATAGAGAAAGAGGAGAGAGGTTGATGATGGAGAAAATGGGTGGCATTTGGGATTTTAACCGGAGAAAGAGCTTGGGCAAATATGTCATTTACGAATTAAAAAGGACACGTGTCTTTCTTTCAAGGTGACGATGGTAAAGAACAATGGTGAGAGAAGGTTCGATGAACGCTCGAGTGACGATTTAACCCGTCAGGCATCGAATCTACTTAGTGAGGCCAAACCGAGTGAGATCGTACAGTTGCTATTCGAGATTGTGTTACACGCGCAAAAATTGATCGGTTCATATTTAGTTCTCTCCGTTATTCACCTCGAAATGAGCTTTTTAAACTCATTTAAAGTGGAACAATTCTGATAACACGTTATCCGTCGTAGTATTTACATGTTTCTTAAGTTTAGTTTTGATAGATTTCATGGACTTTACCGAATTATTGAGCATATTCGAGGCTTTTATCTACATTTCGTATGTTGTGTAGGAAATGAAGACATGAAGGAAAACACGAATGATTACGGCAATTCCAACCCGAAAACGTGTCAAAATGACAAGATACCTCATGTGCACGGCCAAGGAAGCAAAAGGAACACTCAAACCTCGAACGAAAGGAGCAAAAAGAGCAATTGCAAGTGTGCATGCTCGGGCTGTGTTTGTGCACCCGATCGGGCTGCTCTTGTGCCTGCTCGGGCCCACCAATTTCTCAACAACTTTCCTAGAATTTTGAACGGCCTGCATTTAAAAAAAACAGAAGGGGAGAGCCAAGATCAGACTGGAAAAGGCGAGAGAACAAGGGGCACGAATCAGGCAAAGGAGAAGTAGAGAGAGCACGGCCGAAGAAGGAGACTTCGAGCAACCGAAGGATTCTTCGGAGGTTACGCTCGGGATGATAGGGGAGTCGAACACTTACTTCGTTTTTGTTTTCTTCTCTATGTATTCTGAGTAGTTCTCGTTGTCATGGGTTAGGGATGCCATTGTATTGGATCGTTTAAGTTATTAATGCTTGATTTCGGTTTTGTTGAATTGAATGGTTCGATTCGTGCGTAATGCCTTCATACGTTGTTGATTTCAAGTTAGCATAAGACTAGATCTATTCTACTGATATTAAGCATGTTTGAAGGAGATTATAGATTCGTCTAGGCTTGGGAGAGTCAGATTTGAGTCTCGTGAATGAACTTTCGAATGAATTAGGTTAACGAAAATTTGGCAAATAGGTTAATCTATTTAGGAACGGTACTTATCGAGGTAGAATTCCCATTGTTCTTACTGCATCTAGAAGTTCCGCGCTACATAGGGATATG
>CM071872.1:11835602-11847692 GCA_036759665.1 Gynandropsis gynandra | reverse complement strand
ATCAGGTTTAGAACAACCGAGGTTAGGCCACGAAAGTAGGGTAGCAACGGTTGAGGGTGAACGGGCGAATCACAGAGTTTATGGGTTTAGTTCAAGGTGTCAGCCACGAAAGTAGGGGGCAGCTTGTCTAGATCACGTGTCTATGCCTTGAGAGAGGGTAGATATCATGTTAGGATCGTCCGTCTTAGATAACTTTAACTGGGATTGCATGATAGATAGGTTGATCGTCGGTTTCGGTAGTCTTGTGGTGAAACCAGATTCCTAGGACGTTTGTCTTATCGTTAGAACCCAAGTAGCTTATTTACTTTCAGTATTTCATTCTTCATCCACATTCTTTCGTTAGCAAGTTTGATTCGTAGTTCGGGTTTAGGTAGTGTTGCATAGTCTCTGTGGGATCGACACCTAAAATACTACACACGTGCCGTACACTTACGGGTAGATTAGGTTATTTAACTCTGATACGCATAAACCCTAATTACAGTTCAATACCAACTTAAAATAACCGACAAAAATCAATTTAAAAAAATTTAGATTTCTAATTAATCAAACCCAAACTGCACCTAAATCATTGTTGGACTAAACCTCACCTAAACTAAATACAAACTACTCATAATCGTATTCGACCAAAACTATACTCGGCCTAAAATGTATCTTTAAAAACTCTAAGATGCGCCTAAACCAAAATTGATTCTCTAACTAAACCTAAATCTTAAAAGTTCATCAAGATACATATTTTAATCCTTGTAATTCATAGCAAAACAACTAAATTTGTGTTAAATTACACCTAAATCATGTAACAAAAAAATATATGTAACAGTAATCAAACTATACTAAAATAACCAATATAAGAAAATATAGTAACAATGTCGATTTTGGTGGAAAATACTAATAAACGGTTGAAATCGGTGTGTGACGTTAAGTAAAGTTTTCAGACGGTGAGGGAAAATGTTTAGTTTGAGAATTTTTGAAAATAGGAGAGATACAACATTCAATTGTGTTACACCGATATTACTAAAATTTATGAAATTGCATAACAATATAGCAAAATAATGACAAGGCACCTCAAGTTTCTAATGCCATCGCATTATGTTTGTATCTATAACATTAAATGGTGTTAAGTGTACTATCTAACGTGGAGATGTTACATGCACATTACTTAGGTCAATACGGTCGTATTGCTAAGCGCCAATTCTCATATTGTCTTTTTGTGTACATATATGGGAGTAAAACCATTTGATCAATTTGCAATGATAAAATGAAAAAATCTTATTTTAAAAACCGATATGACCTCCACTATTATATCTTTTAATCCCCTCTCCCGATCGTCTGCTCAAACTAACCATTATGAATAATATAACCTTTAGTCCATCAAATCCTTTATACTCGAATTGAAAATCTCCTTAAGAATATCGTGAAATCCAGTTTCTTCAAATGAATCACAATAATTAGATCATTTTACACAAATGCCTTTATCCTTCTATCTAAACCATTATTAATTGTATGAAACATGTAGCCACGAGTAGGTCGTATTAAATCATTCAACCGTGCGAGAGATGAAGTATAACTTGTTATGCAATTGTCAACATGAAAAAATCGTAGCTATCTAATTAAAAAGTTAATATTATGTATAAATCAATGTTTAAATGTTTTTGTAACCATGAAATATTTGTTTTTTCTTTCACTACAATTATATCTTCATCTGCCAAATATGTATTATTTCTTTGTACCTCGTCGTAAAAAATGTTATACATATATGTACACATATATAAATAGCTTGTTATACCATATACCAATATATGTATAAAAAAATCATCGTGTACTTTACCTTTAATATCAACGAAGATCTTCGTAACTTAATAAAGTTTAAATAGGTTCGTGATGAAACTCTTGATCGGTGAATAATTTTTGCGTAATATACCCACTCAAATATCTAGTTCATTGAACATATTAGGAATATTAGTAAAAGTTTCACCGTATTGGAACATAGGATTTTCATTATTGCTTCGCGGTGTGTGATTAGATTATATCTCAATGTGAGGGTTGACACAATATCAGGAGAAATGTCTAATCTCTTTGTTAATGTTTTAATTCACAATTGATGCCTTCGATATGATTTTATTTTACCTTTAAATTACCATTCGAACAAAAAACATCCATCAAAATTGTACAACACCACTCGACTCAGTTTCATATGGAAGATTATCATCAAATTCTATATAACAAAAATATAAAAAGGGCGAAAGGCCTTTTCTAAGTCACATAAGATGAGCAGAATATTATCTTTCAAAACTCTTATATCATTAAATTTTAATGTTTGTGAGCAAATATTTCTAAAAATGAGCTAGCACCAGATAATGGCTCTTGAACAATTTGGGGGAGAAATTCTACAATAACTATTAGAAGAACTCATTGCACGAAAACATGTTCAACTTTCCACAATTTTGATATTTATAACCGTTTGGAAATTTAACATTTTTTTCCAACCATTTTAGCTAGGGGTGTAAAATGAGTTGTCGGCTTGCGAGCCTGTTCTAGCTCAGTTCATATTTGAGCGAACCGAGTTGGGTTATTTTCCATCTCATTTAAAAAATAAGCTGGCGAGCTGATCTGGAAGCGAATTTGAGTTTAGACGAGCTGGCTCACGTACTAGCGAGCTGGCTCACGTGTTGGCGAGCTAGCTCACGAGCCTAGTACAAATTCACATGCAAGTCACATATTTTCATATTTTTACATATTATACATGTCTTTGCATTTGTTAAATACTATTTAAGGAAAACTAATATAATATTTACATATTAAATATTATTTTTTCATATTTCTACCAAATTAATATATTTTTATTAACAAATAAAGAAAAACTATTTTTTTAAAATATTATAAAAAATATGTTTATGTATTCGATATTTTATTTCATATTCGATAAATTTTTTACAATTAATGTTTTGATATTTAATAACTTTGTATTCGAATTAGTATTTTTATATACTATATATTTCATTTGGTTTGAGGATGAAAAATATATAATATTAATATATTATAAGTCTTTTAAATTAAAAAAATCTAGTTCATGAGCCAACTCGTTTTTGGCCAGCTAAGTTGGGTTGGATTTTTCAGCTCTCGAAAACGGGCCGAGCTGAATCAGCTTGTTTTTTGGCGAGTTGATGGTGAGTTGAAACGAGCTAAACCAAGCCAGCTCATTTATACCTTTAATTTTAGCATTGCATTGCTTGTTGAAACTCTAAGTTTTAAAATGGTATATGTGTTTTACCATTCTTCTAAGTTGAAGCTCCTTTTGTGCACATATATCTCTAATATCTAACCTTGATTTTAAATTTCCTTTCGAATTTCCAAAGACATTCATTACCGTAATTATAATATTGATATCCCAAACTATATTCCATTTATACCAATTATGATAATAAAAAAAATTGTAACCCGTCAATAGCATATATTCGTTCAAATAGTATATCATCTCTCGTCAAGATGTATGGTGCATGTTTACCCACCTTCTTCTTTTTGTTTTGAAAATTCTTTTATTTCGTCTTAGAGGATGATCTAACGAAAGAAAATAATGATAACTATCAAACCAACATGATTTCTTACTATGTTTTAGTATGAATGAGTATGTATCATCTATACAATATGGACATGAAAGACGTATGTGTGTGCTCCAGCCACACAATATCTCGTAAATGGGAAAACCGTATTTTCTTTGAAATATTATATGTTTCAACACCGTATTTTCATAGATAATTCAACACATGAATCAATGGTTGTATAATTATATTATAGTTTTTTTTCAAAAAAATTCGAACTAGGTATGAGTACATTAAAAAAATAAGAATTCCTTTTTCAAACGAATTTGTGGTGAGAAATTATACAATGACACAATTACAAACTCTAACAAATATTGTTTACCAGACACACCACATAAATCAAAATAATATGTGCATAAGACAAGGTACATATTTATTTTTGAAAAGAAATTAAGGGATTACCTTGACAACATGCTTCTACACTTTTCGTCTGGTGCTAGATTTTTCCATATACCAATTGGTTTTCCACATGCCATGTCAGCTGTGGTATTGTATGTTATGATTCATACAATCTTTTTATCTCTAAAACAATTGGCATATAGAACAATATTTTGTATGTAATTATTTTTCTTTGATTTGTATTTTTATGTTAAACATTTTAGCCCAAAAGAACAATCATTAAAAAGATTTATATCGTCTTTCTGAAAAAATCATACAATTATTTGTGCACACATCAATATTTCCATGTTTCATTCTAAGATATCCAATGACTTTTGACATAATAAAAGGTTTTAGGTTTGTATTACCTTTAAGCAAAACATCAGGCAATGTGTGACACATTTGATCTATGCAATATTATGTAGCGTTGGAACTTGTATTCACTTTCATCAATCTAGCTGCTAGTGATAACATAAAATGATCCTCATAATCTCATACAAAAGAGTTTTGCTGCACTAAGTAGCTTGTAAAACTTATTAGTTTTCGTGTTTGACACAACTCGATTTACGTTTACTCCATGCATAATCTGATGGCTGGAAAAATCATCTCCAATCATTATCCATCATGACGAGTACGATCATCAAAACTACTTTCATTTGTAATCACTTATTAATTATTATAAACATTATATCGCTGTTCAACAGAGTGTATATGAGTTTACATTGTGTTCATATTTTCACAATGATAAACCTAAATATAGTAGTTTCAACAACATATTTATTATATAGGTGTTTTAACACAATATCTTTAGTAAATATTTTTTAATTTCTACACCTACAAGAAGGATAATAAATCCATATTCAAAGTGACCAAATATCTGAATACGCTAAAGATATTATATATAAGTGAGTAAGTGAGTTTAGATGATTTTATAGGTTTAGATATGAGTAAGTTGATATGGTCCATTGTAATATATATATATATATATCCATAAGTGTCAACACAATGACTTTGCATCAACATTACATATGACTTTGCTCCAACTACAATTGCTTTACAAAATCTACCGTGTTCGCGTTACCCTGTCTAATGCAGTAGCAATACCAATCACGTTACGAAAGGTGTGTTACTCAGTCGTCATATTCATGTATTAAGTTGTAATGCAAATTTCACGCAAAACATAACGTTAGTATGGTGGCGTTAAATTAGCATTGATCATGGAAACATTGTTCCGTGAACGGTGTCATTACAATTGCATTAACATCGTGTTACAACCGTGTTAGCGTTTCCAATTCATTGGCAACAAAAAAACGTTACACCGGCATAGAAATGACGTTAGTATGTGCAAGGTCATTCTAAATCATTTACACGTAGTATTTACGTGATCTGAGTTGATTTTGCATTGGAAACATTCTACAACATGGATTTGGTTAGTATTTAGATTGAAATTTGTTTTAAAATGTAAAAAAAATATGGAGTTATTTGATTATAAAATATTTTATTATGCATAATCATTTATTTCTTAGCCATACCAAACAATTACTTTTAAAAAGGATTTACCTTTTTTTAAAACATCCAATATTATCTCTATTATGATTTATTCGATACGATATGTGAAAAATATAATTATTAATGCCAATTAATCCATTTTGTGTTCTCGTTTGTCTTATATTATTATTTGTTAAAGACTCCAATATCAATTATGTGTATAAAGAAAGTAATAGTCAATTAAATAGCATAAACCTTATCAAATTGCGTAAGAAACAATCAAAGATTCGCGTTATAATAATAAGCTAAAGTTATTAAAGTTAATTTGATTGGACGGTAGGTGGGATAGTTCACGCATTTCATATATTCATTTGGACCATGACTACTCACTCTAATAGACCTATTTTTTTTTTGCCTTTTTTGTAACCCTTTTAATTTTTCTTTTCTAATATTTAATTTTTATTTTAATTCCCTCTCTCCCTCTTTTATTTTCGTCGTTTAAATTTAACCAATTTATGTTACTCGCATAATTTGGATTTAATTTTTCTCTATGTTTTAAACTTTAGTAAGGCAAATTGAAAAATTATTTGAATCTTTTTATTATCTTAACAAATTCAATGTATTATAACCGTTAAGATAATAAAATAAAATATATTTACTGCTTCTCGACATATATTTTTGTTCACAACTAGTATGGGTGGACAAATAGCGAATATCCGTAAATATTCGACTATTTGTATTCGTATTCGTCGAATATTCGATTTTACTATTCGTATTCGTATTCGTAAATACAGATATTCGTAAATTCGAATATCCGCAAATATTCGGATATTTGTCGGATTTCTGTATCCGTAATAAAATCAAAATTTTTTTAAAAAATTAATAAAAAAATTCTAAATAATTTACATTTTAGTCCTTAAATTAGGGTTAAAACTTTTATAATTTACATTTTTGTCCTTACATTTTAAATATAATAATTATTTCTTTATAAATTTTATATTTGATCTGAAAATTAATTATAAAAATATTTTTATTTATAATTTGATCCTTAAAATTAAATTTATATATATTTATATATTAAATAAATTATCTATTTAGTATTTATGGATACGAATACTTACGAATAATTGACTATACTATTTGTATTTGTATTTGTCGAATATCTAAATCTTGGTATTTGTATTTGTATTTGTTCCTACGGATATTTGTTTTTTCGTATCGAATACGGTTCGAATACGAATCAGATACAAATACTTCGGATATTTTGCCCAGCCCTAACAACTAGACATATTTAGACTTTTTCCTTATTTTAAATATTGATTTTTTCAAAGAAAAAATTGAGAAATAAATTTGAATTTGTTGACCTATTAATAAAAGTTTACATTTTAAATTCGACTTCTATTAAAAAATATAATCAAATTAATCGATATTCATATCAAAAGACGAAGAAATAAATCATAAACTTTTAAATTTTAACTATGAATAAAAAATTGTTTTTAAAAATTCAATTAGTTTGAAAATTATGACATTTTATTCATGAATATATAACAATTTAAATAAAAAAAATCGGAAAGTATGATGAATAGATATATTGATGTGGAAGAAGTGGCCTTTTGTGGCTCATATTCTTGTTTGGGTAATATCTATCAACACAAAGTTAGAATAATTACAAAAAAGGAATGGAACTTGTATAATATCTCAATCTGACCCCTGAACATTTATTACAAACCAAAAACAATAGTATGAGAATACATGCAGTTTAAAAACAAAATTATTTTTTATATAGGATTTAAAAAAAATCAAAACACTAAAATATATAATATATATTAAAAATTAGATTTATTAAATTTTGGAGTCATCACCTTCAATAATAATGTGGTCATCCAGTCAATGATCTCAATTTTATAATATATTAATTATATGAGACATTTCAGTAAAAATAGGGGAATATAGCATAAAAATATCAAATTATTTTATTTTAGTTTATAAAATATGAATTATTATTTTCAACCTAAAAAAATTTAAAATTATTTTTTTGCCTTAAATAATACAAACTTTAGGAATATAGTGTAGAAAATACCAAACTTTTTAATTTTTTTCTATAAAACATAAGTTATTACCTTTAACCTAAAACTTTTGAATTTTTAAGTTTTATCTAAAAAATACAAACTTATCAAATTAATCATATTCATACACATACACAAAAACAAACACTAAATCATATTTTACTCTTTGAATTTTTAAGTGTTGTCTAAAAAAACACAAACTTATCAAATTAATCGTATCCATACACAGACACTAACTCTTGGTAACCCCAATTTCAACCCTATTTCAATCTGAATCCGAATTAACAAATAAAAAATTTGAACAAATTTCAACTCGAAATTTGCATTCAGCCCAATTTTAAACCGATTTCAATCGAAAATCCAAATTTACCCAATTTGAACAAGAATTTCAACCCAATTTCAACTGAAAATCCAATTTCAACCTAATTTCAACCGAATATCATAATTCCATCCAATTTTAGTAAGTATTTCAACAAAAAATCCAAAATCGAACCAATTTCAACCCTTAATTTGAATTCAACCTAATTTCAACCCGATTTCAACCGAAAATCAGATTTAATTTGGACGGGTTGAAATGTTATTGAAATACTTACTAAAATTTGGTGGAATTTGAATTTTCGGTTGAAATTGGATTGAATTCAGATTTCGGGTTGAAATTTGGTTGAAATTCTTGTTGAAATTGGGTGAAATTCTGATTTTCGATTGAAATTGGGTTGAATTCAAATTTCCGGTTGAAATTGATTCGAATTTGGATTTCTTACTCAAATTGAATTTGGATTGAAATTCTTTCTAAAATTGGGTGGAATTCGAGTTTTCGATGAAAATTAGGTTGAAATTCGGGTTTTTTTTTGGTTGAATTTATATTTCGGTTTGAAATTGGGTTGAAATTCTTATTGAAATAGGGTAAAATGCGGATTTTATTTTGAAACCGGTTGGAACCCTGTTGAAAAATAATTTACATTGTAAACACTAAAGGAAGTTTACCAAGAGTTAGTGTTTGTGAATGAATATGATTAATTTGATAAGTTTGTGTTTTTTAGACAAAACATAAAAATTCAAAATTTTTAAAAGTAATAGTTTGTGTTTTATAGGAAAAATTTTAAAATTTTGGTATTTTCTACACTATATTCCCAAAATTAGTGTTTTTAAAGAGAAAAAATAATTTTAAGTTTTTTAGATTGAAGATAATAATTCATATTTTATAGACTAAAATAAAATAGATCGAAATTTTTTATACTATATTTCCTAATAATAATGTTATATATTAATTTTAATTAAATAACATGTTTAAAACGTATATTATTATTATTATTATATTTATATATAATATTTGTTTTATGTAGAAACTATATTTCAATCATAGTATTATTATTATTATTATTAAATGTCAATTTAAATTGTATGATATGTTAATCATTATATAAAATTTACAATATGAACATGTTATTGTGCGTGTTATTGTTCATGAATTGCATATTATTATTATTGTTGTTGTTATTACATGCCAATTTAAATCTTATTATGATAATTATTTATATAAAATTTTATAATATCAATTTTGTTTATTTTGTAAATAAATCTACACAACATACACAAATAATCATATATAATTTTGCATTAAATTGTCGTTATGAATTGATTATTATTATTATTATTATTATTATTATTATTATTATTATTATTATTATTATTATTATTCATCATCCATATGAAAAGGCGGAATATCAGAAATACCCTTATAGAGTTAAACAACTTCAAAAATATCCTTCCCTAAAATAATTATTAAATCCGAAAAAAAACTGAAGAAAAGACAAACTTGCGCTTAATGTTCGAACGTGAAAAAACCCACGTTCGACGTGAAAAACTGTAAAAAAAGAGAAAGCCGAACAGTTTTTCGCTGTGAAACCTGTTTAAAAGTTTATAGCAAGAAAGAAATAAGTGATGTCGAACTTGAGAGGGATCGATTTGAAGTTGGCGAGAAGGAAAACGGCTAGAATCAGTAGCAACAGTGATGAAGAGAGCACGAGTCAATCTTCAATGGTGTCAATAAATGTAAGTAGCTCGATTTCTAGGGTTTTGCAAGCTTTCGAGTCACAAAATGGTTTATTGATTTGAAATGGGTGAGTGTCATTGTCAATGAGTCGGTTAGGTCGCAAGGGTCGCAGGAGTTCTATGAACATCTTCGACTCAGAGTAGCAAGGGTCGCAGTAGTTGCATGACCATCTTCGACTCAGTGAGTCGGTTGTCTCAGTGGGTGGGATGGGTCGCAATTGTTTTTTGAAGGGCGTGGGTCGGTTGAGTCTCAGTGAGTCGGTTGAGTGTCTGAGGGTCGTTTGAGCCGCATGGGTCGCACGGGTCGGCTGAGTCGCATGGGTCGCATAAGTCGGTTGAGTCGTACGGGTCGGTTGAGTCGCTTAAGTTGGTAAAAGTATAATGTATTCGTAATTGGTCATTTTGCAGGTGGCGCCAAAGCCGAAATTTGTGTATGAATTCAAGCACATGGACAGAATGCCAAAGATCACCACCAAGTGTTATCCTCACGAGATAATAAGGACGCTGAGAGGAATCTTACATGAACAGGAGTTGCATTACTTCAAGAAGGAGTCACAATTTAGGCATTTATTCCACTTACAATGTGACTCCACATTGTCGAAGGTTCAAATGTTTGTACTACTAAATCACTCCATGATTATACGGGACAATACGGAGTTGTGGTTCGTCATAAACGGTATTCCCATCTGGTACTCTATATTGGAGCACACACTAATTTCTGGATTGAAATGCGGACCATATCCCATAGGATGGGAGTCCATAATGGGTGTCACATTCAGGCTGAAGAATTTCGACCTTAGAAGGGTAAGCCCCGAACAAGTCAGTGAAAAGCTTGTGAAGACGAAGAATTCCGACGACCGGAAGAGGTTCGTAACTTTGATGTTGTTGGCGCAAGTTATGGCTAATAAGCCTTCAGCAGAAAAATCTATCAGCCATGATCTCATTGACATGGTTGATGACTTGGAATTTTGTGAAGGCTTTCCATGGGGTCGTTACACATTCGAGAAGATTGTGGATACTTGCCGCAAGCACGTTAGCGGGGAATCACTAAAACCACAATGGTATTGTGGCGGTTTCATGATCCCACTAATAGTAAGTTGTATATATTATTCGAATAACTTGAATGTTTTCGTACTTTTTGCATTCTTATCATTTTGTTTTAATGTTTCAGTTACTTCCATTTGAAACCATCCTTAGTTTGGGCGGAAAGGGATGGTATGTTGAGGTTGTGGGTGCGCATTGATCATGCCCAAGAATGTGCAAGAAGATGGTTAAATCCAATTTTAACCCCAAGTATGTAGATGTGAAAATGCAGATTGGAGATTTTAAGGTAACAATTACACAAGGTTCACAAGGGAAACAAGGGTAATAATGGTTATTTTTTGTTTTTTCAGGATATTCTAAGTATTCTTCGTGCTGAACACGAAGAGGAAGCTTTACTTTATGATCTGGAGGATTATGAGGGATGTGACAATCCCGATGTTTAGATATAGATGAAACATCTTCGTAGAAATCCGAAGCGTATTTGTTGGGAGGATACCCGTAAGCAAGAACCGCTGACACGAAAAGCAGCTCTTGGTGATCGAAAAAAGGAGAAGGAAAAAGGGACTAAGAGGAAGGATAGTGTGAGTGATGCTGATGTTGCAGTTCCTCTGACACTGGAGCAGACATTAATAGGGGAAATAAGGAAGTCGGAGAAGAGAATCATCAACGCCGTAAGAGACATTCTAAGGGATGTCGGGATTCATGTGCCTAATCAAAAATCAAAGGCTGCCGAGAAAGTTATCACCGAAACCCAATCTTCCGACACTGTTGGTGATTTTGCTTTTGAATTCCTTCGACGTCCAAATCCAGTGTCAAGAAACCTTGCTCCTGATGGAGTTCCACCAAGTAAGTAATATTTAGTGAAAATGTCATTTGAGTGTCAATTTCCATCGAGACATATAAATCGTAGAGTCGCATAAGTCGTAGGGTCGTTAGAGTCGTAGGATCGCATAAGCCGCAGGGTCGTTAGAGTCGCATTGGTCGCATGGGTTTCATATGTCGCATGTGTCACTGGGTCGCTAAAGTCGAAAGGGTCGTATGGGTCGCATGGGTTTCATATGTCGCATGTGTCATTGGGTTGCTAAAGTCGAATGGGTCGCATGGGTCGAATGAGTCGCATGGGTCGCATGTGTTACATAATCAATGTAACGAACCAAGTAAGTACGGTCATTTGAGGTCGTATAGGGCGCATGGGTCGCATGGGGAGAATGGGTCGCATAGGTCGCATTGGTCGCCATATGTTTAATAAGGTAAATTTTATGCAGGTGCTGGACCTTTATCGAAGGAGTCTGCGCCATATGTTGAACCTCCGCCGGCGAAAAGAGCAAGAACAGTGTGAGGGAGACTGATAACACTGGATGCTGGTGGAGTCCAAGAACCCGAAAAGAAGGTTGTTCAAGAACCCGAAAAAACGGTGGTTCAAGAACCTGAGGAGTTTGTGTGGAATCCCAGAGGATTAGTAAAGG
>CM071872.1:11814857-11825424 GCA_036759665.1 Gynandropsis gynandra | reverse complement strand
CTCGATGAATTTGCGGGTTTAGGATGATAAAATGACAAAAACCAATCAAAATAATACATTTACAATGTCAAACAACGGTTAAAACAGATTATGACCCATGTGTACCTAGTTGAGTTGTGTATAACCAATGCATGTGTTTCAAAAGTGATAGTAGTGTTTTAAGAACTCGGCGTATGATTAAACAATACATTTAACATTTTGTTCAATTGTCGATATTATTTATATTATTATCTATACTGATTCTAAATTAGACATATACAACTCAAATATTGTAAACATTTGGTACCCTTGCGACCCATTTGTCCATTTCGACCCTTCCGACCATTGCGATCCTTCCGACCCTTATGACACATTTGTCCATTTCGACCCTTTCGACTAGTCTTTTCAATGTCAGACTACTGCTTTTTCCAGGTGGCTAGCTATGCTTTGTTTCGAGTCTTTCATTCTCTCAAATGGGCGATTTTCTAACATCCAAACCTAAATTCTCTAAAAAATCCTTGTTACCTTTGTGACCGTTAAGGTCACATGGTCGACCCAGGGCATCGTGCTGTCTATATGTTACTGAATATCTTGGTAATCATCGGACTCAGTCTGTATGCAGATACACACAAGTACTTACAACGTGGATGGAGGACTTTGTGATGTATCTGTACTACATAAGGTCTTGGTAATCGGCGGACTCAGGCATCAAGTTGTATCCGCGTTACCTAAGGTCACGGTTGGAGGTTAAATTGGAGAAGGCGTTGAGTCACACACGATTCTTCTTGCGGGGAAGGGCTACGATGTGTCTTTAAACTTAGCAAATTTGACATTTTTTTATTTCCTTTTTTATCTTGAACTTCTTTTTGCCTTTTTTTCCTTCAACCTTTTTCTTGCCTTTCTTTTCTAGAACTTCTTTTTGCCTGTTTTAACCGTTGTGACCTTTGAGACCTTATGTAACCTTATGTAACTTTTGTGACCTTTAAGATCTTATGCAATCAATATTTAAACGTTGAAAATGTCTTATTTTGCATATATTGTTCGTAAGATTATGACCCAATAAGACCCGTTATGCGACGCTCAATCGGATTAAATTAGAATCAGGTTTAAACGGGAACCCATCCGACGCATGCGACCACATATGACCCTTGTACCACTCATCCGACCACACATGACCCATGTACGGCTCATGCCACCACACATGACCCTTGTACGACTCATGAGACCCAATATGATCACATATGACCTATGGACGACTCATTCGACCACATATGACCCATGGACGTCTAATGCAACCACATAAGACCCTTGTACGACTCATGCGACCCTATATGACCACATATGACCCATGGACGACTCATGCGACCACATATGACCCATGGAAGACTCATGCGACCTATGCGACTCATGCGACTACATATGACCCATGGACGTCTACTGCGACCACATATGACCCTTGTATGACCCACGCGACTCTCATGCGACCCTCATTTGATTGGTTTTTGACATTTTTTCATTTTCACGTGAATTCCCGCCGAACTTTTCACCAAAATTTGAAAAAACTTTTCGAATTCCATCTGACGGCGATTCGATATCAGGGTCATGTCTTTTCGTATTCGAGCCGTTTCCTTTTTTCTAATAATGACACACTCTCTCTCTCTCTAACTCTCATCATCATCATCATCTTGCCAAAAATACAAACGACTGATGACGGCGATTTGATGTCAGGGTCATGTTCTTTTGTGAGAGGATTTTCACGGTACCAGTCACGCGTTCAAATATGGCAATAGATGCAGTGGTAAGTGAACTCAAACCGATTTACTCGATTCATCAAATCAAGCCGTATATGCATTAGTTGGGCATTGTTTTAAAGTTATTCGGTTATCGCAGACACTTCTGATAGAGTTTGCAAGGTTGAATGGTTTTTGGGGTAGACGATGTAAGGTTGAACTTATAACCAATTACACAGACATTTGGGAGGCAGATCTAAGGCCTATGAAACGCGGTGGCACTAGCATCACCAGGGGTTGGACAAAGTTTTGTCACGATAATGGCTTTAATGTGGGTTGTACCCTCAAAGTCGAACTGGACACCGTTCTTGATGATGTATCTTGTCTACTTCTTGCCCCTATAATATTCACAAATTGAATTCCGTTGTATGTTTGATTGCTTTGAACCTCATTTGAACAACAAAATTCATGTTTGTATTTGGTTGGTTTTTTTACTATTATTCAACAGAATGTATTATTGTTAGTATCAATGTTTTTGTGGATTTACTATTATTGTAATAAGGGTTGCAAAGGGTCCAAGGGTCGCAGGGGAGAAAGGGTCGCATGGTCCAAGGGTCGAATGGAGACAAGGGTCGTAGAGGGACCAAGGGTTGTAGAGGGTACAAGGGTCGCACGGTCCAAGGGTCTAAAAAATGTTTATTCGTTGATTCAACTTGTTCTTTTTTTAACAGTTTATTTGTAACATAATTTTGGGAATGAATAATTCAACTTTGTACATTGTAATCTCCCAAAACTTTTACCCGTTCGACCCTTGACCCTGCGACCTTTGACCTTGCGAGGGAGACAAGGGCGCAGGGATCCAAGGGTCGCAGAGGGACAAAGGGTCGTAGAGGTACATGGGTCGAAAGGAGATAAGGGTCGCCGTGGTCCAAGTGGTCGCAGAGGTACAAGGGTCGAAGAGAGACAAGGGTCGGAGGGGGAAAAGGGTCGCACGGTCCAAGGGTCTAAAAAAATGTTGACTCGTTGATTATGGAAGATGTAATTTGGTACATTGTTCTTTTTTTAATAGTTTATTTGTAACATAATTTTGAGAATGGATAATTCAACTTTGTACATTGTAATTTTTTTAAAAAATTATTCATGTTATTTGTAAATAATTTGTAAATAATAAATTATTTTGACTATTTTGTTAGTATCGCTGTTTCTGTGGATTTAGTATTATTGTATCAAGAATCGTAGAGGGACAAGGATTGTAGGGGTCCAAGGGTCGCAAGGGTCCAAAGGTCGCAGATGGACAAGGGTCGTAGGGGTCCAAGGGTCGAAGAGGGACAAGGATCGCTGGGGTCCAATGTTTAAAGAAGGACAAGGGTCGCAGGGATCCTAGAGTCGAACTGGGTAACAGGATCGAACTAGGTCGCAGTGTTAGAGTGGATCGTTGGGTCGCAGGGTCGAACTGGGTCGCTGGGTCAAACTGGGTCGTAGAGTCGGAGGGTTATTTTGGGAATTAAAAATTTTTTCTTTTTCGAAAAAGATATTTTTGAAATGTTTTAACCCTACGAGGATATTTTTGAAGTTAGCCCTACTAATGCCAACAATTCTCACCCATATATTTTAATAGAATTTAATTGAATATTCTAAATGATCGATAATTGTAAAAAAATCTACATAAATAGATTTAATTGTAAAAATCTATATAACCTCCCGTAAATAAATCATCATGCATAGTTTACAATGCATTAATCTTCTTCAAGTCAATAGAAAACATTCCACTAAATTTAAGACATTAAATCTATATATAAAAAATGATGTTTGTTACAATCTTTTGGTGAAAACCTCTCTAATTTTTTCACCACCATTTTGTCCTTTTTCATGTCTTCTTCAATGCTTTCTTTATTTATTTCTTATTAATCAATTGATACATATTGTTTTGTATTTTAGTGATTGTTCTTTATTCCCGTGTCTTCGGTTTCTTTTTCTTCCCATCTATTCGGTTTCTTCGGTTTCTTATTTGAGGAAATGGTTCAAGGCTACTGATACTATCCGAGACAAGTGAGGCGGGTGTGGGGCGATGCGAGTGGAATTGGTGATAACAAGCTAGAGATTGGACGATAGTGATGCGATGGTCGAGGCGACGGTGACGAATCATGATAAGGCCGCAAACAAAAAGAAAGGGCTTTGAGGAGCTTCGAAAGCGAGGTGAAGCCATGCGATACGGTCGTCCCATGACGAAATTGTTGTTCCCATTTTTGTTGCATTAAGTATTACATATTTTCATACATGGAATCCAATGCAATGTTGGGTTATCAATGAAGCCTTATTTTGAGTTAGGCAACCCAATATTGACTTCTCATTTGCTGTTCTGACAAGTTTATTTAAATGATCAAAACTTACTCCTTTGTAAATGGTACTTTAACATGCGAAATCGGTCATTACTAATTGATCATACTGTCTCGTTGTCAATTTTACTATTTTTATGATTTGGGAGATCACTTGAATCTGTTTCATGGGTATTGGGACATATGACCATATCTTTCTTTACTCTCCAATGGCATCATAATTGTGTGGGCTGTCCAAGTTCGATTAGCAAAGAGGAAATAAGATTCAGTTTTTGCATACCTAAATTGTAGATCAGAGCAAAAGCAAGCCAGGTTTAATCTCTACCTTCCTCTTCAATGTTTCTGATTATATTTGTCTTATCTTTAGTTCCATCTTTTCGATGAAGGGGTGAAATATGGTTGAACTAAATATTTACGATTTGGTTTACTCAATTTTCAAAAGCTATTAGTTTCTTGAAGCTTTTTCTTCAGAGGAGCCATGCGAATAGGAAAAGAAAAAGGAAATGTATATAAGAGAATCCAAGAGAACGAAAACATCAACAGTAGAGAACTCATGCATTCTAACAAAGCCGAATCCACGATTAGGATATGTAAATCATAAGCTAAGAAAGCAAATCAGTTTGATATAAAAATCAAAGTAAATCAGAAAAAAGATCGAGCAACTAAACAATGTTGACCAACAAGATGAGGAAAACAAACAATATCTAAAATGAAATAAACTCAAATACACGGATTCATAGTTTTTGAAGTTTTCCTGGCTCAGAGAGCTTGAGAGTTTAACTTTTTCAGTTCTAGTAAACGTCATAGTCGACAATGATGAGGTAGTTACGTACGTCCATAAGGCGGTGGATAGTTGAGGCTGCTGGAGTTGTCCTAATGGAATCTATTGCAAATATTGCGATGACCAACAAAACCATCATAGTTGACAATGGTATGATTGTTGCATATGGCCACAAGGTATTCACTGCTCTCAACTTTCTCTGGTTGGTACTGTTATTTCCTTTCGATTCTTACCGGTTAGTTTTAAGTTATTGTCTAGGCTCTGTTGCATATCTCACCTAAACGATGAGTGGAAAAGTTAACGATGTTAGACTTTGCCCTTTAAAGAGAATGAAAGACTCGAAAAAAGAAAGGATTTGGTGCTATAAATTGTTGTACCTTTTCGGTTTTTCTTTCTCTATTTATAGAGTCATATTTACATAAGAATTAACGATAATTAAATGCTACAAACTCCTAAAATTCCACAAAGGCACTAAATACAAAGAATGACCAATGTGCATGTAATGACCAAGGTGCATGTATTGAACACATTAAAGTGGACACAAATTCACACACAAAGATTCATCCAACAAACGATGGCTAGAGATCTTACCTATGGGTTTTCAACTTTCTCCATTTGTTTTTCCTTTTTGTTTTGATTCTTTCCGGTTAAGTTTAAGTTGTTGTCCATTGTTCATTATAGATTAAAGTTGCTGTTAAGTTAGTATTTTTCGAATTTTAAATATGTGTCGGTTAGTATGGCTCTTAGTGATCCATCATGAAGAAATTGAATTTCCAAGTATCATTTTCCATCATTTTGCATCTAATTTTGTTCTATGGGCCTGCATTTGAGTATATGGATCGAAAATGGTAGTCGAAAGTTGATGCAAAAGCCACAAAATATTCAGTTTTAACTTTGATTTCGAGTGACGATATTAGCTTGGTAATTCCATCGTTGTCACTTAAGGTATTTTGGTGGGCCTTTCTTTCCCCCCACCTGCCCCCCTACCCCCTCCCAGCCACCTCAAACACAGCCTCCTGAGCGCCCTCGCTCGCTTGCCACCTCTTTCGCCTGTTGAATGTTAAAATAGATGAATGTTTTACGTTTGATTATTGAGAAATTTGATGAATGATTCATGTTTGTGCTTAATCTAACTATGTTGTGAAGGTTGAAAGACATCTCTACAATAAAATGAGGCATTTATATGGATCAACACAATTATTTGGCCTGCATGCTTGATCCATGTTATGCATATCTCAATATATTTGGTTTATCTTGCATTTTCCATGTTTTCTTCTACTACTTTATGTGATAGTTCTATATTTTTTCTTCCTTTTGTAGGTGATATTCATGGGCTATACAGATTTCTTGAGACCTTTTTTATTACGGAGGCTTTCAAGGTGAATTACTCATTATTATATTTAACCGTAATGCTCGTAGCTCAATCCTTAACATAGAAGTAGATAGAATCCATGGGAACACAGTGGTAATGTAAAAAAATATGAAATCGAAATCTAGAAGGCAAATGAAGGTGACCCGTTTTCGAGCTCTAATGTCATCAATGAAAGTCCTTGGCTCACACTATTAATCACAACAGCTAAAAATGTCCAATGTCGAGGTGAGAAACGACCACATGAAGAAAAATTAGCTAAAGGGTAAAGATAATTACCACACGCCTGAGGATAGACAAGTGAAAGAATGTCAATGGTTTCATGAAGACAATGCGTACAATATGTAAAAAAAATCACATGCTAAAACGGATTGGATGCGCGTACGAGTCGACCTTCATAAAACCATGTTTATTGTTTTTTCAAAAGATGAGATGATGGTTCTTGGTCAGAATGCAAAGGACAATGGATCATCCATGGGAAACTCTAACTAGGTATTTTAATTGAGAAAAAAATAGGAAAACGATCTTCATGGATGATTATGTCTCGCAAATAAAAAATTCTTCTTTTTCAAATCGTATACTTGTCATCCTTTTGGTCCAACAATATATCCATGTGAGCATAACATAAACGACCACACACACGAATATGATCATAATAGAGCACACAATCATAGAGAACTTCAAAATGACTTTTACCATCAAGAAATTTGCTTGGAGTATGATTGATAAGAAAAGGACACATATTAATCTGTTTGAAACATCAATGCTCGTGCAATATTCAAAATGTCACGATGCATACGTTCTTCATGACCATTTTGCTATAGTTTGTAGGTGCAAGAATTTTCATAAATAATTCCGCTCGTCGTAAAGAATTTTTGTAGACCCATGAACTCTATTCAAGTATCCGTACGAACAACTCGAACATAACACCAAATTGTATATGAACCATATCATAAAAATTCGACAAAACGGTAAACACTTCACTTTTTGCAAAAATCAAATGAACCTAGATTGAAGGAAAAAAATCATCGAAAATGGTTAGAAAATACATATCACCACAACATGAAAGAGTATTATATGATCCCAAAATATCACAATAAATCAATTAAAAATTTCATTAACTTTATTAGAACTATCTTAAAAATGTGATTGAGTTTGTTTGGCATGTAAACAAATATCACAAAGATTCTTATTATGTCTTCGTGTAACAATAACAATTGATCTAATGAAAAATATCCATAATCCTCTCATGGATGATCAAGACAATGATGCCAAAATTTCTGAAAAGATACTTGATTTGTATGCACCCCATTTATTCCTCGAAACTTGTACAACCCGTGATATTCTTCAACTGTTCAGGGTCCTTATCATAGAGTCGATGAATGTAAGAAGACAACAATGTTGTTGCAGAAGCCAAGCTGCTGAAACCAAAGTCACCCGTAACCCGTGACAATAAGAACATTGGTGTGACATGAATTTATAGTCAATTTATAAATATAGAATCTGTTATATTTTTAACTAATGGATATTTGCAAATACATCATATAAATATAAAATCTGTTATATCTTTAATTAATGGAGATTTGCAATTACATCCTTAATAAATCTTATAACTTATTATATCTTCTTTTAAGATACATTTTAGTGGGAGTTAGAAGAATCGCGGAAAAGGAGTTTGGGCGAAATCCCTAGCTACAGTGCGATATCTGCGATAGTCTCGTCCCCTCTGTGCTCACTGCCGGTCGGCCTCTGCCGGTCGGTTTCCCCCTGTCTACCATGCCTCCCCTCCTCCGATCCCGTTCTGCACCACCCTAACCCACCCCTCCCCTCCAACCATCTCAAAATCAACCACCCGACAACCCTAGCCATAGCAAGCGAACCCTAGCTTTGCCAGTCCCCACCGTCGCTCGGCCGCTGCCGGCTGCTTCCCCTCCGTCTGCCACGCCTACTTCCATCCGACCTTGCTTTGCCCCACCTTCACCCCTACCTCCTCCCAGCCACCTCAAACACAGCCTCCTGAGCGCCCTCGCTCGCTTGCCACCTCTTTCGCCTCGGTTGCCGGAGCCATCAACCCATCAGTGACAGACCCTCTCTAGCCCCATCAACTGCCCGCCCCTCTCCCTGTGGCCTCCCAGCCGACGCATCAGCCGAAGCATCAGGTGCTTTCGGCCCGCACTCCCCGATGGGCTCCCCTCCCGCACGTGGCCACCGCTCTCTCTCCTGGGAACCACTCGGTCCAAACTCCCCCAGCTCCGGCTCCAACGAATTGGAGTACGCGTTTCCAAGCATCCCTCCGAAATCTCTCGAGCATGGGATCTCCAACGATTCACCATTCGGGAAGGCCGTTCATTTTGATTTCGGATGAATCACTTCAGGCGTCAAAATTCGAATGGGCTGATTTTCTCATAGGGCAGTTCTACGGAAACCCACCATCTGTAGGTAGGATTATTGGTTTTGTGAATGCTGTCTGGGCTAAGAAAGCATTGAGGATCAGGGTACACGATTTGGGTGGAGGAGTGTTTTTGTTCAAAATACCAGATCCTACCAGGAGAAGTTTCGTTCTAAGCAGACGGTTTTGGCACATTGGACAGTGCCCTCTTTTCCTCTCCGAATGGGCCCCAAATTTCACAGAGGATAATCCTCCACTGACCTCCATCCCCACTTGGATAGAACTCCGCAATGTACCCATGAACCTTTTCACAAAGGATGGCTTGAGTAGGATTACTAACTCGATTAGGGACCCTCTCTATTTGGATCCGTGAACTGCAGCCAAAGAGAATCTTGATGTGGCTCGCATCTACGATGATGTAACCTTATCTGAAAACCTTCCCAAGGAGATTGTGGTTGGGTATGAAAATGGTAATGAAGTGATCATTGAGGTTTCATACTAATTGCTTCCTCCCACCTGCAGTCACTGTTTGTTGGTTGGTCATGTAAAAAGATTATGTCCCAACCTTCCGACATCGACTCCTATCCAAGCGAACCCCGTTCGGAAGGAGGTAGCCTCAACCTCAAGCTCATCTCTCCCTGCAACAAACCTCAATTCCGGAAAGGACCCTCCTGTTCAACCCCCTGCCTCAAATTCGGACAAACTGCGAGCTCAAGAAATCCCAACGCATACCAGCATCACCAACGACAATAACATGTTGTCTCTTCCAGCAAAATCTGATGACACATCCCCCTCCGCCCCCTGGCAGATGTGAACGGCTTTGAGGTGTCGCCGTAGCAAGAATCAGGCCCTTCTCTATCCCTGACAACAAAATCTGATGAGGTACCAGAGAGTTCTTTTACCACCGTCTCCAGGCTGAAGAACCGCCCTAAGTCCTCGAAGAGTGGCCGCAAGGCCACTAAGTCCAGCAAAGTTTGATACTACAAACCCCATGTTTTTTTTGTTGGAATGTAAGCAGACTAAATAGTCCGAACATACGTAGAGCAATAAAATCGTGGATCAATGATCACCGACCACTTTTTGCTGCTTTTTTGGAAACCCATATCAAGGAGCCTAATTCGAAGAGAATCAAAGGCGCACTACCAAGAGACTGGTCATTCTTCTTCAACCATCTCTCGGATCCTTTGGGCAGGATCTGTCATAACACGTAATCTGTTGTAGTTTTTTATATCATTCTTAGGTTTAGTTTTGAGTAGATTACTTAGATTTCATTCATTTATCGAGTTTATTCGAGGACTTCATCTACATTTCGTGTTTTGCATAGGAAACGAAGACATGAGGAGAAACACGAGAGATTATGGCGATTTAACCCCGAAAACGTAGTTGAATGACAAGGTTCAACTTGTGCAAGGCCATGGATTCAAGTGAACATTCAAACACCGAGCGAAAGGAGCGGAAACAACATCTTAGGATATGCACGCTCGGGCATTGGAAGTGTGCCCCCTCGGGTAATTGATGCCAAGACAACCCCGTAGCTTTGCAAGACTCGGGTGCTCAAGGAACATGTTCGGGGATGTGTGCCCGCTCGAGTGGAATTGGAGTGCCCGATCGGGCTAGTTGTCACCAAAATGCGCCGTAGGTTTGCACGACTCGGGCTGAAGAGGAACACGCTCGGGCATAGGTACCCGCTCGGGTGAAAATTGATGTACACGTTCGGGTACGAAGCCTGCACGAGCGGGTAGATGCTGTGCCCGCTCGGGCCCTTGTATTTCTCGACAAATTCCCAAGATTTCTAACAACCAAATCAGATCTATAAAATGGGGATTCGAAGGAGATTTGAAGGGGGGGACTCAAGGACAATTCAGTGCCATTAGAGACACACTTGGAAGGATCGAGAAGGACGGAACGAGGGATCCGAAGCATGGAGGATCTATTGAAGAAATCAGTTGATGAATAGGGAGCATTCTTATTCTCTTTCTATGT
>CM071872.1:11744749-11770298 GCA_036759665.1 Gynandropsis gynandra | reverse complement strand
AGATTGTAGGATATTGTGATGCGGATTGGGCCGGGGACCGACTGGATAGGAAGTCAACCACGGACTATTGCACATTTATAGGAGTCAATCTAGTTACTTGGAAGATCAAGAAGCAAAAGGTGGTTTCATGTTCAAGTGCGGAAGCCGAGTATCGAGCAATGAGGAAGTTAAACAATGAGTTAATATGGATTAGAAATGTTCTCACGGACTTGGGCATTGAGACATCATCTCCCATTACAATGCATTGTGATAACCAAGCCGCCATCCACATTGCGTCCAATTCGGTGTTTCATGAGAGGACAAAGCACATTGAAGTGGATTGTCACAAGGTTAGACAAATGATTGAACAAGGAGTAATTCTACCGTGCTATACAAGAAGTGAAGATCAATTGGCCGACATTTTCACCAAGGCTACAAGCAAGAAAATTTGTGAGTCCATATTCCCTCGGCTTGGTCTCACAAACATTCGGACATGATATGTCTAACATGGCAATGAATTGTACTCTTTTTCCTAAGTGTGGTTTTGTCCCATTGGGTTTTCCCACTTAGGTTTTAATGAGGCAAGGAGCCATGGGTCAAGCTTCTCAATAGTACGTAGTACACTATAGTTAAGCTTGAGGAGGCGTGTTAAGAATTAATTCTACATATATGAGATTAATCATATATGGATAGATTAGTTCTTAATAATCTCCTAAGGATTAAATAAAACACACACAACTATATTTGGTAGTCAAAGTGGCCGTTGGAAGGAAGGAAAGGGATATTGCTATTTTTGAGTAATTAGAATTACATGTGCAACTCAAGAAACCAAGCAACAAGGAGCTGTCCCTTTCTCCTCTATAACCGTGAAAGATGAGGACAAATTCATTAATTATGTTGTACTTGTTTACTTCTAGTTGCAGTTTAAATTCAGCTCATGGTCTCTATATATAGAACCACTTATGTAATGCTTAAACTCATGGAATGAATTCAAGTTTATTCCTAATTCTTCTTTCTATTCTCTTAGTTCTACAAACATCTTATTCTCTTCTTAAACACTCAAATTCTAACAGGATGAAGATTGAACATTAAATTAGGCGGAATTTTCTCTCGACTTGCTTGTTGATCGGTTAAGTTCGCTTTAGCGGTATTTCTAGGAGAAAGGGAAATTCTCAGATTTTGTATACCCCACGTGTTCCACGTTTACATTTTCTTAGGGACAAGCAAACATTCAAGTCTTGGGGATTTTTATTTTCGTGTTTTCATACGTATTTCTCAAATGATTTTAAAGATGTTTACGATATAGATGCGATGTTTACGTATGATTTTGTATCCACTTTACTCATATTCGTGTTTTCGTGTTGTTAAAGATTTCACTGTGAATTCGGATCATTTCGAAGCTACAGAATCTACAAGGACAAAGTACTAGCATCGAGGATTGTAACGGAGTAAACCGGATGACAAATAGAGAATAACGGGAAAATTGTGAACATACCCGACCGACCATTGTGCCTTGCACTGTCGGGCAACTTCATTGGACATCAAGCACGGTCAGGCTAGATATCAAGCACGATCGGGCATTAACATCACAAATTATCCCTGAAAGCATTACACGACCCGGGCTCCTACACTACACGGTCGGGCAATGACTATCATGAAAGCACGACCGAGTTCAATGTTGTGCACGACCGAGCTCATCAAACTACAAGCATCAGCATGATCGATCTCTTCCTCCAGCACGATCGGGCAACTACAAGCATCAGCATGATTGGGCAGAACTTTGACGACCATTAGCACGACAAATCTCTTCCTTAACATGCACAATCGGGAAACACAAAGGAGAACCTGTACCACTAGGCGTAACTTCCGGCATGGTGGGGCATTGGCTAGAGAACAAGCACTCTCGGGCTTCATATCCTACATGGTTAGGCGTGAAGCCACGGACCTACAACACGAGAAAAGGAAAGGTTCAACCATGGTTAAGAAAAAGAAAGCACGATCGGAGGAATGTAAAAGCATGACCAAAGGGGAAACAACAAGAAAACGAAAGATACAAGAAGAGAAAAGAAGAAGAAAGGGGTCAAAGCGGAGACGATTGATTAGGTTAGACGCAAACGACAGAGACTTACAGAGAGAGTTGCAGAGAAAGAGGGAGAATGGTTCGTGAGTTCTTGGCAAGAGACATTCATGGTGCATTGAAGATCGAAGAGGGATGATCATCTCGTTTTCATACGTATTTCTTGCACGATTTAAGATACGTTTTTGATATATATGCGTTGTTTTACGTATGATTCTGTATCCGTTTTACTTGTTTTCGTGTTTTCATGTTCTTATATGGTTGTACGCGTATTTGGATCATTTTGGAGCTAAAAGGACATGCACGGAGCTAAGGAGCAACTTCGAGGATCATTACGGGACAAACGGGACGAGATTTAGCATGGAAAGCCTCCACTCGGTCGGGCACAACTCATGCACGATCGGGCAAAACCTACGGCCAATTTTGTGCACAATTCATGCACGACTCGGGCATGAATATGCCCGACCAGCTGCCTTGTACCCGAGCGGGTGCTTACCATGCCCGATCGGGCGCCCCTTGCAGCCACACGACCGGCACGTTCTGCCCTAGCCGCACCCGAGCGGGCACATTGTGTACCCGAGCGGGTCACGACCCGAGTAATCAGCAAAATTAAGTTAAATTAGTTTAAAACAAAAGGGAACTCGTGGGGGCAATTAAGGCAACAATTGGACCGACTTAGGATGCATAAAAGAGGCTAGAAGACGTCATTAGAGAAAGCATACATTAGACTTTAATTCAGTTCGTGATTGAGGAGGTTTCTTGCGAGGAGGCAAGCAAGGAGCATTGGAGATCAACCCGAAACTTCGGTTTCGCTTGGTTTTCATGTTCCTTAGACTTTCTACTTTGTTTATGTTTGTTTATAGACGCATGAGCGAGTAGTTTGTTTGTTCTAGGAGAAGGGATTAGCCCTTGGCTATCCCGGAACCACTTTCTATTTATCTTTGAATGCATCTTCCCGTTTTAGTTCATCTATTCTTTATCTGAGCGCTTAATTAACTTGTGTTTACAAAGGCCACGTAGATGCATGTGTTAGGGATTAGGAGAAGGACCGAAAGGAGAATTCTAGTCCTAGAAGATCAGGTTTTGAACAACCGAGGTTAAGCCACGAAAGTAGGGTAGCAACGGTTGAGGGGAAAACGGATGAATCATAAAGCTTATGGGTTTAGTTCAAGGTGTCAGCCACGAAAGTAGGGGGCAACTTGTCTAGATCACGTGTCTATGCCTTGAGAGAGGGTAGATATCATATTAGGATCGTCTGCCTTAGATAGATTTAACTGGGATTGCATGATAGATAGATCGATTGTTGGTTTTGTTTGGTTTTTATGTTCTTTAAATTATCTATTTCGATTATGTTGTTTTCTTTCGAATGCATGAGCGAGTAGTCGTTTTGTTCTAGGAGAAGGGATTAGGCCATGGATATCCCAGAACCACTTTGAATGCAATTTTCCGTTTTCATTTATCTATTCTTTGTCTGAGTGCTTGATTGTCTTGATAATCAGGCTTAGAACAACCGAGGCTAGGCCACGGAAGTTGAATAGTAGCGGTTGAGGGTAAAACGGATGAATCATAGAACTTATTGGTTTAGTTTAAGGTGTCAGCTATGAAATTAGTGAATAACTTGACTAGATCCCGTGTCTATGCCTTGAGAGAGGGTAGATATCATATTCGGTTCATCCGCCTTAGATAACTTGATTGAGAATGCATGATTAGATAGGTTGATTGTTGGTTTCGGTAGTCTTGTGGTGAAACTATAACCCTAAAACGTTTGTCTCGCTATTAAAAACTCATATAGTTTATTGTTTTTAGTTATTTGATTCTTAAAATCAATATTTCGTTCGTTTACATGTTTGATTCGTAGTTTGAGTTTAGGTTGTGTTGCGTAGTCCCTTTAGGATCGATACCTAGAGTACTACATACGTGTTGTGCACTTGGGGGTAGTTTAGGTTAATTTAGTTTAACTTGAAACGCAAAATACTTGTCCGGTGCCACGTTTTGAGATAAACCTTTAACCAAGGATACTTAAGAAGTTGGCCTTTTCTGTGATATTTTGCATGTTTAAGCTAGGTTTTTCCTAAGTGTTAGAGCTTATTAGTAAGCTGAAAAACAATACGTCGTAATATTTTGGGAATCCTAATATTGCTTGTGGGAGGTTTGGACAAGGCTGCTAGGCTTGTTTATCATTTATTCTCTCCTTCCTAATGGTCATACTTCGTATAGACGATGCTTTATTTTTTTATGAGGATTATTAGATCGTATGAAAACGAGCTTGTTTTGCAGAATAAGAGCGCACACTAACACTCCGCTCTCGATAGAATTAATGCCCAAAAGAATGATCTAAAATCGATATGAGTGCATCGACCTTGATACTTTTTCGGTGGTTCGGGTCTAGGTGGTGGGTTTCCGATCATCTTTCTACGTCCTAAGGGCATGACACAATAAAAACGTAACCTACTCCACTGCATTCTTGAAAGAGATGCATGAGTATACCATCATCTGTAGTCTGGGTCTAAGTAGAGGCTGGTTCCCTTTCAAATTTCAAGTCCTAGGAACCTAGTGTGTCTGCAAAATGTAAAAGAGAAAAAATGAAAGAGTAATGAAAATAAGAAGAGAGAAGAAAGAAAAAAAACTAAAGAAAGAAAGAAGCTCGTAAATGAAACAAGTATCCGTGATTGTTCTACATTTAGCATTTGTCTGAAATCTTGCTTGGTGGAGAGAGTTACGGGTTCTTGTTTAGTTTGCCTTTGATTTGATTTCTCATAGGTAGCCTTGGTAAACCTTGGATGAAGACTGAAAATTTAATTAGGCCGAATTTGCTCTCGACTTGCTAGTTGATCGGTTAGGTTCCTTTACCGGCGTTTCTAGGAGAAAGGGAAATTCTCGGTTTTGTATACCCCATGCGTTCTAAGTTTATGTTTGCTTAGGGATAAGCAAACATTATAGTCTGGGGGATTTTGATCGTCTCGTTTTCATACATGTTTCTCGTATGATTTTAGAGATATTTATGAGATAGATGCAATGCTTACGTGTGATTTTGTATCCATTTTACTCATTTTCTTGTTTTTGTGATCTTAAACGTTATAATGAATATTTTATTCATTTCGGAGCTAAACAAAACGTACATGGGCCCAAGTATTAGCATCGGGGATCATAACGGAACAAACGCTCCAACACAGTCCACGCGGAGTGGAACTCATAGCCCGCACAGGCTACAACCTCCAGCAAACTCAACATGCGTCGGGGTGAAGAACAGCCCGCTCTTGCATGTTAGAACTTATTAGTTGGTTGAGGAACGAGTGGGTCGTAAGTCTTTGGGAATTCTAGTATTATTTATGGGAAGCTTAGACAAGTTTGCTAGGTTAGTTTTTTTGTTCATTCTCTATATCCAAATAATTATACTTAATATAGACGATGCTTTATTTCTTTCTCACGAGGATGATTTGATCGCATGAATTGAGCTTGTTTTGTAGAATAAGAGCGCACACTAACACTCCGCTATCGATAGGAATACTGCCTAAAAAGATGATCTAAAATCTGTATGGGTGCATCAACTTTGATACTCTTTTTATGGTTCGGGTCTAAGTGGTGGGTTCGCGATCATCTTTTTATGTCCTAAGAGCAAGACGCATAAAAACACCATTTACTCCACTGCACTCTTGAACGAGGTACAAGAGTATACCGTCATCGGTAGCTTGGGTCTAAGTAGAAGTTGAATCCCTTCAAATCCGACGTCCTAGAAGTCTAGTGTGTTTGCAATATCACTAAAAGAAGAATAAATGATAACGTCTATTTTTTAGTTAGTTTCATCATTCATTTGGATTTTACCAAGCATTACGGATCACTTAGTCCTCTTTAATCGTTTTCTCGTGTCCAGCACCTTCAGCACGCCTCGGACTCATCCTCAACCCGAGTGAACAACCTTGCTCCAATCACCCCACGCGGGGTGTCCATTTTAGCCAGCGCGGGCTCACTCCTCCAGCAGCTCCAGCCCGAGTCGGGCTCTTCACCAGCACGCACGGGGTTCCATTTGCCAGCCAGCCCGCGCGGGTCGTGTTCGTCACCTGCATAAACCGGAAAAGGAAATTTAGCAAAACAAGGAAAGGAACATGTTGGCTACTTAAACCAAAAGGAAATGTGGTTAGGTAAGAGAAAGGGGAGCTATATGGCTGGAAAATAAAGAGGAAACGTTGACAATTACACAAGACTTGAAAAACAAGAGATGAAAAAACACGGAAAAGGAAAACTACAGTTGCTGTAAGAAATAGAAAATTCCAGCCACTAGAGATGAAAGAAAGGGGACGGCCGAATGGGATAGAATAGAAGAAAGGAAAGAGGAGAAAGAGGGCTAAAAGGGGAGAGCTTCAGCAGCCCAATTCTTACAGAAACGAAGCAAGAAAACAGAGAACATGTAGAGAGAAAGAGAGGGAGCAGAACGCACACCAATACAAGGATGGAGCGACGAAGCCGGAGCGCGGAGGAGCTGTTGAAGATGACGGTAATAGAATAGGGAGGGATCTCATTCGTTATCCATGTTGAATATAGTTATCTTTCGTGTTTTTTTAAGTTCATGTTCGAGTAGGTCCATAGGAATGGGTTAGAAAGCTTTGCCGATATGTAATGAAGTTTTGTTATTAATGATTGGTTATAATATATGTTCGTTTCGTATTGATTGATTATTCGTAATGATTTTATTCTTGTTGGTTGCTTGAATGAATGATTATAGAAATCTAATTGCATTGGGAGATGAATTGGATTTTGGAACGTAGCCGTGATATGAAGTGCCAATTGATTTATAACCTTGGTCGGTCAGTTAATTGAACTTAGGAATATGGACAGCGATCTTAATGCATCTAGTAGTTGAGATTACACAGTTGGGAGATTGGTAGTACGCATGCTAGATAGTGGGTTGAGGCATTGGCAGAGCCATTCCCTAGGAAAGAACTTGAATTCCCCGAATACGTAACGATATCTATAACCATGATCTTGTCAGAACTTCGTTGCATCATCGTGCATCTCTCGAAACTTGTGGTGTTTAAATCATTGAGTTTAATACGTTAGTTAGTAAGTTAGTTTGTTTATCTTCATTCACATTCCAATCATCTATTGATTTTATACATCCTATTCATTAGTTTACTAGTTTTAGAGTTGATGCGATCCCAATTGGAACGACTCTCTAGACTAGGTTAGAAGAGATAGGTCTTGCTGCAACGAGTCGCACAAGGTTTGTGGGATGGATGGTCACACGAGAGTTGCGGAAGGCTCTCGGTTTACCGGTTCGTCTCCGATGGATATTACGCACCAACGAAGGACAAACAACCGCTGGATATTACACACCAACGAAGATGCTGGATATTACGCACCAACAGCCAAGAATTCACAAGAATTCGAAAAGAAAGATCAATAGATTGATTCCAAATTTTGATTGAAAGTTGGATGTGTTACAAAGGAGGGGATGGACGGCCATTTATAGAATCCTAGGCCATGCAAACATTAAATGAGACATTAATGGGTAATCTTCATGCAAGGCTACACATTACTACATAGAAAACATAAAACAAGAAGATAAACTTTGATAGACGTGCATGTTGGGGTGCGAACTCTTCTTAAAACCCCGGGTTATTAATTAGGTTGCGGGAAATAAGTGACTCGCGACCTCGTTAAAAATCCATCGTCGGAAAACCCCGTGGGACAAAACCGACAAAGGGAAAAGAGTACACGCGGGTCACTTTACTTAATTAATAACCGATGCGGGTCGGGATTCGGCTTGAATGACGTTCCTTAGGCTTGTGACATCACGTGAACTTCAATATTCTTCATGAGCGTGGACGGCCTTGAGAATTCCGATAATAGCGTCTTGAAGCTTCGCGGCCTTAGCTCGGGTCACGGGACCAGTTGGTATGATCAAAGCTTCTTGCTCCATAGCTCTTGCTCGGGTCACGGGACCAACGTACTTCGATTTGTTCGCGTCTCGGGCCGCGCTAGTGATGGTCGCGTCTCGGGTCGCACAGTTGGCGTCTCGGGTCGCGCATACGGCTTCTTCTTCCGCGCTGGTGGTCGCGTCTTCTTCTGCTTGGTTGGTCGCGTCCTCGACGTCTCCCAGGATCATATCAAGAGTTGCATCGATTCCTCGTGTTCGACCCTGGTTCTATATGATCCGTATTCTTGCGGAAGCGTTAGTCTAGGTAATTATTACTTGAGATTAACCACATCATGTTTTTGGCGTCGTTGTCGGGGAATTGATTATGGCTTTAGAGTTAGGATACGTTTGGATTAGGACTTAGTCCTTTTCGTATTTTTTATTTCTTTTGTTTTGAGTAAAATTCGTTTACTTCTTGGAACTCACACAAATTTTGTGTTTTGTTTTCTTATCTCGTGCAGCTCACTTGTGCATGAGAGGTACCGAAAGCGCTGATCTAGTTTACAACCAAATATCGATAGAACGCTCAGAGAATTAAGGAGACAAACGAGAGCTAGTGCAAGCCAACCGGTCACACACAAGTGCACCTAGACTTCCAAACCTAGATAGTAATCGAACCAAAGATTGTAGACAAGAGCGAAGAATAGTTAATGGCAGAACGTCGAGACTTAAACGTGCCACAAATGCAACCAAACGTGCCACAAATGCAACCAGCGATAACCTGTGGATCATACACGGTCCGTAGGCATACACAAACATTGTCATGCATCACTAGGAGAGACGCTCGTGTGGAATTACAGCCGGCATTCATATAGATTCTCGGTAATGCAGCGTTAAGAGGGAGACCCGCCGAGGATCCAAACCAACATCTTGACTTTAAGATGCTCTGCAGAACTATCAGAACCAGAGACGAAATCTTGGATGAGGACGTCATACTAGCTGCATTTCCATTCTCAGTGAAGGATAAAGCGCAAGACTGGTTAACCGACAAATTCCATATGATCATGGGAACAATTAGAAGAGAAATTCATAACGCGATTCTTCCCTCAGAGTAAAGCTTAGCTTGCCAAAAATCAAATTAACACATTCATCCAAGGGGTAGCTGAGAGTTTATACGAGGCGTGAGAACGATTCAAAGGCTATCAAAGCCTTTGCCCACATCACGGCATGGATAAGGGTTATCTCATACATAATTTTCTGCAAGGACTCATGGATAACACGAGGATTCTGATCATAGCTGCCGCTGGAGGTTCCTTAAGTAACCTCTCATTTCCACAGATCGAGGACCTAATCGATCGTATGGCTGATGAAGGCCGCAATACCACTGGAGAATATAATCGCAACACTCCAGCATGGGTAGGTCGGTTTAGCCAAGATGAAGGATCAAGTCGCTGGAATTTACAATCTTCTATCCGAGTCATGGCATCCACAATATTCAGAGAAATTAGAGGATCATGAAGTCCAAGGGTATGAAGAAGTAAACTACGTGAGCAATGAACAGCCTTTGGGAAGCACGTACAATCTCGGATGGAGAAATCACCCAAATTTCTCCTACAAGAATTCCGGCGGTGCATTGAATGCACAACAACTATCGGGAAACTTTCAGCCACAAGTGATGCAAAGGAATCAGAATTTTCAGCCAATGACGCAGCCCCAAACCCAGAATTACCAGCCACGTGCGCTTCCTCCTCCGCAACAAGAAGCTAACGCCAATATCACGTCTATGCTAGCTCAACTCATACAAGGACAAAAAGATCTATACAATGAGTCTAGAGGGATGAGAGCAGAACATGAAGAGGTAAAGAAACAATTTGTGGAGATGAAGACGCACCTAAAGATCTTGGATACCCAAGTCGCACAACTCGCTGCGAACTCATCTCAACCGCAAGGAGTACTACCAGGGCGACCGGACGCAAATCCTCGTGAACAAATCCACGCCATTCACTTAAGGAGTGGTAAGAAATTGGATCAGCCTACTCATTTGAGGTTTGAAAAGGGAAAATCATCTAGTGCGGTGGCGGAAAAGGGCAGCAACGTCGAAGAGCACAAAGAGGAGGAAGAGGAGCCGAAATACGTCAAACCCGAACCGAGGCCTCCTCCCTTGCCGTTCCCTCAATGCCAATGCAAAAAGAACGAGAATGCTCATGTTGCAAAGTTTGCTGAGATGTTGAAGAAAATGCACATCACCATTCCACTCCACGAAGCGTTGAAGAAGATTCCTTCATACGCCAAGTTCCTCAAAGATGTGGAGACGGAAACCGTCATGGTGAGTAACTCGAGGCTCCAGTGAAACCTACCCAAGAAGATGCCCTATCCAGGTATATTCGTGATCCTTTGTAATATAGGAGAATATGAAATTAACCATAAACTAATCGATGTTGGAGCAAGCGTAAGCGTGTTACCATTGTCATTATACGAGAAAATCGATCTTAGGGATAGGATGGATCTTCGACCTACACGAATGGCGCTCACCATGGCTGATCGAAGCATAAGAATACCCGAGGGCATGCTGGAAGACGTGCCTTTGCAAATGGGGAATTTCTTCGTACCGGTCAACTTCGTCGTCTTGGATATGGAGGAGGACAAGAAAATCCCAATCATCCTCGGTAGGCCGTTTCTTAATACGGCCAAGACGATCATACATTGTGCAGAAGGTAGACTCACATTGAAGTTTGGAGATGAATAAGTGGAGTTTAATTTGAACGACACGCTCAAACAGCCTTGTATGGTAGACTCTGTATTCTACATAGACGTCTTTGAGAAACTAGCCGAGGAAGTTATCGAAGAGTTTGGAAACATGGATTCTCTTGAGATGGCTCTTTTAGCTGCTGGAGAGGGACTTTATAATGACCCTAACGAAGTGAAACATTACACGAAGCTGCTGGACGACGGAAAGAAGAATGAGATCCCAAACATCGACGTAGATGCACTATGAGCAGATTTCTGTGCGATTCGAGCACAACAGGACGTAACCCAAGAAAAAGATGGAATTTCGGACAATCCTTATCAATGAGACTTCTCAAATCACAAACACATAAGCACATCTGAAATGGGAATGGATTCAACTCAAGAAAACGTCATAAACAAGTGCACAAACCTCCGCGCATTCCAGACAGATTCCAGCGCGCCGCAAGCAGCTTACAACGCGAGTTCAACTACTTCTGATATGTCTAATAGCCAAACAAGCGTCCAAAACCTGACTGGAGTGTTGACAAAGCCCCAAAAGTTGAGTTGAAGCCCTTACAACAAGGGTTGAGGTACGAATTCCTTGGACTTGAATCTACTTATCCTGTGATAGTGAATGATAACCTAGACGAATCCCAAAAAGCACGATTGCTAGAAGCCCTTAGAAAGTATAGGGATGCCATATGTTATACATTAGAGGATATTAGGGGACTTAGTCCAGCCCTTTGCATGCATAGGATTTACTTAGAAGATGACTCTAAGATCTCCATTGAACATCAACGTAGATTAAACCCGAACATGATGGAAATAGTTAAGAAAGAGTTCCTTAAGTTGTTAGACGTCGGAATTATATATCCTATATCGGATAGTGCGTGGATAAGTCCTGTACAGGTAGTTACAAAGAAAGGATGCATCACCTTCGTCCCAAACGCGAACAACGAACTGATTCCGACAAAAACGGTCACAGGATGGCGCATGTGCATTGACTACCGCAAGCTGAATGCCAACACTCGGAAAGATCACCTCCCTTTACCTTTCATTGATCAAATGCTGGAACTTTTAGCTCTTCACTTCTATGTTTTTCTTGATGGTTATTCAGGTTTCGTTCAGATACCGATCCATTCGAACGATCAAGAAAAGACGACGTTCACATGCCCCTTCGGTACATTCGCCTATCGTCAGATGCCTTTTTGTTTGTGTATTGCAGCTGCTACTTTTCAGCGGTGTATGACCTCTATCTTCTCCAATGTAAATGGTGAAATTATGGAAGTGTTCATGGACGATTTCTCGGTTCATGGACCTTCCTTTGATGTTTGCCTAACCTATCTGTGTAAAGTGTTGGACATGTGCGTAGAAGCGATTCTTGTGTTGAATTGGGAGAAGTGTCATTTTATGGTTCGCGAAGGCATCGTGTTAGGGCATAAGATATCAACAAGGGGAATAGAGGTTGATAAGGAAAAAATAGAGGTTATTGAGAAGCTGCCACCTCCTAGGAACGTTAAGGCCATCCGTAGTTTTCTAGGTCATGCGGGGTTCTATAGACGGTTCATCAAAGATTTCTCGAAGGAATCTAGAACCCTCACTGATCTATTAGGCAAATGCAAGCTGCATTTGAAAAGTTGAAGAAGGCGTTGGTTTCTCTACCCATCATACAACCGCCGAATTGGGAGCTTCTGTTTGAGCTCATGTGCGATGCGAGCGATTATGCGGTTGGGGTACTGTTGGGTCAGCAAAAGGATCAGATGTTGCACGCCATTTATTATACTAGTCGAACATTAGATAACGCCCAATGCAACTACTCCACAACCGAGAAGGAGTTACTTGCAATCGTCTTTGCGTTTAAAAAGTTCCACTCATACCTAGTTGGCTCCAAGGTAATAGTTTACACGGATCATCTGCCTTAAGTTACCTACTCACAAAGAAAGATGCAAAGCCGAGGCTCATTAGATGGATCTTACTTCTGCAAGAGTTTGCTCTTGGAATAAGGAATAGGAAAGGAACCGATAATGGGGTAGCTGATCATCTTTCACGCCTTGAAATCCCCCAGTGCGTTCCTATCGACGACTATCTCCGAGATGATGCGGTAATTTCCTTGACTTGCGCTTCCATTGAATGGTATGCTGACTTTGTGAATTACTTAGCTTGTGAAGTACTACCGGAAGGGCTGAATTACAATAGAGAAAGAAGTTTCTCCATGACGTCAAGGCGTACTGTTGGGATAAGCCATATCTTTTCAAGAGAGGCACAAACGGAATCTTTAGGCGTTGCATCCTCGAATAAGAAGCTCCACACATACTTTCACGTTGCCACTCCTCAAGCTATGGAGGACACTTTGCTGCAGCTAAGACAACCGCAAAGGTGCTGCAAGCAGGCTTCTGGATGCCCACAACTACGTCGCATCATGCGACAATTGCCAAAGGACAAATAATATTTCTAAACCCCATGAAATGCCACAACAATATATTCTAAAGGTTGAGCCATTTGATGTATGGGGAATATAGTTCATGGGCCCGTTCCCGTCCTCATGCATAAACCTCTATATACTAGTCGTGGTGGACTACGAAACGAAGTGGGTAGTAGCTTTGGCAAGTCCAACAAACGACTCCAAACCAGTAACCAAGATGTTCAAACATGTCATATTCCCATGTTTTGGAATCCCGAGGGTTGTGATCAGCGATGGAGGTAAGCATTTCGTGAACCACATCATAGAAGGGCTGTTGAAGATGTACGGTGTTCGACTTAGGATAGCACGCCATGTCACTCTCTAACCAGCAGCTAAGTTGAAGTTTCTAATCGAGAGGTCAAGTCGATTTTTGAGAAGACGGTCTCTATGTATAGGAAGGATTGGGCTCTGAAACTCGACGATGCATTATGGGCTTATCGTACATAATTCAAAACGCTAATCGGAATGACTCCATTTCAGCTAGTGTACGGTAAGGCATGCCATGTACCGGTCGAGTTAGAATATCGAGCATATTGGGCGATGAAAGCACTTAATTATGATTACAAGTCAGCTGCTGAGAAACGGATGCTACAGCTCCATACTCTAGAGGAGATGCGCCTCCATTCATGCGATGATAGACACATAGTCCAGCGCACATTCGAGGTAGGTGACTCGAGTACTTGTTTTAAATTCATGTTTGAAACTTTTTCCAGGAAAACTCAAGTCACACTGGTCCGAGTCGTTCACAATCAACAGGGCGCTATCGAGCTGATGGGAAACGACAGCACATTCAAAGTGAACGCCCAACGTTTGAAACTCTACAACGCGGACAACATGGACATCAATCGAACTGCCTTTGCTCTTTCCGAGCCAACACATGAGTAGAGTGTTTTGGTCAGGCTCATGACCTTAAACAAGCGCTTCTCGGGAGACAACCCGAGTCCCATATCCTTTTAGTTATTTCGTTTTAGTTTATTGTTTAAATTCGACTCTTATTCTCTTCACAAGCATGCTCCTTACCAACAACCCTGATGTATCGTACTGGCTCCTTTGGATTGTGTGACTTTTGTTACAGGTTTTCCACTTCAAAATCATTTACAACATAAGAAAAGATGGGTATGCCCATTTGCATCAACTCGGGACAGCAAGCACACATCAGGTGCACGCGTTCCTATCTATCGTATTTTTCCCCGAGTTTTTGCATGTTAGTCCTTCTCTTAGGTTTTGAACACCGGGATGGTGTTCTGTTGAAGTCTGGGGGGTATTCTTCAAATGTCATGATTGTTATTAGGATTTAGATGTTGAGTTCTTCGTTTTGCTTTTTGCTTTTACGTTAGTTTTGTTAGGATTAGATGGACGGATATCTAGTACGAGAAATTTGGATCTTTAGTAACCTCTGTGAAACTTTATCAAATCGGGAACAAAAGTCCAGGTTTGCTGAAACACACCTTTAGATATCGATTAGTTAGTGGTTGTGCACAAGTCCATAGCCTATAGTCGTATTCCTCCCTTTAGACTTCAATCGCAAGCACTTATATCTTCGAGCATACCTTTCATTCTTTATTTTGTTTCGATCATTATATTTCCACGCACTTACACTGCGTCGTCAATAGACTAAGTTGTTTAACTTTTTCAACCCTACATTGACATAAGTGCATCAACATTGATGGTTCGGGTATAAGTGGTGGGTTCGAGGTGGTTTTTCTACGTCTTAACGGTTAGAGTCGATGCGTAATCACAATAGATCAATCAAAAGAAAAAAAAAGGAAGAAAAAAAATCAGCAATGACGCAACCTCTTCACTCTGTTAAGGTTACAAGACCTTATGAGTGTGCCAATTGGCAACCTGGGTCTATGTAGAAGGTTGTCCTCTTCAACTCCGATGTCCTAGAAACTGAGTGCGAATTTAAAAAAAATGTGTGGAAACAGAAAAGAAGAAAAAGAGAACCGAAAAAAGAAAAAAAGTAATTTTCTAAAGAATGGTATCGAACTGTTTGCGCATTAGAATAGGTATGGAGATCTCTTCGATGTTGTCTAGGGGTTAGTGAAATGAACTTAAGATATGTGTAGGATTGCACGGTTAGTAGCTCTCGGTAGATAATGGTCTAAATTCGGTGTGCTTAGAACTATGTTTGTGTGACGCGTCGTTGCGTAGGGTGGCTGACTTTTCGAGTTGATTGTGCTAGTTTCCGGTTATTCTCTAACTTCTCTCTTGTTTCGTTCTAGTCTTGGTCGAGAACGAGGAAAGGTTTGATAACCTGTATTTTGTTATAGTATTTTTGTCTATTTTCATAGTTAGTTTCATTATTCCTTTGGATTTTACCAAGCATTAAGCATCACTTACTCCTCTTTCATCGTTTTCTCGTATTTTGCAGTGAACAGAAATACCGGGACACAAACACGAGCGAATGCCCCAAAACATGCACGTTCCATATCATAGGAAAAGTAACCAGTGGGTGGATACCTTAGCCTGCTCAGGCTCAATGTCCAGCACGTTCAGCACGCCTCGGACTGATCCTCAACCCGAGCGGACAATCTTGCTCCAATCACCCTACGTGGGGTGTCCGTTTTAGCCCGCGCGGGTTCACTCCTCCAGAAGCTCCAGCCCGAGTCGGGCTCTTCAGCAGCACGCATGGGGTCCCATTTGCCAGCCAGCCCGCGCGGGTCGTGTTCGTCAATTGCATAAACAAGAAAAGGAAATTTAGCAAAACAAGAAAAGTAACATGTTGGCTACGTAAAACAAAAGGAAATATTGTTAGGTAAGAGAAAGGGGAGCTACATGGCTGGAAAATAAAGAGGAAACGTAGACAATTACACAAGAATGGAAAAACAAGAGATGGAAAAAGTCGGAAAAGGAAAACTGCAATTGTTGTAAGAAATAGAAAATTCCAGCCACTAGAGAGGAAAGAAAGGGGACAGCCAAAGGGGAAAGATTATAGGAAAGGAAAGAGGAGAAAGAGGGCTAAAAGGGGAGAGCTTCAGCAGCCCAATTCGTACAGAAACGAAGAGAGAAAACAAAGCACACGTAGAGAGAAAGAGAGGGAGCAGAATGCACACAAAGACAAGGATGGAGCGACGAAGCCGGAGCGCGGAGGAGCTATTGAAGAGGTCGGTAATAGAATAGGGAGGGATCTCATTCGTTTTCCATGTTTAATATAGTTATCTTTCGTGTTTTGTTTTCTAAGTTCATGTCGGAGTTGGTCCATAGCCATGTGTTAGAGAGCTTTGCCGATATATAATGAATTTTTGTTCTTAATGCTTTGTTATAATATTTGTTTGTTTCGGATTGATTGGTTATTCGTAATGCTTTTATTATTGTTGGTAGCTTGAATGAATGATTATAAAAATGTAATTGCATTGGAAGATTAATTTGATTTTGGAACGTAGCCATGATATGAAGTCTCAATTGATTTAGAACCTTGGTCGGTCGGTTAATTGAACTTAGGAATTAGGACAGCGATCTTAATGCATCTAGTAGGTGAGATTACGCAATTCGGAGATTGGTAGTACGCATGCTAGATAGTGGGTTTAGGCATCAAGAGAGTCATTCCCTAGGAAAGAGATTGAACTCCCCGAATACATAACGATATCTATAACCGTGATGTTGTTAGAACTTCGTTGTATCATCTTGCATCTCTCGAAACCTATGGTGTTTAATTCATTGAGTTTAATCCATTAGTTAGTTAGTTTATCTTCATTCACATTCCAATCACCTATTGATTTTACACATCCTATTCATTAGTTTACTAGCTTTAGAGGTTCATCGATTCCTCGTGTTCGACCCTGGTACTATACAATCCGTATTCTTGCGGAACATTAGTCTAGGTAATTATTACTTGAGATTAACCACATCAACAAAGAAAGAAAAAAAATTGAATGAAAGAATGAAGAGGATCGAGAATAAAACAAGTATCCTCTTTTATTATGTTATTAGCATTTGTTTGAAGTCTCGTTTAGTAGAGAGAAATGAGGTTTCTCACTTAGGTCGTCTTCCATGTACTTTCTTACAGGTAGCCAAGGTGAACCTAAGATGAAGACTGAAAGTTACTAGACCAAAATTTGCTCTAACTTGTTTGATGATCGATTTGGTTTGCTTTAGCGGTGTATCTAGGAGAAAAGGAAATTCTCGACTTTTATATCTCCCACGTGTTCCACGTTTACATTTGCTTGATGGATAATCCTTGCTACAACCGAGCCGAAAGACTCCTCTACACAAGGCGTGTGCAATGACAGGTCCCACGAGAGTTACCGAAGATCGTCTTCAAGGATATGACGCACCAAGAAGATCAAACTTGTGTTGAATATTACACACCAACAATGCTGGATATTACACACCAACAATGTAGATTTTTTATTATCGGAAATCAGAGAGTTCTAATTTCCCAGACCACTCTACCGCAAGTATATGGTACGTGTAGTACCAGGATCGAACTCTTGGAACTTTGTGCAACGTTAGAACTAAGAATTCAGGAGAAGAAGATCGCTCAATAGATGGTTATTGGGCTCGAAAATACAGATAATAAAGAATGACGAGACTAGACTCAACAAGATAGAATACCACGGGTTTCATGAATGCAAGACATGCAATGGATATTTCTATGGAACATGAAATCGGTTATATCAATCGATTGGGAACTAAACTTAAAATTTACTACCTAAGGAATCAACGTCACTCATCTCTCGATGCACTGCGGAACGTCTAGATGCATGAAGAACGAGTGGGGAGTTTCTACCTTAACTATCAGAAAGGACTCTCTCAATGCCTAAATCATCTACCTAGAGAATCAACGTGACTCATCTCTCGATGCAGTACGGAACGTCTAGATGCATGAAGAACGATACGGAACAATAGCCTCTTTTATCAGAAAGAATGGAAACTCGACCTCTATTGACGGAAGTGACTTTTTCGATGCCTAAATCCACTATCTAGGAGATAAACGTACTCACCTCTCGATGCAGTAAACTTATATCCTAAACGCATGAAGAACAATGGGAGTTCTACCGTTCCTAAATGGACTAACCGATCGCTAGATTCTCATTAATCTAATTCATTTGAAGGGCAATTCCGAGACTCGAGTCTGACTCTCTCGATGCCTAGACGAATCTCTAATCTCATTCAAACGTGTATAATCTCGTTCGAAAGGATGGAGTCCCATTGAAACATGAAATCAACAAAGTATGAACGCATTACACACACTACAACCTATCGAACCACACGATTGAATGAAACCGAAATCAAGCATTAAAGAACCAAACAATCGATTACATTGACATCCATATCCCATGGTAAAGAAAACTACTCAGAACTCATAGTGAAACCAACACAAACGAAGTAAATGTTCATCTTCCCTTTCCCTCCGAGCGTGGCTTTGGACGAATCCTTCGCATGGCTGAAGTCTTCACCTCTGTCGTGTTCTCTCCTCTTCTCTCGTCTCTCGTCTCCTACTCACTCATCTCTCCTCTCATGTCCTCTTGTCCGTGTATGTTGCTTGGTTGTTGGCATGCAAGCCCGACCGTGCTCATGTAAACGCCCATCCGTGCATGCATTCTCCTTGAATGCCTGACCGAGCATGGAACAAGCCCGGGCTGGACCAAGAAAAGGAACTGAGTTTCAATGAAACTTCCTATTGGTAGATTGACCTATCCACAATCAATAAAGAACAAGAAGAAGATGAGGATTGTTCTAGATTGAAGCAAGAAATTTAGTTAGAAGGGATATATGTCAAAGGAAAATACACAATCAAGAATGTGCTGCTCAAAAAGAATGAAAGAGTGGTTGTGCTATAAATTCTAGTTACAAACCAATATTGCTTGAAATTTTCCACAGCAGCCCTATTGAAGGACATGCTGGACAACACAAGATCATAAATAGTTTGACATTGGAAATATATTGGAAAGGACCAAAGAAAAATGCCAAGAACAAATTTGGTCGATGATCAACATCAATTTATTTGAAGAAGAGGATGCCTTTATTATAGAATACTTGAAGAAATATGATAAAGTGAACACGGTGGTGGCATATCATAGTAGACACACAGTGGAAGTCAATGAAAATATTTGTATAAAAATGGAGACAACAGCAATGCCATCACTCAAGGTACAACAATCACCATGCTCAATGTACAACTCAAACTCTATAGCTGAAGAAAAGAAAAAAAATTGACTCTGGTGATATAATTCAGCCACACGGTGATTCATGCGAGAAAGGAGATACAAATTGGTATCAGTTCCATTTCTTTATCTTTATTCTTGAAGTTCAAACCACTATGGCTTCCACTGTCCTCAAAGACCCACAAATCTGCAATCACTCCTAATGTGTTACAACTTGGAATAATGGATGACCTCACAATGAATTCACGAGGGATAACTAAGCTTCCCCCTTGAGGACAAGGTGAATTCTGAAGGGGAAGGACATGATAAGAACCCAATAACTTAGCTTGTCAAGAGAAGTGAATGCAAGATGTTATCCAACTCATCCAAGGACAAGGAGCTAGCTCGGCCAAGCAAGAAGAAAGATTAAAGAAGAATAACAATAAGGCAAGAAGAAAGAATGCTAAAGGTTGGATCGGACAAAGCAAGTTATTCAATTCTTGAAGTCCTTGTAATTCGTTTAGCCTTGATTCTTGAGTTTTGTTTGTCTTCAAATTCTATTAAAAGAATATATTGGCTTACCCAATGGAGATGTGATATCCATTACACCATAGGAGATTGGTGATCTCGAACACACCACAACACACACTTTACTCCTTCGTTCAATTCGTTTCATTCTTAGTTTCAAGACTGATTGGAGTCTTATCTATTCGGTATTAAAGCATATCAAATGGACTTGGGAACCTATCATATTTGCATCGCAAGAGTATGTATATCTGGATTTACACTGCAAAAGCATGTACATCCACTTTAAGATGATTGAATTTCCCAAAGAACTAATATACACTTTCCATAATCTTTATTTTCCTCATGTATGATAATTCTTTTATATTTGAAATTTTAATTTACTTTACTTTTCACACCTATACTTACTTTCGTTGTTTATGACTGAATTTTTATTTTATAAATTGATAGTTTAAATTCCTATGTTTGACTCTGGTACAACATGATCCGTATCTTTGTGGAATTTCTAGTCTAGATATAAATTTTAAAATTTGAAATGTTTAGATCAGACCTAGACAATGCATTAGTAACAAAATTCATATTACTAAGGAATTAGGTAGTGTAGCAAGAATGTGTAAGGTATTGTAATACAATTGTACCATCAAATAGACACAAAGTTGTAATAGCTAATAGGTCACGATGGCCATAATATTTTACACAAACGTAGGTAAGTTTCCACAGTAACTCTAGGATAATGCCATTGTGTTGATATATGTATATATATATATATATATTGCAATTGATTTCATCAGCAAACTTATATCTAAAACTATAAAATAATATAAACATACTTACTCATATTTAATATCTTCGAGATCTTTTTTTTTTCAAGATCAAAAGATGTTTTGAAGGTTTTATGGTATTTGCTACAAACCAATTGAAATACACAAGGAGCGGTAAGTTATATTGTCCATAATGTAGGTGTATAAATTTAAAAATGTTTAGTGTATAAGTTGTGTTAATACACATATACAAAAAAGTGATTTTGTGAATACGTACTATATTTGGATTGATCATGTTAAAGATATGAGCACAATGACAAGAATTTTTTTAATAACTAGATGTTGTTTATACTAACTTTGAATCAAATAGTCATGAAATTACTTTTGACGATCGTACTCATCATAATGGATATATGAAATTATAGGGGAAGTTTTCAAGTTCATCTAATTATACATGATAAAAATATGAACGAAGAATTGTTCAACGCTGAAACTAAACAAGTTGTTTCAGCTACTTTGTTTAGAAAAATCACCTTTGTATGAAGGTTGTGCTAACTATTTAAAGTTATCACAAACAACTACATTAATAGGATTAAAGCAAGTTGCAATAACACAAAATATTGAATGGATCTAATGTATCGTATATTGCAAGATCTTTTGCCCAAAGGTAACATTGCCACCAATTTTTTAATGCTATATAAAAGCCCATTATATTTCTCGTAATGCGACATGAAAAAATTGTTTGTGCAAATAGTTGTATGATCCTTAGAAAAGACAATATAAATCTTTTGAATTTTCGTTTTTGCGCAAATCTAAGGAAAATAAATCCATACAAGAATAAATGTTCTACAGGGCAATTTTAAAAAAAATTAATGAGGCTAAACATATTAAAACGTATAAAATTACATATGACATGGCATGCAAAACAAAACTTTGTAGTTAAATAAGTTCAATTTACCTTATACGGGAAAGCATGGAAGTATGTTGTCGAGGTATATCCTTGCTTTGTTTATGAAAAAACTAATTATTACATAGTATTTTGCATAAATAGTGAGGTGTGAACTATCAAGCAAATAAAATGTCTAATATTCACTTACCGCAAGGACACCTACCGTTGTAATACCAGGATCGAAATCTAGGGAATAATAAACCTAAGCTAAGAATATAATGAAACTCAGGCAGATGACATTGATGTCATGTGGGGTAAAATCTGAAAATACTAAACTGAAATATGACATCAATGAGGAAACACGAAAGACTTCATAATTAAGAACAGTACGGGCTTCGGGTTATCGGAATTGCAAGGGTGCAACCAACAAAAGATCATAATTGAATCGAACTTTCATGGTAACAGGGAATTCATGATCGTAAGTAGAGAACGGTTTTCTCGACACCTAAACTCCGTAACCATAATAACATGTAATCCTTCCTCTCGGCACTGATTAACACGTCATTACAATAGCATTAAGCATGAAATCCTAATTCTTGAGTCGATCAACCTAGATATCAGATTCTCATTAATCAAACTGAATAAATAATCAATCTTTCCGGATTAATAATCTAACCTCCCTATTAAACATGAAATCCTAAGTTACTGAGCGGCTAACACGAGTATAAAACCTTCATAGAATTGATTGTAGAACCAAAATACAAGAAACTTTGAAAGATCTAAGCATTAATAAACATAAGCATCCCTTACAAAGTCGTTGTCCCTAACCCATAGCCAAAGATTTACTCACTCATGGAGTTTGCTGTGAAAGAAAAGAAAACAACAATAAACAAGATAAAAAGTAGGGAATACCATGTCTCGGACTTCCCTATCTCGTCACCAACGTTCTAATGGTGTTTCCTTGGTTCCCAACTCCTCATGAGCTCTCCTCTATGTCTTTTTTATCCCCCTTGTTCTTATTGGCTTTCCATGTATTTATAGCCGGCGCTAGCTGATGGTGGAAACCAGAGGTTTTAATTTCCTAGACAACTCTACCGCAAGTATACGGTACGTGTAGTACTAGGGTCGAACTCTGGGGACTCAGTGCAGCATTAGAACTAAGAATTCAAAAGAAGAAGATCAATCAATAGGCGGTTATCGAACAGGAAAATAAAGAATATAAAGAATGACAGGATTAAACTCATTAAGATAGTGTACCACGGGTTTCGGGAATGACAGGACATGCAAAGTGTTTCTATAGAACATGAAATGGGTTTATATAAATCAATGGGGAACTAAAATCTAATCCACTAACTAGAGAATCAACGTCACTCATCTCTCGATGTAATGTAGAACATCTAGATGCATGAAGAACGAGTGGCGAGTTCTACCTTAATTACCAGAAATGACTCTCTCGATGCCTAAATCCTCTATCTAGGGAATCAACGTGACTCATCTCTTGATGCAGTATAGAATGTCTAGATGCATGAAGAACAATACAGAACTCTAACCTCTTTTGTCGGAAACAATGGGAACTCAACCTCTATTAATGGAAGTGACTCTCTCAATGCCTAAATCAACTATCTAGGAGACAAACGTACTCACCTCTCGACGCAGTAAACTTATATCATAAATGCATGAAGAACAATGAGAGTTCTACCATTCCTAACTAGATTAAACATTTGAAGGCTAATTGATGCGCGTTTTCTCAAGTAATAAATTACGTAGACTAAAGCTTCCGCAAGGATACGGATCGATGTAGCATTAGGGTCGAACACAAGGAATTGATGCAACTCTAAAGCTAGTAAGTAATCAATAAGACGTGTGAAATCAAATAGTGGATGGGATGCAAATGCAAACTAAACTAAACTAATGATAGGAATGACTCAAAGACTAAACACCATAGGTATCGAGAGTAGCACAACGATGTAATGAAATTCTAACAAGATCATTGGTCTTAGATACTATCACGAGTTCAGGGAATTCAAGCTCTCCTATAGGAACTGACTGGCGTAGACTTGTCCACTATCTAGCATGCAGATGAAATCCTCGAATAGACTCGATAAATGAATGAAATCTAATAAATCTAATGAAAACTATACCTAAGAATGACATAAAAACTACTACGGATTACGTGTTATCAAATACTCTCTAACCTATGGTAATAGATCTACTTGGACATGAACTCAGAAAACGAAACATAAAAGAATACTAAATTCGACATAGAAAGAGAATAAGAATGCTCCCTATTCATCAACCGATGTCTTCAATAGATCCTCCATGCTTCGGATCCCTCGTTCCGTCCTTCTCGATCTCTCCAAATCTGTCCTCTAATGTCTATGAATCGTCCCCCCTTCAATCTTGTTCGAAACTCCTTTATTTAGATCTGATCTTTCCTAGTTTGGCCGTTCTAAATCTTAGGAGTTAGTTAAGATAAACAAGGGCCCCAGCGGTCACAGCTTCTACCCACTCGTGCAGGCCTTGTGCCCGACCGTGTGCACTCATTTTAGCCCGAGCGGGCAGCTATGCCCGAGCATGTTCCTCTTCAGCCCGAGTCGTGCAAAACTACGGTGAGTTTTGGCCACAATTAGCCCGAGCGGGCACTCCAATTCCACCCGAGCGGGCACACCTTCTTGGTCGTGTTCCTTGAGTGCCCGAGTCGTGCAAAGCTACGGGGTTGTCATGGCATCAATTACTCGAGCGGGCACACTTCCAATGCCCGAGCGTGCATATCCTAAGATGTTGTTTCCACTCCTGTCGCTCGGTGTTTGAATGTTCACTTGAATCCATGGCCTTGCACAAGTTGAACCTTGTCATTCAACTACGTTTTCGGGGTTAAATTGCCATAATCTCTCGTGTTTCTCCTCATGTCTTCGTTTCCTATGCAAAACACGAAATGTAGAAGAAGTCCTTAAATAAATAATCTACTCAAAACTAGACCTAAGAATCACGTAAATACTACAACAGATTACGTGTTATCAAACTAAACAACAATGGATACTAACACAAATACATCAAAGGATTAGCCTTCATGCAAAACAACGCGTCACATGAACGCAAGTCTAAGCGTACCAAGTTCAGACTTCTATCAATTCGAAAGTCTCGAACCATGCAATCCTACCAATGACTTAAGTCTAATCCGTACTCCTAAACAACGTCCAAGCGATCTCCATACCAACTCTCCTAAGCTTGAGATATCATTAAGCTCATACTATCGTTCTTATTCTTTTTTTTATTCTTTTTCTTTCTTCTTTTTTTATAGTTCCACGCTTGGTTCCTAGGACGTCAAAGTCGAAAGGGATGGCTTTCTACTTAGACCCAGGCTGCGTATGGCACACTCATAAGGTCTCGTAACCTTAGCAGAGTGAAGAGGTGTGTCATTGAAGAACATTTTTCTCTTTTTATATTGTACCAAAGAATACGCATCACTCTAACCCTTAGGACGTAGAATAGCGCCTCAACCCACCACTTAGACCCGAACCATCGATCTCGATGTACTCATGTCAATGAAAACCTAAAATAGTTAAGACTTATCCAAGGAGAGAACATTGACAGCGGAGTATAAGCATGTGGAATCTAATGAACGATAAAATCTATCACAATGCAACGAATAATCGGAATACACGGAGATATGATACTTGGTACCGAAACCTAGGAGGTGAATGTAACTATAAGTCATGGTTTCAAGCACAATTACTCAACTGAACGGAATTAAGAAGACTTCTAAGCAAACCTAGACTATTGTTCACGATTCGACAAAGTAGCACAATAATGACTAAAGCTTGAAAATCCATGTTAGGTATCCATCCGTTTATTCCTAAAAAACAAAAATCAACATCTAATCCTAAAAAACAAAATTCAACATCTAATCCTAAAAAACAAAAATCAACATCTAATCCTAATCATCTAATCCTAATCATACGAGTACTCCCCCACGAGTACTCCCCCCAGACTTAAATGAAACACCGTCCCGGTGTTCAAAACCTAAGAGGATATCGCAAACAAAACAACGGGAAAATAAGAGTTGGAACGTGTGCACCTTGTGTAACTTGCAATCCCGAGTTTGTGTCTCCTCCTCAAGGATGATATGGACGTTGAAAAACCTGTGAAAAAGAATAACACAATCCAAAAGAAGGAATACTAACCCA
>CM071872.1:11699707-11724480 GCA_036759665.1 Gynandropsis gynandra | reverse complement strand
GAAGAAGAGGTATCCGATGTGCTTTTCCATTGCCATTCTTCTGACTATGCCGGACATTTTGCCGCCGCTAGAACGACAGCGAAAGTTCTTCAAGCCGGATTCTATTGGCCTACGCTCTTCAGGGACGTTCACAGGTATGTCTCAGCTTGTGACGTATGTCAAAGGACAGGAAATATCTCTAGAAGACAGGAGGGACCTCAGCAATATATCTTGGAAGTCGAGCCATTTGATGTATGGGGCATCGACTTCATGGGACCATTTCCTTCGTCTTACGGAAATCAATACATCTTGGTCGCTCTAGATTATGTGACGAAATGGGTGGAAACACTAGCATGCCCAACCAACGATGCCAAGGTAGTCACCAAGCTCTCTAAACGAATCATCTTTCCTAGATTTGGCGTTCCAAGAGTTATGATTAGTGAAGGAGGAAAGCACTTCATCAATCGGGTGATCGAGACACTATTGGCGAAATACGGAGTGAAGCACAAGGTCGCCACACCCTATCACCCTCAGACAAGTGGACAAGTAGAAGTATCCAATCGAGAAATCAAGTCCATCCTAGAAAAGACCGTCTCAAGATCCCGACGAGATTGGGCTCTGAAGCTAGATGATGCAGTTTGGGCTTTTAGAGGAGATGCGACAAAATGCCTACGAGAACGCAAAGATTTACAAAGAGCGTTCCAAGAAATGGCATGACAAGCACATTCTCCAACACTCGTTCAAAGCAGGTGATCAGGGGCTTCTATTCAATTCCCGCTAGAGGTTATTTCCAGGAAAGCTCAAGTCGCGATGGTCGGGACCTTTCACGGTAAAAGGAGTTTCACCACATGGAGCCGTGGAATTAGACAACGGGATTGGGGGAACATTCTTGGTGAATGTACAAAGAGTGAAGGCATATTGTGCTGATAGAATGGATGACGGAACGGGCAACTTGCCTCTTTCCGACATTACATGCGTATGAAGACGCTAGGGTCGAGCTAAAGACCGAAAACAAGCGCTTCTCGGGAGGCAACCCGAGCCACATATCCTCTTTCATCTTCATTGTATTTCTGTTTTCGAACCTCTTTTTAAACATGGACAATTTTTTTAGGACTTAGGGTTTTAGTAGACTTATGATTTTTGTTGCACGGTTTTCCTCGCTTTCTTTTTCAGTTTTGCAGCAAATACCCGGTCGGGTAGACCATATCACCCGCGCGGGCTAGGTTAAATTCAATAAGGCACGATCGGGCGATTTCATGAGGCCCGCACGGGCACAGTGCGGATGAGTCACACAATTCAGATGTATCACGATTCGAGAGAGCCACACACATCAAGTGTACCCGTTATCTTTTTTATATTTTCTCAGATTTTTAGCATGCGGGGATCCCTCTTAGATTTCGAACACCGGGACTGTGTTCCATTCAGGTCTGGGGGGTACTCTTCATATTTAGTGATAGGATTTGTATTTAGAGTGACATATTTGTGTTTAGGATTAAGTTTAGAATTAGGTTTAGGAATAAGATGGATACCTAGTGAAATTTTCTCGAGCTTTAGTCATGTTTTGCGACATCGTCGAATCGTGGATAATGGTCTAGGTTTGCTTAGAAGCCTTTTGATACCGATTAGTCGAGTAGTTGTGTTTGAAGCCCTTGATCGAAAGTTGAATTCACTCCTTAGGTTTCGGTACCAAGTAGTTATATCTCCGTGTATACCGTCTAGCCTTAGCTTAGTTGATATATTCATACCGTTCATGAGTTAGATTCCACACGCTTATACTCCGATGTCATCTAGGATAAGTTTTTGACTATTTCGAGTTAGGATTGACATGAGACATCAATGTTCGATGGTTCGGGTCTAAGTGGTGGGTAGAGGCGCTTTTCTACATCCTAAGGGTTAGAGTGTTGCGTAATCAAGAAAAGAAAAAAACGAAAAAAAAAATAATAAAGTCTTCAATGACGCACCTCTTCACTCCGCTAAGGTCACGCGACCTTATGAGTGTGCCATAGGCAGCCTGGGTCTAAGTAGAAAGTCATCCCTCTTCGACTTCGACGTCCTAGGAACAAAGCGTGGACCTAAGTATCGAAAAGAAAAGATAAAAGAATAAGAACGAGAAAAAGCGATTTTAATGATATCAAAAGCTTAGGAATAGGTATGGAGATTGCTTGGACGTTATCTAGGGTTGTGAAGTAGACTTAGATTTTTGGTAGGATTTCATGGCTCAGCACTTTCGGTAGATATAAGGCTATACTCGGTACGCTTAGGCCTTTGTTCATGTGACGCATTGATTTGCGGAATGACTAATCCTTCGAATTTTTTATGCTATTATCCATCATTATTAGATTCTTCTGGTACTTGACTTTAGTTTTGTTTGAGGACAAACAAAGGTTTAGGTCTGGGGGAGTTTGATAACACTAAAAGTGTATCGATTTTAGGCTAGGTTTTAGAATCATTTTGGCATATATTTTATAGTTAGATTTACATTTCCGATACGATTATCTTTTACATACGCTCGTTTTGTTGGATTTCAAGTTTTTAGGCGACAAGGCCTAAATGAGCGTAAATAGACGGATTCCTGAGCAAAACCAGGCATTTTGAAGATAAATTCATTTGGAGCCAAAATAAAGCCTCTGAACTCAACGGAACACCCGAGCTACAAGCGGAAAAGAGCAAAATCAAGGAATCAAGAGAGTCTGATCGGGCACCAAGGTCTACCCGCTCGGGTAAAACCTACAGGGTTTATTTGCACACCTTGCACGACCCGGGCACGAAGGCAACATGATCGGGTAGCCAGACTCGATCGGGCGCAATCAGGGTACCCGCTCGGGCGTTAATTCCTCCCAAAAATCCCCGAGAATTTGCACGACTCGGGCCGCTCAACCACGCGATCGGGTGCTGATGCCCGATCGGGCATGAAGGAGTACACGACCGGGCGCGCCTCTGCACGACCGGGTAAAAGTGGTGCCCGAGCGTGCCGCGTATCTCGCAACAACCTAGATCTTGCATTCAAACGAGCTAATTAATAGACCAGAACGGATCTAGAGAAAGGGCGCGACGTACAGGGCAAGGAGAGGCTTGGAAAACATCAGGAATGGCTCGGGAGACACTGGAGAAGGAGAGAAGCATCAATCCACACATCGGTAACACAATAGGGAAGGCCGAGGCATCGGGTTTCCTAGGGTTTTATCATGTTTAGGGTTATGTTATCTTCTTTGATAGTAAACTCCATGTGTGAGTAGAGTCCCAACGATGGGTTACGGATATCGGATTGTAACGGATGAACAATGTTATGCGTTAATGTTTAGATCTATTGCATTTATCTTGATATTCAGTTCTACAATCAACATTATCACTCTTATACTAGTGCTGCCCGCTCAGTAATATAGGAATTCAGACTTTGCTGGAAGGTTAACGGATGGAAGGTTAAAGGATGAATCCGGAACTGTTGAGTTGTAGGTTAAGTTTGATTAATGAGAATCTGACCGGTCGGTTAATCGACTTAGGATTTAGGATTGCGTTCGCAAAGCTGCCATAGTACGGGTTAATCACTGCTGGAAGGTAGGGTTGCACGTATTCATGGTTAGGAGGTTTAGGCTCGGAAGAATCACTCCTCACCTTAGAGCATGAATTTCCCGTTGTTAAGATAATTCGATAGGTTTATGATCTTTAGTTGTTACATCCATACGATTCCCGGTATCCCGACACCCGTAGTGTTCGTCATATCCAAGTTTTCTCCAATCTACCATCGTTGCCACCACTTAGCTTAGTTCTTTAGATATTTCGCACCACGCCTTCATCTACTTCCATTTGTCTTAGTTTAGTGATATTCTTAGTTTTTGGCTGCTTTAGTCCCTAGAGATCGACCCTGGTACTACACGATCCGTATACTTGCGGTGAAGTGGTCTAGGAAATTATATTGCTTGAGTTTCCGCACATCATAAATGCATGTATTACGGGTTAGGAGAAGGACCGAAAGGAGACTTCTAGTTCTAGAAGATCAGGTTTAGAACAACCGAGGTTAGGCCACGAAAGTAGGGTAGCAACGGTTGAGGGTAAAACGGATGAATCACAGGTCTTATGGGTTTAGTTCAAGGTGTCAGCCATAAAAGTAGGGGTAACTTGACTAGATCACGTGTCTATGCCTTGAGAGAGGGTAGATATCATATTAGGATCGTCTGCCTTAGATAACTTGACTGGGATTGCATGATAGATAGGTTGATTGTTGGTTTCGGTAGTGTTGTGGTGAAACTGGATTCGTGGAACGTTTGTCTCGTCGTTAAAAACTAATTTGTTTATTTTGTCATTTGGTATTTCATTCTCAATTCCTAATATTTCGTTCGTTTGCAAGTTTGATTCACAGTTAGAGTTTAGGTTGTGTTGTGTAGTCCCCGTGGGATCGACACCTGAAGTACTACACACGTGATGTGCACTTGCGGATAGTTTAGGCAAAAATTATGTTGTTTTTTCTCATGTGAGTGTTAACACGATTAAAGAGATGCTTGTCTGTATCAAGGAGCTGACGTACTCCTTTTGGAATCATCATTCAATCCATCACCCTTGCAATCACTCCATCGAGACTAGTTACGAGCAGCCCTTTGGCTTGTAACGTCTCTCCATCGTTAACCGAGGTTTAATTCTTGGTGATCATCCCTTTGGCCAATCAAGAACCTCAAAGAAGTACCTTGCAAGCTATAATAAAATTGTGCTTGTACCTTGCAAGGTACTTCGTTGAGGTTCTTGATAGGTGAAAGGACTGCTCACCAAGAATTAAACCTCGGGTAAACGATGGAGAGACGTTACAAGCCAAAGCGCTGCTCGTAACTAGTCTCGATGGAGTGATTTCGAGGGTGATGGATTGAATGACAATTCCACAAGGAGTGCATCAGCTCCTTGATATAGCCAAGCGTCTCTTTAATCGTGTTAACACTCACACGAGAAAAAGAAACAAAATTCTTGCTAAGCAATAAGCAACAAAATATTCAAAAACGTCAATTATTCAAGTTTAAAATAAAAGATTGCATATGAGGGCATTTATATAGGCTACAAATTTCTGAAATAAAAAGATAACTTAAAGGAAATAACAGTTGCATCGAAAAGGAAAGAATTGGATCTCCCTCAGATTGTTTATTGCATGATGTGGATGTTGCCTTGTTTTGGTGATTCTTGACCGTTGGTGGATGATAATGGGAAGATTATGAGCTGATTTGGTGTTGAATCGGATAATAAGGAAAGAAGGCATGCTTGGCATTGTAGGAGGAAAGCTGACATGCGTTTTCTTTCCATTGATGTCCAATTCTAATCTTCCATAACCGATTGGTTATTTAAAATTAAAATGGCCTTGGATTCTCCTTGATTTATCGTCGGTTTGGTAAATTCTTCATAAGCCATGTTCTCGTGCCCTTTATTGATGAACTTATACACGAACCAGTTCATCTTGGCTCGAACATTACGAGCTCTGCCTCGTGTGACTGGAGCCGCGGGCATGGTTGGAACTTTGGTTTCTTTGTTTATGTTATCCTCTTCATGTTCCATACTTTGTTCCACTCCGTCATCTTTATTTTTTCCTTCATGAATGTTTTCTTCTTCGCCACGAAACTCGATGTCCTCATCAAATTTTGTGTGCCACCTCTTTCACAACACCAACCACAATATCCTTTTACTTTCTCATATTATCAATAATCGTGGTTAGACCCTTCCATTCGATCTTAAGGTAGCATAATTCAATAGTGTATTTGGGATTCGATATCCCTTATGTTCATCACTGCCGCAACATTTTTAACTACCAGATATTTTTTGTTTTGAAAAATCCATGGTTAGTTGTACTAGTCTGGTGGTGTTATACCAAAAGTATTCGGGTAAAGAACACATGTCTTGCTCAACTTCCCTCAAAAACAAAGCTCCATCAGATATGCTGCCATGAGCACCATGTTCTGCTTATACATTATACGATGTCTCGTGCGAAACTAATTCAGAAGGTACACGTACTCAGTGATGTGCTTACATGATTAAAAGAAAGAAACAAATGTTAGACAAGCTACGTCGTATATGTGACAATTAAGTTAGAATTATAATGAAACATAATATATGTGATATAGCGAAGAGACCTATTAAATGCGACAAAGGAAAGAGAAGTAGTTTATGCAACTTACCTTATCTCCATCATGGTAGAAAAACATTGCATATATATTTTGCGACATGTTTTCTGATGGATTTTCTTATATAATAATTTGTCTATAGATGGGCCGAACTTAGGAACGATTTTCCAAAAAAAAAATCGTCCCAAATTACAGAGGGATTCTAGATGCATAGGTATTATAGACGCTCGATTCTTTACGTTAGGATCTCATCTGCAATTCGTCTATAACTGAGTTTCCTGACATAAATTATCGTTGGAAATGACATTTTTCTTCTAGTCTAAACTACCTAGTGAGTACAAAATTAGTTCAAACTTTCAATATCACTCGCTTGGCTCATTTTGATGCAGACAATGATATTTATTTGAGGACATATCTTTTTCAAGAAAGATAGGATGACAAGGAAGAAAATCTAAATGAGACACCATGTATGAACGGACTATTCAAGAGTGATATAGCAAAGAAGATCTAGAACATGTAGCGGAAGTGCACGCAACGACACCCGAGAAAAATTATCAACACCAAAAGAGCATTTGAAAACACATACCACTTGGCGTAGCATATTTAATTAGACGGAGTTTATGTTTAGAACCTTATGCGGCACTCGACCGAATGGTCACACTGCACAATTAGGCACTTTCTCGCGTTTTGTTTATTTTGGTCTTTTCAAATTTGCAAGGCGATCTTGAGAAAGAGATTAACATGAAGCCATGCCTTGACTAGCTTCCTGCCTCGGCTAGCACCTTGACTGCATATAATGGGTCAGACTCTACCCAAAGGTTCCGAATGCCCATTCGCGAAGCCATCTCCCCCGTATGGCAGATTGCATAAAGTTCCACCCCCCCTAAGATATATATTTCCAACACCATGGTTTGCAGGTTCAAACAATCTACCTTTGCCTAGTGTCAAACACTTCGTAATTCCCTTTTAAAAAATGGGTATACTAACTGCAAAGCGGACCATTTCATGTTTTCAATTCAGGGGGAACCAGGAATCGTTGTGTGTTACTCTACGTAGATGATATTATAATTACAAGAAAAACCGATAAAGAAATAAAAACAAACAAAACAATTTAAAGGTAATTTTGATATAAAGATGTAGAGAAGTTGAAAATCTTATTTGGAATCGAAGTAACATGTATTGTCAATGGGCTATTTTCTCAAAGAAAATATTTCTCTTGATATGTTAGGTGATATATGTTAACTTGGACCAAAACCGGGCAAGGCCCCATAAACAAGAAGTTCAAAGATCCTCGTTGGGGGAATCGCTTCATGACGAAGAGAAATATCAAAGAATGGTAAATAAATTAATATACCTTAAGACCACACCTTATATATAATTTGTTGTCAATTAGGTGAGAAAATTCATGCATGCTCTGACAAAATGCGAGTAAAATATGGTGGAATGGATCCTAAAATACATCGAGGGTGCACTATGTAAAGGAACACATATGAGGTACAACAAAAACCTGAATGTCATGGGATATTGCGATGTAGACTAGGTTGGAGATAAGGATGACTAAAAATCCACAAGGTTCTTCACACTTTTAAATGCAACGTAGTCATTTGGAGAAGTAATAAATAGATTATTGTGGCTAAATTTAATGTAAATGCAGAATATAGAGTTATGAACAATATAACATGCAAACTAGTCTGGATCAAAGGAGTACTTGAAAGGCCGGGAAACTCTTCTTATATGTACAAGGCCAACTCAACCAAATTAAGTAATGCAGTAGAGTATTACACGAGTCATCATTCCTCCTCTACGTTGGGGTCATCCACTCCTCCAATGGATTGGCCCTTCCTATATTCCAATTTAATATTTCTTTTAACTTATGTATAAATCATTTACTTTCCGAAGTTAGATCCTAAACAACTCGCGAATGAGAATGATGGGATCAAACCAATTGGTCGATATGGCTTTCTAGGTATACAAGAAGGAAGACAAAAAATGGGGTCAAGTTGATAGATTTGAAGATGAAGATATGATTTTATGATTGAACATTGTGATTGTTGTTTTATGTAGTTGTTGTATGTTGGTTGTTGTATTGTGATTGGTTGTGCAGGTTTGTGTTTGTTAACCATAGTTAAAATTGTGTTTAGCATTAGCTTATTAATTAAAGTTTTTAACCCTCAAATGAAGGGTATAAAAGGGGTTTAGGGTTAGTTGTGACAGTTATCATAAAAAATTAAGGAAAGAATGTATGGGAAAAGAGTTGGGCATCTCTTCTAAAGCTCTAAATTGTATTTTTCCTTCGATGAAATAAAGAAAGTGGCAGTTCCTCTCAATCAATTTGGTATCAGAACATAGACTTTTTCTATTGTATCGTGGATGTTCAATAGAATGAGCTGAGAATAATTCAAATTTAGAAAGATCTTGAGACGATGAATGCTGATATTTTTTCGAAGATGGTTGATATTCAACACTAGGTTGCTAAATTTGGTTTACTGGATTCTAAAATACTTGGAATAGAGACACAATTGAACATAGTACAAGAGATTGAAAAATACCTAAAAGACCTATGCGCTTTGGAACAGTTACATGTACAGGCTCCACAGGTTCCGTTGCCGACAAATGTGCCATCGGATGGAATACACGTCGGTGAGGCTTCGACTAGCTGGCTAGATCGAAGTAAGGCAACTCTTGTTTCTGGCGATTGTAACCTGGCTGGTTTTTGCTTTCCGTCGAGTTATAATCAAGAGACGAAGGAGACACACACGACTTTTGGTTTTCCGGCGTTCGTGAATACTGCGAGAACTCAGACGGAAAGGTTAGGTTTCCATGTTGGTGATATGCAGTTCACCGTCGATAGAATTCCATCGGCTGCCAAAGGAGAACGAAATGTAGGTTACACGGCAGCAATTTTGCAGAAGATTGAAATGCCAATCTTCCATGGATTCAACATTTTTAGATGGCTTGTTCAATGTACAGATGCCGAGAAGTTGTTTTTTATGAACAATCGCATTAAGAGATGTCGAACATCGATGCATGCTGATTCTTCAACCTATTGGATTCGGCAAAACAGCCTATATATGAAGGTTGCCGTGAATGTCAGTTCCACTTATCTTTATCTTCAAGATTGATGAGTATAAAAATAGACTACAATGTTGCTGAAAATTGCATGGATTCATTTTGCAAAACCATGCTTGAATATTTACCATAAATAATCAAGCTCCGAGACATACTATGGAAAAAAAAAGAATGTTTTAAAAGATTTGGGAATGCCACATGAGAAAATTGATGTTTGTAGAAAAAGTTGCATGTTGTTTTGGGGAAATGATAAAGACTTGCTGCAATGCAAGTTTTACGGTGCAAGCAGATTTCGGCCAAAAAAACCATCTTCACGTAAATATGTACCATACAAAAAAATATTCTATATTCCTGTAGCAAACAGATTGAGAAGGTTATTTGAATCGAAAAAACCGTTGCGGTAATTAGATGGCACGCAGAACACTCGACGGGTGAAGGTATGATGCAATATCCATCGGATGGTAAGGCTTGGAAAGATTTCAATGAAATATTTCCTGAGTTCGCCTATGAAACAAAAAATGTTTATCATTGCTTGTGCATCGATGGTTTTAGTCCATATGGACAATCTGGAAGTCAACATTCTCTGTGGCCGGTGATTTTTTCTCCCTATAATTTGCCTCCCGATATGTGTTTGAAAAGAGAGGTAATGTTTCTGACGTTGCTGATTCCAGGACCAGAACATCCGAAGAAAAGTTCTAATGTCTTTTTGGAGCCCTTAATTCATAGAAGATTTCTTCCTCGTGGACATGCTTTCCAGAAAGATAAAAAATATTTTCGAAAGAACGTGGTACAAAAAGAAGAGGCACCGTGCATGCAGACCGGAACACAAATCATTTACGAAAGATTGAACACAATGGGCGATTTACAAAAATCGGTAGAATGAGGTGAAGAATCGGTAGAATGAGGTGGAGATAGTGGACATCGTAAACCAAAAGGTCAAGGTGAATGGCATAACTGGTATAAACGTAGTATATTTTAGGAACTACCATATTGGAAATCATTGATATTACGTCATAATTTAGATGTTATGCATATTGAAAAGAACATTTTCGATAACATCATCTATATTGTTTTGAATGTGGCGGGTAAAACGAAGGATAATATACTATCAAAAAACGATTTGAAGACAATATGCCGACGACTTGAGGTGGAATTAAGAGATAGAAGGTCACATGTTTTAGTTTTCAAATTGTCTGGTCCAGCGAAAACAACATTATTAAAGTGGTTAAAAGAAGACGTAAAGTTTCCAGATGGATATGCATCGAACATTGCTCGGTGTGTGGATATTGTTTGTTCGAGGCTGATCGGGTTGATAAGTCACGATTGTCACATTTTATGCAGTGACTCATTCCAATTGCATTTGTTGAGCTCTTACCACAGAATGTTCACGATGTGCTATGCGAAATCAACATATTTTTCAGAGATATATGTGCAAAAAATTTAAAAAAGGGATGACTTGGAATTAATAAAAAATAATATCTCTAAAGTATTATGTTCATTGGAAAAAAAATTCCCCCTTCATTCTTTGATGGTATGGAACCTTTGCCAATACATTTACCAGATGAGGCAATACTCGGTGGGCTAGTTCAATTCAGATGGATGTATCCTTTCAAAAGGTTTTTCTTTCATTTAAAGAAGAAGCAGCGGTTGAAGGATCTATTGCCAAACAATACTTATTTAAAGAAATCACATATTTCAACACATTTTATTTCGAGTCGCACAATTCAGATGGATGTATCCTTTCGAAAAGTTCTTCTTTCATTTAAAGAAAAAAACAAAAAACGAAGCAGCGGTTGAAGGATCTATTGCCAAACAATACTTATTTAAAGAAATCACATATTTCAACACATTTTATTTCGAGTCGCATATTAAGACGAAAGAACGACGTGCAGCAGATGATTACACAAACTATCTGTATCAATATAATCCGCAGTTTGACACAATTTCTGAGATGTTTACACCGATTGGATGTACATTAGGAAAATCTGAGGAATATTGGTTAACACCAGAGGAGTATAATCACGTCCACACATATATATTACTTAATTGTCAAGAGTTATTACCGTTTGAAAGGTACAAAACAATATTATTCATTCTTTTAAATATATATGTATATATACAATATTAATGTATTTTCATTATACAGGATATTTGATGAAGAAGTAATTGGTACATATCCTCATCTAAACGCGATGACCTCACAGACATGGAAGTTCAACATTATGGCTTGTGGTTAAGAGATTACGTAAGTACTCGTGTACACGTCTATTAAAATTAATTTTGTTTATGATAAAGTATGCATTTGTTTTTATGTTATACAGGTGAAATATTCTGCTGAAAGACTTCCAACGTGGTTAAAAGATTTTCCTAATGGTCCTGCACGAAATGTTATGTGTTGGCCAATTTTTTTACTCACGGCTACAAGTTCCACACGTACGAACACTGGAAACATAGAAGCGCATACAATTATGGCATTTGCGTTAATAGTGAAATAGAGAGTGATAACTTCTACGACATTTTGCACCGAATCCTACAACTGGAATATTTAGGTCTCGATGGGTTGAAAGTAATGCTTTTTAAATGTCAGTGGTTCGACCCAACTATAGGACGTGGAATATAGAAAAACCGATAGATAAAAAAGAAGATTCGTTGCAACCCGATCATCCACAGTCGATTCGTTTAATTGATACAGACAATCTCAAGGAGATTCTCGCAAGAACTGATATAGACGGAGAATTCATATGCAATTATGAAGACGTTGAACTGGACGATGCTGAAGATGAAAACGGCGATGAATTCGATGAACAATCGAAGGAAGACTCGCCAATCGATGAATCTAATAAATAATAAATGTAAATACAATAATGTATCATGTAAATGATGTGTAAATACAATAATGTGTAATGTAAATGATGTGTAAATACAATAAAAGAATCTCCAATTGTGTGAATACAATCGAACAATATATAAATGATGTGTAATGTTTTTTAGAACTTCATATGATCTACTACCAACGTGCATCTATTGGAAATGTTAACGGATGGCCGTTGGAACAAGAAATGGCCTTTGACACTTAGAAAAATTTTGAAGTTTTCCACTATTGTAACGGGCTTCCGTTGGAAAAGTTTAACGAATGCCCGTTATAGTTTTTGTAACGGGCTTCCGTTAGAAGGGTTAACGGATGACCGTTAAAATTTTGTAACGGGCATCCATTAATAATGGTCACGGTCATCTATTACCATTTCCTAATGGATGCCCATTTGAAAGTCTGTAACGGTCATCCGTTAAAACTTGCAACGGATGCACATTGCAAAGTGTCATCATGACTACCCTAGTTATGACATTTTCAGACGGGCATCCGTTACAAATTGTAATGGAATCCAGTTACAATGGGAGACGAACCGCTGTTTTTCCGTCCGTTGCCTCGGGAACACGTATTTTCCAACAGGCATCAGTTGGAAATTGTAACGGATGGCCATTCGAGAAATAAAATGTCCCGCACTTAATTGTGGTTGTTGATTTGACCGCTTTTCCAATAGGCATCCGTTGGAAATTCTAACGGATGCCCGTTGGAAATTTCTGCATATATACCATTGAACAGTTTCATTTTCAACACAAATCAGAACTTCAAATCCTCTCGAACACTTCATCTCACACACAACAATCACACTTACAAACACTAAACATAAAAATGAACGCTAGACGATTCATAGGTTCGAGAGGTATGTTGGCGGGTTCAGCGGAAGCCCCTTCCCTGCCTCCACCGCCACCATATCCCCCTCCTTCACAAATATCTACACCACCAATATTTGGTGATGAGGACAATTTGGTGGATATCGATTCATTAATCAATATTTTCGACGGACGTCCAAACCTTTTAATTATCGATCATGATTGTCCTCTTGAGACGCTATGGTAAAATGTAATGTTATATGCATTTATATTGTACTAATTTAAAAATGTTATCTAAATATTTAATTTTAGTGTGCAGGTTTGACATGGATGATGTTCTAAAACATACGAATAACAGCATCATCCAAGGGTCCTTATACGACCAACTCTATTATTCTTGGCAAGTTAAGACAGAAGTAATACGCCGCCGGTGGTGGTGCACCTTCATTGTAAGCATATTTAAAATAATTTTTTTAAATTGATTAATTATATATCTTATAAACTAACTCACTATAATTTATTTGGTAGCGTGCATACAGATGACGGAAGAAGGATACGTCGCGCATCTACACGGCTCAATGCGCGAAATGCAAGCTCGCATGCGCTTATTGATGAACAACACCAACAGCAACTACTACACCAAGAATCAAAAAACCGTCATGGGCAACGGACGAGATCTTTAATCAACTTATTCAACATTGGGAGTTTGAGGACTTCAAAGCCAAGAGCGAAAAGGCCAAAAAATGTTGGTACGGTGAAATGGTTCTCGGAGATGGTCTGCATCGCCATACTTCGGGATCAAAATCATTCCCGAAGAGGAAGCAAGAATTGGTGAATTTCTTAATATTGAAATGTTTTTTACAATATATATATTAATATATTTATTTTATATAACAGATGCAACGAATAGGAAGATAATCGACTCTTCTTGAGTTGGTAGTGGAAACCCACGCCAAGAAGAAACCGGTTGTCGGGGAAGATGGCGATGAACTTGAACTCGTCGACCCCCGAGCGGAAAGAACTGTGAAAGTTGCGACAGATAAGATCTCACAGCAATCGCAAGCTTGCGGTTCAACTCCCGACGAGCTCAGTCCTTTACAAAAGGACAAAATTTACTTGGAGGTAAAAATTTAATAATTATATTTCCATTAGTAATAAAATATTTCCCTAGTACTCAAACTTGATGATGGTCATGTAAATGTGAGACCCTATAGATATCCTCATGCGCACAAGGAGGAGATTGATAAGTTAGTTCGTGAAATGCTTCAAGATAGCCTCATTAGACCTAGTTAAAGTCCGTTTTCAAGTCCGGTTTTGTTGGTGAAAAAGAAAGATGGAATCTAGAGATTTTGCGTAGATTACCGAGCTCTAAATCGGTCAGCGATTCCCAATAAATTTCCTATTCTAATGATAGATGAGTTGTTGGATTAACTTCATGGGGCAGTTATATTTTCTAAGTTGGATTTGCGTTGAAGATATCACCAAATCTTGATGAATGAAGAGGATATAAAAAAAACAGCCCTTCGAACGCATGATGGTCATTATGAGTTATTGGTTAGGTCGTTTGGACGAACGAATGCTCCAGCCACTTTTCAAGCATTGAACAATATTTTTAGACCTTATTTACGGAGGTTTGTAATCGTTTTCTTCGATGATATTTTGGTTTACAGCTCACCTTGCAAGAGCATTTGAATCACCTTAAGGTAGTCTTGGAAGAACTCCGGAAAAACCGTTTGTTTACAAATGCAAAAAATGCTTGTTTGGACAATTGTATATAGAGTACTTTGGAAACATCATATCAAGAGAAGGGGTGTCCATGGAAAGCGATAAAATTGCAGCAGTAACCAATTGGCCTCGTTCGCGTAATATCAAGGAGCTTCGAGTTTTTTGGGTTTGACGGGCTATTATCGTCAGTTTGTGCAAGGTTATGGGATAATTGCGAAACCACTTACTGAACTATTAAAGAAAGATGCTTTTGGATGGTCGGAAGATGCTGAATTGGCCTTTAATGATCTTAAGAAGACAATATTGACAACACCCGTTTTGGGACTACTTAGCTTTGGGGACATTTTTGTGGTGGAATTCGATGCTTTAGGAGGTTTTTTGGGCGCAATACTCATGCAAAAATAGCGTCCAATTACCTATTACATCAGGAGTTTATCGAATTGAGAGGGTTTGAAATCGATTTACGTGAGGAAATTGATGGCTATAGTTTTTCTGTTCTGAAATGGAATCATTACTTATTGGGGAGAATGTTTTTGGTTTGTACGAACCAGAGAAGCTTAGATATTTTGTTGGAACAACGTGAGGTTAACGGTGAATATCGAAAGTGGTTAATCAAGTTATTGGCCTTTGATTTTGATATAGTATACAAACCCGATAAGGAGAATCCAATAGTGGATGGGCTATCCAGATTTTTGAAGCAATGGAGCTTACAAGAGATTTGTTTGTATACAACGATTTAGATTCCACAATCTATACAACTGGAAGAATTAGCGACTGCCATTGATAAGGATCTGACTTTGGGTCAAATAAAACAGCAATTGCAAGATAATTTGGAGGCTCCTTCTCGTTGAAGAATGGTTCAAGGAAAATTTTTGTTTAGTGATTGTTTGGTATTCCCAAACCATCGAATTGTATACCCATGATTCTTCATGAATTTCATGATATCCCAATAGATGGACATGCAGGGGGTTCTTAAGACTCTTAAGCAAATCTAAGCAATATTTTTCGAGTGTAGGATGATGGCGGATATACAGAGGTATGTGGCTAACTATGTAATTTGTCAAACACAAAAGTATTTGACTTTGTCTCTTGCAGGTTTACTTCAACCTATACCTATTCTATAGAGGATTTAGGAAGATTTGTCGATGAATTTTATCAAAGGGTCACTAAAGTCACAAGGAGTAAACGTGATTTGGGTGGTAGTAGACCGATTGAGTAAATTTGCTCATTTTATCACATTGACTCACCCTTATATATCATATGAGGTTGCTAGACGTTTTATTAAGGAGATAGTATGATTACATGGGTTTCCTAAACCCATTGTTTTGGATATAGATAAGGTCTTCATGAGCTAGTTTTGGAAGGATTTTTTTTGTCTTTCGGGCACACAGTTGAAGTTTAGCACGCCCTTCCATTCTCAAACGGATAGCCAAATAGAGGTGGTGCTTCATAGGTGTTTAGAGACGTATTTATGTTTTTATGTGAATGCTCATCTGAAATCTTGGACTAAATACTTGGTATGGGCAGAATTTTTGTATAAGACATCTTTCCACACTTCTCTTAGTGCTACTCCTTTCCAAGTGGTCTACTGACGTGAGGCAACCTTGATTTTACATTCTAAAGAAGGATTGACAACAAATTTTGATTTGGAAATGGAATTGAAAGAACGTGATGCAATGTTACAAGAGATTTAGAGTAACTTGTTGCGGACACAACAAAGGATGAAAATTACAGCAGATCATTCTAGAAGAGACATATTCTTTGAAGTTGGAGATTTTGTTTTTTTTTTTTTGAAACTCCGACCTTATCGTAAAAAAATTTTGCGGCTGTCCGACATTTCGAGAAGCTGACAACATGTTTTTATGATCCTTTTCATGTAGAAGCATGCATTGGTTCGGCAGCATCCGGTGTTTCATGTGTCTCAACTGAAACAAGTGGTGGAAAACGAATTTGTGCCTACTCCAATTCTAGATCAGCTACAACTTGCAGCTTACGGTCACACCCCCAATAGTATTGAGCATTGGAGGTACTAGTTCATTGGGATTCTTTATCTTAGCATGAAGCTTCATTGGAGAAGGAAAAAGAGTTGGCACGACATTTCCAACATTTCATCTTGAAGAAAAGGTGTGTCTTTATGGGAGTGATATTGATATGGTTTTCTAGGTATATACAAAAAGGAAGACAAAGAATGAGAGTCAAGTGGAGAGAGCTTGAAGATGAAGATAAGATTTTATGATTGAACATTGTGATTGTTGTTTTGTGTAGTTGTTGTATGTTGGTTGTTATATTGTGATTTGTTGTGCAGGTGTGTGTTTGTTAACCATAGTTAAAACTGTATTTAGCATTAGTTTGTTAACTAGAGTTGTTAACCCTCGAATCAAGGGTATAAAAAAGGATTTGGGATTAGTTGTGACGGCTATTAGAAAAATTGGAGAAAGGTTGTATTGGGAAAGAGCTCGGCATCTCTTCAATGGCTCTAGATTGTATTTTTCCTTCGAAGAAATAAATAAAGCGGGAGTTCCTCTAAATCATAGCTCTTGTAATGGATGTCAGCTTTATGCTCCTTCTATTTTGCATCCACACAACATGCATCCTATAATTACTCGAGCAAAGAACAACATTTACAAATATGCTAGGAAGCTTGCTCTTAATGTGACCAATCCATTGTTAGGAAAAATGTGAAAACCTAGCTATACGTAGAAAGTTCTCCAAAGCCAGAAAATAGCATTAAACAAAGAGTTTAATGCTCTATTACGAAATCCCACATGGAAATTGGTTGCTCCTTGAAGGGGTTGATCAGTTTGTCCACAAGAAAGCGGCAAACCAAGACACCAATGTAGAGGAAAACAGAGCACAAGCAGTTCGAGTTTCAGACTTCAGGGATCAAGAAAGCGATGAGCAGCTAACCAAGAGGACAGAACCAAATGACGAGAATGTAAAAGAAGGATGATATATGAAGTCCAGACAAAGTGGAGATGCAAAGGAGCGGGAGACAGCCTCGGAATCAGCTTGAGGACTCACACCAGAAACACAGGCCACAAGTTGCCTATTTTCTCGTGGACATGGAGTTCACGTAAAGTCAAATGTTTCTATAATTAGTAATTCAAGGAACAATGTTTTGTGGTGTGGTCCTAAGTCTATTCTGTCGAGTTTTGTAATGCCATGAGGCATATATGTACGTTAAGCAAGGTTAATGGAAGTATTGCATTATCAGAAAAACTTATTCTTCTTGTGTTCATCTTGACTACTTCTCTCTTTCGATTCTTACAAAATGTTTACATTCTGATTACATTTCTTGATCAAGAACGTTCTTTACATTTGTTTTTGCACAAACAAAACATTACAATGGAGATAGTGAATTGAAATGAGCAACTCATACGTTGCTAAAGTTCATTGAAAAACAATAATGGTATCAGAGCCTCCTGGATCTCAAGGCCAAGATGTGCACAAAGGCACTAATTTGAAGCACAATTTACGGCACCATTGAAGCACTATATCAAGCACTAAAGGAATCATGAGGGCATCTAGCAATTCAACACCATTAGAGACTGCATCAACACGTCAAAAAGGTCAAGGATGTTGAATACCCCCTCCCCCCCCCCCCCCCCCCCGTTGTTACCGAAGAGATCCCAGAACTGCCTGCACTAGGCATTGAACCAACAAAAGAACAGAGGCTGAAAAAATAGTTGAATGGGAAGAATTGGAGGCTACAGACCAGAAGGCCTTGGAGTTGATCTGTCATTCTGTTTCAGAAGAAATATTCATTGCCCACCTATCCACATGTGAGACGTCAAAAGCAGAATGGGATTCCTCAAAGAAAGGTTTCAAAGGGACCCCAAAACTACCATGAGCAAGCTTCAAAGACTTGGAGCAACATACTACACTTTGAAGCAAAGGGAGAAGGAATCCATCAAGGATTTTCGAAATAAAGTGACAGAGTTTAGGAATGAGATGAGAGTGTATGGGGATGATATCAAGGAAGATGCATTGGTATCAAAGATCATATGCTCATTACAAGAACGCTTTGACCTTTATGTAGGGGTCATTGAGCAAATAAATGACTTAACTGTCCTTACAGTGGCAGATCTGGTGATAGCCTTACAAACACAAGAATACAGGCTAGATGATAGAAATGGTGGAGGGCTAGAGGGAGCTTCCCAAGCCAAGTTTAAGGGGATCAAGCTAGGATCCAAACCAGAAACAAACAGAAACTTTTCTGGCAAAATAGAACAACGAAACAAAGGAAAGAAATGGTGTGGTGTGTGTAAGAAAGACAACCACACAGAAGCTCTGTACTATTTTAAGAATAGACAGAAAAGAAATGAAGGATCCAAGCCCTACAGGACCACGAAAAAGTGCTTTACAGGTGGTAAAGCTAAACACTTTGCAAGAGACTATAGAGTAAAAAGAAACTCTCTGAATCAAGCTCAAGAAACAAGAAGCAAGAGGAGGAGGATTTCCTATTCACTGTTGTCCATGTGGTTGAAGAAACACTAGTGTGGATGTGTGGCTGATAGATAGCGAAGCCACCAACCACATGACCAGAGATGAGAGGTTCTTCACAAGTCTAGACAGAACTGTTAAGGTGCCCATGAGAGTGGGGAATGGAGCCACCCCCCAGATAGTAGGTAAAGATGATATAGAAGTAATGACAATGAAGGGAAGGAGGAGAATCAAAGAGGTATTTGATGAGCGTTCCACATATGGTAAGAAATGGCTCATGTGAAATTCATGGAGAATTTGTGTCTGATCCGAGATAAGAGAGGAACTGAAGTAGCTGAAATACCCATGGTGAGGAAAGCATGTCCACTAAGGTGGAGGCTGACTAAAGAAGGAGCTCTCGCAGTTGAGGAAAATGATTTGTCAAACCTCTGGCATAAGATGTTTGGACATGCTGGGATACACAATCTGGTGAAGATGCAAAGCCATGACATAGTGAAGGGATTACCAAAGTTTAAGGTGATCAAAGAGCTCTGTGAAGCCTGTGTACAAGGAAAGCAACCCAGAGAAGAATTTCCAAAACACTCAGAAGGCAAAGTAGAGGAGATTCTTGAGCTGGTGCATATAGACCTTTGTGGTCCTATGCAAACTCCATCACTTGCATGTTGTGACCCTCATAGACGATCATACACACATGCTATGGGTATATAATTCTTCTGGCCAAGTCAGACACATTTACAATGTTTAAGAAGCTCAAGAGTTTGGTGGAAAATCATACTGACAAGAAGTTCAAGAAGCTAAGATCAGATATGGGAGGAGAGTTTAACTCCAAACCATTCACTGATTTTCTGGAAGAACACGGCATACAAAGGCAGCTGATTGTGGCCTATTCTCCTCAACAAAATGGAGTGGCTGAGAGGAGGAATATAACACTCATGGAGATGACAAGAAGCATGCTCAAGGATAAGGGCCTTCTAAACAAAATTTGGGCTAAAGGAATGTTCACTGCGGCATACCTTCAGAACAGACTTCCCACAAAAGCTCTAGACAACAAGACACGGTTAGAAGTGTGGAGTGGTCACAAGCCATGTGTGAACCACCTCAAGGTGTTTGGAAGCCTATGCCATGTGCTAGTTCCGGCACAACAAAGACAGAAGTTTGATAATAATCAGAGAATGCTATATTTGTGGAATATAGCAACATGAGCAAAGGCTATAGGGTGTTTAAACTAAACACAAGAAGAGTAGATGTTTCAAGGGACGTGATGTTTGAGGAAGATAAAGGCTGGAACTAGGAGACTTAGTCTGAAACTCAAAGACAGATTGGGGTTCCTACTTTCAATCTAATCATATCAAATCAAGAACAAGGAGAGCAACATATATCTGCATGTTTGAGGAGGGACAAGGGTCTAGAGGGAGCCAAGGCACTCAGCCTCAATTTACCCCAATTCATTTCAAACTGAGCCAATCAAACTCTAGAAGGAGCAGAGAGGGTAACAGCAGTTCATCCAAACTGGTTAAGCTAATGAGAAGACTTACTGATATCTATGAGGATGTTGAGCTAGTAGAAGGGGAGTCGAACCAAATGTATGATTGTTGTTACTCATCAATAGAGGAACCATTAACATTTGAAGAGGCAGTTGTAGATAGTGGATGGAGGAAGGCTATGGATGCAGAAATAGAAATGATAAACAAGAATGGAACGTGGGAAGTTGCTGAGCTACCAAAAGATCACAAGGTAATCAGCGTCAAGTGGATTTATAAGGTCAAATCTAATAAGATTGGAAACATTCAGAAGCTGAAAGCCAGGCTGGTAGTAAGGGGGTTCACACAAACTCATGGTCTGGACTATGGAGAAACTTTTGCCCCTATATCCAGACATGACACAATTCGAACCCTGATTGTAGTGGCAGCACAAGAAGGATGGAGCCTCCACCAAACGGATGTTAAGTGTGCCTTCCTAAATGGAGAAATTACAGAGGAGGTTTACATAGAGCAGCCTCCTGATTATGTCATTGATGGGGTTGAAGACAAAGTCTTGAGATTGAAGAAGGCTTTGTATGTCTTGAAGCAAGCTCCTAGAGCTTGGTATAGCCAGATCGATTCATTCTTCACTAGGGAAGGATGCAAGAGAAGTGGATGTGATACTGCAATTTACTTGTAGAAAGAAAATCAGAAAATTGTGGTCATCTATCTGTATGTAGATGAGTTGATCATGTCAGGAAATGATGAAGGGTTGATCAAGAAGTTCAAAGGTGAGCTGAACAAAGAGTTTGAGATGAGTGATCTTCGGAAATTGAGGTATTTTTTGGGATTTGAAGTAAGCTACATGGAAGAGAGGATATTCATGAACCAGTCCAAGTATGCAAACAACCTGTTAAGGAAATTTGGAATGCAGAATTCCAAGAGTGTCTCAACCCTCTTGTCACCCTACAGAAAGAACTCAGAAGGAGGAAATGAGCTAGCTGATCCAACCAGATATAAAAGCATGGTTGGTGGCCTGCTCTATTTGTCAACAACAAGACCAGACTTGGCATTCTCTGTATCATACCTATCTAGGAGCAATGCCAAGCCTAAGAAAAAGAGTCTACAAGAGATCAAGAGGGTGATGAGGTACATTGCTAGCACTATAAATTATGGATTGAGTTTTCAAAGAGTTTATGGTTCCAGATTGGTTGGGTTTGTTGATTATGACCTAGCTGGAGTTTAGAGGATTCAAAGAGTACAACAGGGTTCTGCTTCACCATTGGAAGTGCAATGTTCAGTTGGGAAACTTAGAAGCAACCCATAATTGCTCAGTCAACGGCAGAGACTGAATACACAACCTTGTGTGCAGCCACAAACCATGGTGTATGGCTAAAAAGATTATTTTCAGAACTTGGGTTTGACATGAGTAATTGCTTGGTAATTCATTGTGACAACACAACAACAATAGTCATTGGGAAATCCAGTGGATCATAAGAGAACTAAGTATACTCAGATCAAATTCCATATTGTGAGAGAAGCTATCAGCAATGGAGAAATAAAATTTGAGCATATTGCAGGAGGGGAATAAGAGGCTGATATAATTAACAAAATCCTTAGGCACAAGACATTTTGAAGATCTACGGAATAAGTTAGGGATTGTGAACAATCAGATCAAGAGGGAGATTGAAGGGGTTGATCAGTTTGTCCACAAGAAAGTTGCAAACCAAGGCACCAATGTAGAGGAAAACAAAGCAGAAGCAGTTCGAGTTGCAGACATCAGGGATCAAGAAAGCGACGAGAAGCTGACCAAGAGGACTGAACCAAACGAAAAGCATGCAGAAGAAGGATGATAGATGAAGTCCAGACCAAGTGGAGACGCAAAGGAGCGGGAGACAGCCTCGGAATCAGCTTGAGGACTCACACTAGAAACACAGGCCGTAGGTTGCCTATTTTGTTGTAGACATGGAGTTCACGTACTAAGTCAAATGTTTATATGATTAGTAATTAACGGAACAATGTTTTGTCCTAAGTCTATTTTGTCGAGTTTTGTAATGCCATGGGGCATATATGTACGTTAAGCAAGGTTAATGGAAGTATTGCTTTATCAGAAAAAATTATTCTTCTTGTGTTCATCTTTACTACTCTCTCTTTCGTTTCTTACAAAATATTTACATTCTGATTATATTTCTTGAGCAAGAATGTTTTTTAAATTTGTGTTTGCACAAACAAAACATTGCAATGGAGATAGTGAACTGAAATGAGCAACTCATACGTTATTAAAGTTCACTGAAAAATAACATAACAATATTTCTAATTATCTTGGCTATAGGTGGGTTCACAGATTTTCGACAAATTATTATGGATTAGTGGATCGCTACTGTGCCCCTCTATATTCCATGAGCTTTAATTAACAATCGGGTGTATATTCTCATGAGAAATTCAGTTCGGTTGTCAAACCAACCATTATTTTGCTGGTCTTTAGTCATCATCTGACAAATGGATGGCCTAATCGGAAAATTGATTTTAGCAATATCTTTCTGCATAGTCACCTCCATGAAGATGTTTATATGGCTCAATGACCGATATTTATTGATAAAGACAATACAACCGTTGGTACAAGCTTTGTAAAGATATCTATGGCTTCAAGCTCTGGGTGCATGACATTTTGAATTATGTTAATTTCTCCACTGGTGCATTTTTATCAAGTCTCTCATCGATGCCCGTTGTTAATCATCAATGGTCCGGTAATAACATATTTGTTCTCATATTCGTTGATGATCTCATTGTTATAAACTACCGATGGTTGAGTTACATGTGTATATTACCTCATTGGCTTCTCGGTTCTCATTGACCCTTTCTTCTTCTTTGGCATTTATACGACTACAATGACGATGGGTTCTTCTCATCTCAATGGAAGTACTTAGGCGACTTAGATGACCAATGAGTTTATTTTTTTTTTTTAACAAATTGTTTCCTTTATTTTATCTTTTTGTCATATTTATCCGGTTTGGACATAAAGCTAAGAGTTTTGATGCTTGATTGGTTTGGATGTGAAGTTAATAGTGCAAGGACTTGATCAGTCAACGATGCAAAGTTCTTGTTGTTATTGTGTTACGGTTCTCCGAATCTAATGTAATACCAGTGAAGAAATTGATTTCGGTTTGAAGTCGGTTTAGCTGAAAACAAAAGAGATTGCATATTGGTCATCGAGCAAAGCAAAATGCATCATTTCACTTAAAGTGTAGAATGGGAATTTCACGGTTTCGGATTGTTAAAAGTCGTTCATCCTTTGATCTTGGTGTATATAACGCTGGTTCTGATGCGTTTTTTATTATTGATTTTATTCTTGTTTTAAGTTCGTGATAATCTTTACATACTATCGAACATAATGAAAAAACGCGGGGCTGGCAATCCAAGTTCAAGATTTAGAAATCTCATATAAAACATTCTGAATTCGTTAACTCAACTGTTTTTTTACTTTTTAGGGAACATTTTTGGTGTTCTTGGTCTTTCTGGTTTGGTGGTTCAATTCTCATTCAAAACCTTCAACTCAATTATTGCTCCAAATTAGATCTTAGACTAAGGTCTAACTTCTTACAATTCTCTCGGTTTGACTCGCATAGGAAGGTATATGCAAGTTTTTGTTATATATATATATATATAAACATATTTGATAACACTGAAAGTGTATCATTATTAGGATAGGTTTTTATATCATTTTCGCATGATTCCTACATCGATTCTTACTTATCTGATTCTATTTTGAGCTTCACACACCCATTTTATTGGTTTTCAGGTTTCTAGGCGACAAGGCCTAAACGAGATCAATATGAAGGATTCCTGTCAAAAACCACAAGATTTGAAGGAAAATCTACTCAGAGCCGAGACCGAGCTCCAGAACCCAAAGGAACACCCGAGCAACGAGCGGAAAAGAGGAATATCAAGATCACAAGGGTGCCCGGTCGGGCACTATTCTCCACCCGCTCGGGTAAAACCTACGGGTTTATCCATGCAAGAATACACGACCGGGCACATGAACAAGGAGATCGGGTGATCACTACCCGATCGGGCGAATTCTGAATACCCGCTCGGGCAATCAGCCATCCATTTGCCCCCGTAAGTTTACACGACTCGGGCCCCTCAACCACACGATCGGGTGATCACTACCCAATCGAGCGCAACGTTCAACACGGTCGGGCAAGCCTTTACCCGACCGGGCAACACCACTGCCCGAGCGGGCCGCGTAATCCGTAACAACCTAGATCTAAGTTTCAAACGAGCAAATAAAAGCAGGGCCATGTTGACAGTGAGAAGGGTGCTGAGCGGATAT
>CM071872.1:11642069-11692801 GCA_036759665.1 Gynandropsis gynandra | reverse complement strand
TAATAATAATAATAATAATAATAATAAGTTGTACACAAATGTTATATTAATGTTATTATTATTATAAAAATCTTATTTTTTAGAAAAACTTTTATAATAAATATTATTATTGCTACAAGTAGATATTATTGTTAATAATAATAATAATAATAATAATAATAATAATAATAATAATAATAATAATTTTTTGTATTACGTTGTACGAAAGTTCTATATTAATATTATTTTAGAATTTTAATAATTATTATACAAAGTCTTATTTTTTAAATAGTTCTATAATAATAAATATTATTGCTAAAAGTAGATATTATTGTTAATAATAATAATATAATAATCATTTATATTATGTTGTATAAAGTGTTATATTAATGTTATTATTATCATGCAAAGTCTTATTTTTAAAACATTTATAATAATCATTGTTGCTGCAGTAGATATTATTATTGTTAATGTTGAAACTGAAAATGTGAAACCTTTTACACACGTACACGTTCGAATATAATGTGTGTACAACCAACCATAATAATAACTAATAAACAACAACATAATAATAATAACAACAATAATAACAATAATAATAATAATAATAATAATAATAATAATACATAAGTTGTCTTGGTAGAAAAAAAAAACAAACGTGTACAACAAGGACAATATTATTAAAAAACTAAACCCCATTTTTACGTTTCCATATCAAAGTGAAATAAATATCCCAAAAATTGTCAAGATTATTTTTTATATCAATGTCGATTATTTATATCAAGTAAATTCAATATTGATAAAATTAAGTTTTACCCTCGTTGAACCTCAAAATTTTGGATTTAACTTGTTATATCCATTTTTATCATGATCTATTTAATCATAATACACGTTTAATTTTACAAAAAATGACACATTCTAATCGGTTATAGCATTAAACCATATATTGTATGATAAAATATGTAATTTGGATATACAATTCATTTTATGCATTGTTTTCCATAGTTTATAGTTGATGATTAAGAATTATAACAATCAAATTATTAATTCTGATTTGATATAAATGTTGAATAATACATTAGGTTAATAATAACTAAGGTTCAACCTAAAAACCAAAGATACAACTAGGGTACAACCCGATTTTATATAATGTGATTCAATATTTTTAGAAATTGAATGTTGATTGAACATCCTTATGGCTATATTTATCGTTTTGAACAATTAGCGAACATATTTGAATCCCATAACTACGATTTCAATGGGTTTAAAAATGCACGTAGTATAAGTTATACACTCACGTTGTGCACGTTGCACACACACATTGAGTGAACATTGTTCACCCATTTTGTACAATGTTTGTGGTAACATTTACCATGAACATTGTACACAATGTGTGTGTACAATGGTTTTTGCAGCACTTAACACGACTGTTGTACACAACGTGTCTGTACAACCTTCGTGCTAGCACTTAACACGATTGTTGTACACAACGTGTCTGTACAACCTTCGTGCTAGCACTTACCACGAACAGTTTATACAACGTGTGTGTATGACGTTCGTGCTAGCACTTAGCATGAACGTTGTACCCAACGTGTTTGTACAACGTTTTCTCTAGCACTTACCATGATCGTTGTACACATCGTATGTGTAAAATCTAACGATTGAAATCTACAATAATAATAATAATAATAATTCTAACGATTAAAATCTACAATAATAATACCAATAATAATTAAAGATTCATCAAGTTCACAAGTTCAAAAGGGAAGGAAAATCGAAACATGTTTCATAATATAACAATACTTACTTGAAATTAAAGATTGTTGTTTGTAGACCCTGTTGTGGGGAGAAACTGAAGCACAAGTGTTGTTCCATTGGATACTAGTTTGAATGTGAGGAAACATCCCTCATTTTATCGATTTTCATGACAAAATATTCTCAACCATCATCTGATGCAAGCGCCGCCATGACTCAAGGGTCTAAAATCTAAAGGCCACATGCTTCCTTGATCTTTCATCAGAATTATCTTACATCTTCTACCGATCAGATCGTTCGACTTCGTAAAGCCTATCAGAAGGGTTTACATGATCACACAAGTTACATTAGTAAAAATGATTAACAATCGAATGGAGAATCAAAGTAATTTATGATGAATCGATTTTGTAGTCACTTATCACTTCATATACGGCTAGATTGGAATGTGTGGTGGACATCATAAAATAAGTCTGCTCAGAAGAAGATGACCCTGCTTTTGCTTCTATGTTTTATGATGATGAATATTGCAAATGATATCGATGGAATCTGAAACCAGCTACTTGAAAAAACCATGTCATCTTTGTGATGAACAAATACAAAATCACCAATTTTAAAATCAACGTCCTTGGCAAAATCTTTCCATCTGTCGGTATGCATTAGATAAGCACAAATTATCACGTCGACATTTGGATGAATCGGTTTAAGAATTATGATATTGAATGATAATGCATTCAACACGTAAATCGTTAGATGGAGACATCAATGATTGAAATGTTTGAATGAATAAGGTTTAGACTTCTAGAGAAAGTGAATCTATTGATAGTACATTTTGTGTGTAGATCATTAGATGGATACGTCAATGATTAAAATATTTGAATATGTTATAGACTTCGAGAGAATGTAGATCTATATAAGATGATTGATTTTCCCGATAGGAACAAAGTGAGCTTTCTGAAATCTTTTATGAGTTCATCTATATGGGAAAATTTCTCGAATTTAAAAGCATTGCCTTGGTTGTATATAATTGTGATTGTAATTTATTTTACATATCTATATTAGATATATAATAAATATACCATAATTTTTATTGTTCATGATCGAAGTTTTTGTGAATCAATAAACTAAATTCCTCTTGCTCCATGTGTTCGACCCTGATACTTTATAATCCATAATCTTGCGGAAGCTTTAATTTAGGTATAAATATTATAATTTAAGATGCATTAGATTACACTTAGAGATGCATCAATTAAGCTTTATGTTATGTGTCTAGGCATAAAAATAGGTATATTGGTCATTGTTTATGAACTTTTCAAGATGTGGACATGGAATAAATAGTTTTGTTTATGGTATATTAACAATGTATTTTTACATTTGTGTTATTCCTATTTTCCGCCTCCATAGACTACCTTTCCTTTTGTTTCTATAATATTATAATTACACTAGATGATACCCGCGCTATGCACGGATTTGTGATGACTAAAATATATTTATCTTACATTTTGTATATAATTTATTAAATTAAACGTTGTCATTAGATTTGATATACATACGGGGCAATACAAACACACAAAATAAAAGTTTCAATGTATAAATTTGGCGAATAGATTTATTAGTTGTACTGTAAACTAATAGTGCAACTTGTTTATAATGTATTTAAAATTGTAGAATATAAATTGTCGGAAAAAGCGATTGCATGATTTGAGCCGTAGTGTTTTCATGATGCGGAAGATGAGGTATAAAGTTAATATCATTAGTATGTAAGTGTATATGTTGTCGCTGGAATCAGATGTATATATGTTGTTGCTGGAATGGTAGTCTAGAGTGTATATGTTGTTGCTGCAAAGGGGGAACACGGGCTATAAATGGTTTAGGCGATGTATATGTTGTGAGTTTAGGCGTTGCAGCAAATGAAAGCGTGTAATGCCATCATTGATTCGTCATTTAGGTGATTCAAACCATGGTACCCATTCAATCCCGTGGAGGATTCCGATAAGGTTCAAGCTCTCTTGTATATCAGGATCAAGCTAAGGTTAAACGAAATGGTAATTCTTTTCGATGGATTCATGTTGGATATTGTTTAGCTCAATCTAATAGATTTGAATTTACGTCAAATTGGGCTGGAAAAGTTTGATGTGTAGTGTTAGACCTCAAATCTAATCCAAGGGATAATTATTTGTGTACAAGTAGACAATAAGGAGGATAATTTATGTAGAAGTGAACAGTTTATTCTGTAGCACGTGACATGTTAGTTGTTTGTATATATTTGGTTACATCCTACTGAAATGAGAATACAAAAATTTTGTTCCAAGATTACATTAAATATATATTGTAACAATGTGTTCTGTTACAACAAATGTATATGAACTACAATCGATTACAATTCAAAATAAAAGAAAAGAATAGGTACATCAAACAGGTGCTCCGTAACCGAAAGAAAACGGCAACAACGGTAGATTCAATACCGGACAACCATGTTATGGATTAACTAACAACAATTAGCTTGAATTTGTTCGGTGTAGCTTGGATTATCCAGCTAACCATTATCCAACAACAATTCAACAGCCATATAGTCAAACTTATTTTGGTACATTATTCTCATGTATTTAAAGCTATGTTGAAAACTTAGAAGCCATCAGACCTATAAACATGATACTATGCCTGCATTTTTGTTAAGGAGGTGCAAGCAGACACCGGCTTCTCAATCGAGGGCCATTCATCTTTCAAAGGAATAGCCTGATTTTGCAACTCCATGCTCACTATATACTTAAGGACGTGCATCAATATTTTACCGAGGATTTGTTGTCTTGTTTCGTGGTCTACCCATCTTCACAATATCTGCCAAAGACCTCTGACTTGCTGCTTCAAACCATGCATGTTGATGTCCAAAGGCATACTGTGATGGTTGAGTCGGATCAATCAGGGAAACAGAGGACATATTATTTTCCAAAGAAACAAAACCACTGCCAAGAAAATGCCATGATCATGGGATACGTGCACAATAGATGGAAAACGGACAAAACATAGTACTGTAGGAAAAATACTTTCAAATTACACATAGCAATGTTGAATAAGGGAATAAAAGGCTAATAGAACACTTTAAAAACATATATGTGAAGTTCCAACACTACAACCATAGTTTAATCTATAAAAAAAAGCCAAGACTCCTCATAAATAAACTTCAATATGTGAATATTCTCATTGATTCTTATATACCTAACATTACATTTAAACGAAAAAGAATATTTTAAATCTCTTAAAATCGGAAATTACCATGAAAAGATGATATTGGATGAAGCTAGCATGATTAGCATTTTTATTTTAAAAGAGCCTTAGAAATCACATATGCTATATCAACTTATTAGGTCACAATGATCTTGAATTGAGACTTTAGCAGAGATTTTTAAAGTGATTATACTCATAGATGTATGATGTATTTACCTCTGTTGCTTTCAAAGAACAACACATCAAGTTCTACTATGATACTAATCAAATGTGAAATTCATACCTTCAGTAGAGTTATCTTAATGATTATGATACTAACCACACAATGGCTCATTCAGTTTCAATGAACTCCTTGAGCTTGGGACAGTACTTCCTCTCTATTCACATCTCCCATGGTCTCTCTCTACGACCTTTAATTCTTTACATCTGCCACAGAATACCGACTCTTTCTCTGACCTCCATTTGGTTGCATCTGCTACATAAACGTTTGCTTTGCGAATGAAAGGGTAAAACCCTTCTGGTGTTTTGTATTGGTTGGATGGAATCAGTAACATCTCGAGCATCTGAGTATTAGCGAAAAGGAGGGACAAAGGGCATGAAGTAGAGACTGAAACCTTGGAAATTTGATGAAATGCTTCGAACTGCCAGAAAAAACTCAAGTAAAGACACCAAAAAGAAGGAACACATAAGAATAAATACCCATATTCCTGAACAAAGAAACCAATTGTAAGCAACACCATAGATGCCACCAAAAGCCATATTTTAGAACATAATGTTGGCTAAATGTACCCTGAATGACCTCTAAATTAATAGGACAATCAATTTAGCGACACAAACTGCGTAACTACTAATCAATGGATCATTCAGCTCCAACAAACTCCATTAGTTTGGAATGTTGCTACCTCTCTCCTCACTTCTCCCAAGCGTCACTCTTCAAATGAAAGTAAAGGTAATCACATTCTCTAATGGAATACCAAATCGAAAAGAATTTACCTTCGTCATACCTTTTTTTTCCTTTGATTCATCTTTATATTTTTCAAAAAAATGATGAAATGTTTCGAATTGCCTGGAAAACCTCAAGTATTTCCCCAGGAGCTTCTCGAGAGATATCTAGAGCAGAAGAATGAAACATTCGATTTTAACTCGACATTAATTTCAATACTGATCCTTTAAACATTTTTTTACAATGGTTAGATAGAATTTTATGTGGCATATATATATATATATATGTATATGTATATATTGGTATTTGATGACAACATATATCTTTTGAAAATAGTATATTTTTTTAAAACCAAATTTCAACTAATAATGCCCGTTAAAGATGATACAAATTTTGTTGCAGTGTATAAATCTGATTTTAAATAAATATTACATAAATTGTACGTTTTATTTTGTTTTAGTGTCATCTAAATATATATACTCGCGTTTTCTCTTCTTTGATTTTTTTTCTTTTCGCCTTTAGGTTTTTTATTAATTTTAAGGTTAAATTAGAAAGGTTTTTAAAATTCTAATTAATATATAATTTTAATATATGTATATATAAAAAATGTTAAATTGAAAAAATGTAATAATGAAAGAATAAAAGAAAGTGGTGAAGAGATAAACAGATAAACCTGCTTCTTCAGCTTGGTTACTCGTTTCCGACCATTTTCATGAATCATCAAGCCGAGATTGAGCAAGATCCGCTGGTTGGTCAAATCTTCAATATGCTTCTCCATCTGCACAATGTAAAATCCGAAGAAGCAAATCAGTCAAAGACAGGGCCAAACCCACCATGGAAACAACATATACATTTTTAACAAAAGCAGACACCTTTTGTATATGAATGTCTTTCTTCCTCAATGCCACCGCACAAGATAAGTTTGAGGCCGTTGGGGCAGGTTTTATTAGCTCGCTCTCAAGCTTGGCTAGCTCAAGCTGGAAGCCTGTTATAAATTACAGATTCAGAATGATTTTTTCATATATTTTTAAACAAAATCAGTGCTTAAAGCCGCAAAACCAGACTAAATGTGCGTAAGAATAAAAGACAAAATCAGTTTTTTGTTGCGCATGTAACTAAACTACACATAATCCCCCTTTTTCCTGATTTTGACTTGAAAGCTCCATCAAGCCATCGCTGGAGCTCAAGTTTTCAGAATCATTTCCTCAAATTCATCTTCAGGGTTCGATAATGTCACTATCGCCCCTCCTGCTCCAATTCTTGCTTCACCCTCATGTATCACCACGGTTCTTATCACGATGTTCAGATCAAACGCTCCATTATATGAGAAAAACCCGATAGAGCCTGAGAAAAGGCCTTGTGAACAGGTCTCAAGAGAATCCAGAATCTCTATTGATCTTAGCTTTGGAGCACCAGTCATTGAGCCGCCCAGGAAAACTGCTCTAGTGCATTTAATGGGGCTAATGTTGGATCCTTTTTGTCCTCGGACCGTGCTCATCATGGCGTTGACTGTTGTGTATGATTCCACGTCCATGAGGTTGAGTACATGGACAGAACCTGGCTCACAGACACGACCCAGATCATTCCTCAGAAGGTCCACAATCATAATATTTTCTGCTTGATCCTTTTCGTTGTTGCAAGATAGGCAAAAGGGGAGAGAAGAAAAGATACTTAAATTTGGGGAAAAGACTATACCGGACAATTTCAATTAGTAGCAATCGGGCAAACCATTTGAACTAACATAACAGAGGTTTATATAAATCAATCCAAGGACAATGCAATGGTGAGTTTACCGGAGTAAGACACACACAGTACCCTTCCCATGAATCCGGATGACAAGTACCATAGATGGGAGTATGTAACCTTGGATTTCTAATAAAAAATGGTCAAGAAGCATGTTAGAATACTGACCCTAACCTTAGTTCTCAATCAACACAAGGCGAGACTAATGTTTTACTGAAAAAAAAATATAAGATTTGATGTATACCTGAACTTCAGTTCCAACTTACGTCGTTCATCTTCTTCAGGTCTGGAGGCACGAGCTATGGTACCCTTAATCGGCTTTGCTTTAAGCACTCCATTTCTATCCAGTCGTAAAAACCTTTCAGGTGAAGAGCAATATAAGCACAAATTTTACTTTAGAGAATTTCAGAAAAGCTGCATATGGCGTGGGATTCCTCTCTCTCAGGTGAAGATAAAGTTCTAAAGCATCAAGATCTCCTATACTCCATCTGTTCTGAGTTGTAAGACAAAGCTCGTAACTATTCCCATCTTTGATATAGTTCAGACACCTTTTAACATCGCTTATGTACTGCTCGTGGGATTTGTCAGAGACAAAACATACTTTGCATGGGGATGGAGCAGTACACTGCAGAGGTTGGTCGTTTCACTTTCTTGTTGCCCTCAAGCTAATAAGCATTTGCTCGGTATCATCCAAGAAGGTTGTCGTGTCATCCATTTCATAAAGGGACAATACATAATAATCAGCAAAATGATGATCATAACTACAATATGATCTGCAAAGAAAAAAGATGCATATGGGGTCTTCGATTTGTGAAGATTAGATGACACGCCACATTCGACTTTAAGATCGTACCTGTAGGCAGAAAAATAAAGCACCTGTGGTTAGGTATTACGAACAATTTAGATAGTCCCCTAAATATAAAAGAAAAAAATTTTATTAGATGAATGCACTATCTAAAATCGATAAAACTAAAGGAAAGTGAATGAAGAATATGAAAGAGATTCACAAGATAGATGATATAAGATCTAAACACATACCCAATACAACCAACATATCCACCACAAAACTCGAAACACAACCCTTCAAAATCTTTTTAATCATAACAAAATGAAGAATACCAGACAATTTCCATTAGTAGCAATCAGGCAAACCATTTGAACAAACATAATAGAGGTTTATATAAATCAATCCAAGGACAATGCAATGGTGAGTTTATCGTAGTAAGACACACATAGTACCCTTCCCATGACTCCGGATGACAAGTACCACAGTATGGGAGTATGTAACCTTGGATTTCCAATAAAGAATGGTCAAGAAGCATGTTAGAATACTGATCCTAACCTTAGTTCTCAATCAACACAAGCCGAGACCAATGTGTTACTGAAAATAAAATATAAGATTTGATGTATACCTGAACTCAGTTGCAACTTACGTCATTCATCTTCTTCAAGTGTGGAGCCACGAGCTATGGTACCCTTAATCGGCTTTGCTTTAAGCACTCCATTTCTGTCCAGCCGTAAAAACCTTTCAGGTGAAGAGCAACATAAGCACAAATTTTGCTTTATAGAATTTGAGAAAAGCTGCATATGGTGTGGGATTCCTCTCTCTCAGGTGAAGATAAAGTCCCAAAGAATCAACATCTCCTATACTACATCTGCTCTGAGTTGTAAGACAAAGCTCGTAGCTATCCCTATCTTTGATATAGTTCAGGCACCTTTGAACATCGCTTATGTACTCCTCGTGAGATTTGTCAGGGACAAAACATACTTTGCATGGGAATGGAGCAGTACTCTGTTGAGGTTGGTCGTTCCACTTTCTTGATGCCCTCAAAATAATAAGCATTTGCTCGGTATCATCCAAGAAGGTTGTCGTGTCATCCATTTCATGAAGGGACAATACATAAACATCAGCAAAATGATGATTGATAACTACAATATGATCTGCAATGAAAAAATGCGCATTTGGTGTCTTCGATTTGTGAAGATTAGATGACACACAACGTTCGACTTTAAGATCGTACCTGTAGGCAGGAAAATAAAGCACTTGTGATTAGGTATTACAAACAATTTAGATAGTCCCCTAAATACAAAAGAAAACAACTTTATTAGACGAATGCTCTATCTAAGATCGATAAAACTAAAGGAAAGTGAATGCAGAATATGAAAGAGATTCACGACATAGATGATATAAGGTCTAAACACATACCTAATACAACCAACATATCCACCCCAAAACTCGAAAGGCAGCCCTTCAAAATCTTTTTCATCATAACAAAATGAAGAAAGCTCATAAAACAAGACAGTTAATGAACTATTAATTGATTCGATCAATTTTATTATAGTACAACTTGTATCAAATAATAGAATTTCGGCGGTAGCTCTCCCTCTCTGTGGTTTCTTTCTCCCTCTTTGTGGTTTCTTCTTCAGAGACGCAGGAGGTAGATGCAAGGAGAATGTGAGAGAGGTTGGCTGACCCGAGGATTGTAGGGAACCAACGCTTGAAGAGGAAAGCGAGTGGCCGGAAATTGTCGGTGGCAAAGTGATAGACCGAGAGGGAAGGAGGAAGGCAGATTGGCTTGGGCGTAAGGAGTTGAGTGACCCGAGGAGGCGAAGAGTAAGGCGATGTGTGAAATCAGGAAGGAGGCAAAGAGCTCAGATAGAAAGGAGGCGAAGAGCCGCTGGGTGAAGCCTGATGTAAAATCCTTACAATGTGAAAGGGAGATTTTTCCTCCGTGCTGACGTGGCAGCATCAAAAGGGAGGAAAATCCTCCCTATGATTTAACTTATACTACTACTTTTATTATTTGGTTTTCAAAGTATTGAATTGGGATTAATTATTTGGTGAATGTTAAGTATTAATTGTAATGGGTTTATTTGTTCACATGACAGACTGTTGAAGCGTTCTTTCAGTGCAATATACTTAGATCAAACACTACCACCCATTATTGCGTACAGTAGCGACACATCTCTATTCATGATATTGTTTACTTATAAGAGTTTTAATGACCGTTAAATGGGTGCAACTTCAAAAATACCCTCGTAGGGCTAAAATACTTCAATAATACCCTTCCCAAAAAATTGAACTTCAAAAATATCCTTATAAATGTTGATATTTCCAAAATACCCCTGCGATCCTGCGATCCAATTCGAACCAGCGACCCATTCGACCCTGCAACCAGTCCGACCCTACCACCCTGTGACCCTACGACCCAGTCCGACCCTGCGACCCAGTTCGACCCTGTGACCCATTGCGTCCCAGAATCGCCGGAAATCGGCAGAAACGCCGGAAATTGCTAAATATCGCTGGAAATTGCTCGAAATCACCGAAAACGCTGGAAATCACTGAAAATGACTAAAACATCGTTGGAAATCACACGAAAATTGCTGCAAAACACTCAAAATAGAAGAAAATCGCTCGATAATGGAAAGAAATCGCTCGAAAATGGAAGGAAATAGCTCTCAACTTTGCTTCCCTTCTCTTAAATTTGTCTTTCCCTCCTCTCAAATTTGTATTTCCCTCCTCTATATGTCTTTTTCACTAACAAAATATAAGGGCATATATGTCTTTTCTCCAATTTTTTCCATCAGATTTAGGAGGGTACTTTTGAAGTGTTTTAGCCCTACGAAGGTATTTTTGATATTCCTCCCGTTAAATGAGATGCATAATGTTTGATTTATTTTATTTATGACAACTAGATGATACCCGCACGTTGCGCAGTTTTGTAATAATCAAATTGTATTTCTTTGAACTGTTGTACATAATTTATTAATTAAAACATTATCATGTTATTTGATATATGTATTGGCCAAAACAAACGCATAAATTCTAATTTTCAATGTAAGAGTTTAAACAATAGATTTATAAAATGTAATGTAAACTAACACCGTGATTTATTCATAATATCTTTGAAATTTTAAAATGTAATATGTTAGAGGAAATGATTGTATGATTTGGACTAGAGTTTTTCGCATTATTCTTTTTCTTATCGGTACCTGCATAATATGTTCTAGGACTAAATTTTAATTTATAATATGGTTAAAAAATAACTATTAAGGTATAAACATAATTTGGGAATCTTTAAAATTTACTTATGTTTGAATTTTTTTATTATATTTAGATTTTGATTGCTATAGATGTTTGTGGAGCAGGACGGTCAAAGTGTTAACAAAAAATACCGTTGACTATCATGGGACTTATGCAACGACATGAACAAAAAATATTAATTAATATAAGTGTTAATTTATATTTTTATTACCGTTGATCATCATGAGAATAACGTATATTACAATCATGACTATTTTTTGACAATCATTTGAGCAACATTTAAACAAAAATGCATAGCAAGTCCATCTCATATCGATATTGTTACGACATATTTCTTTATTTGAAATGATTCAAGCAATGTGAGCAAATTATTTTGGAAGAAATAACATAATAGGTTAACGTAGCAACAATATTAAATACTTACTTATTTAATAACTATCGAATTTCTATTTTTTTTTTTAGAGGTAAGGTAGCAACAAATTTGATCCTTTCATAACAATTAAAAGTCAAACAATATCTACAACTTAGAAAAATTAATTCTATAAGCTTAGTAGCAAAAAAAAATTATTGAATCATTGCAAAACTACTTACCCGATAAAAGTCCTTTGGTTTACCAATCCATCCAATGCTCGATATGAATGCGTCCTAAATTTGTATTTGGAAACGGTATGAATATGATCGGTCTCTACATAATTTTTTAGGACTAAATTTAATTTATAACATGATTAAAACAGTTATGAGGTATGAACATAATTTGGAAATCTTTAAAATTTACTTATGTTAGAATTTTTTATTATCTTTTGATTTTGATGGGTGTAGATGTTTGTGGAGTAGGACAATTGAAGTGTTAACAAACGTGATTGATACATTTACAAAGGATAATTACACAAGGACACAACGAGAAAATATTAATTAATATATTTTATTTTTTATTTTTAATATCGTTGATCATCATAGGAATAACGTCTATTACGATCATGACTCTTTTCTTGATAATGATTTGAGCAATATTTGAACGAAAATGCATAGCAAGTCCATCCCATATTGATATTATTACGGCATCTTTTCAGTATTTGAAATGGTTCAAGCAAGGTGAGCAAATTATTGCTGAAGAAATAACATAATAGGTTAATGGAGCAAAAATAGTAAATACTTATTATTTAGTAACAACTGAATTTGTTATTTTTTATTAGAGGTAGGTATTAGCAAATTGATCTTCTATTTTTTTACATTATACATATTTAAATAATGCAAGAAGTCTCATGATATTTTATAGATGTATCTGATAATATAACTACCTGATTGATTAAAATATCTTTGTATTATAAATTATATTTTTTAGAAATTAGAAATATAAAAAACTTAAAATAGAGATGAGTTCATCACTCTTTTTTGTATAACATATTAAAAGTATTAGATTGAAGAAATAATAAATGGTATGGTGTAATGTGAGATTTCTTTTACATATACTTGAACAATAAATAATAATAGTTTTCAACAGATAACAAAAAACTCAAAGTAATTTATATAGTGGAAATAAAAGATTAATTGTAGACATTAAGCATATAGTTTTAACATGCATGGTTTAAGGATGAAATATTGTCTAAAATTTAAATAAATCGTAATAGATAAAAGATTAGCGAAGAATGTTTGTGAATATAATATTGTATTGTTATTTTTAAGACAAACCAAGATAAAAAAAATGATATGGTCCACGAAATGCATTGTGATATGTAATATATTCTGAAATTTTATAACGTAGAAAAAGTTTATGACCAATTTGATGTTTTGAAAGCAAAAGATAAAAGATGCTAAACACAAAAGATACTAAAGATTTAAAAGATTAATATCTAATATATAATTATAGATATACACTTAATCTTGGATTATATATATTGCATATTTTCATTTGTGAGATTTATCATCTCGTCAAAAGAAAGCAATCCCTTAAATTTTAAAAACATTTTTAGTATATATTTAAATTATAAAATTTGATAGTTTTTCACTTTTAAATTGAAAAATGTTATATATATTCTCAAAATATCGAACGATATATTTTTCTTAATTTCTTTTAAATCTCTTAACTTGAATTGGAATGGTTATGGCAAAAAAAATAAAACAACTAAATTATGGTTGTATTTCTAAAAGTTCATGAGCACCGTATAATATTACAATATTTCAAATATTAACTTAAAATTTCATATATTTAAAATCCAAAAATACATCTATATTGATTTTTTTCAAGTTTCGTTTTGTATATATGATTAATATTTGATATAAAAAAAATTTTATTATGGTTTTTAATTTTTTAGTATGATAGCTTAATTGATAAAGAAATATATATTGTAAATCTAGATTGATAAAGACTTATATATTTTTAATATAAATCGAGCTAAACAAATAAAAATGATTTGTTGTATAGTATTTTCGAAATAAATATAACGGATTCGAGACTTAAAAAACTTACATTATAAAATAAATGTATATTATTTTTATTCTTAAATCATGTTATATTTTATAACAAAAACAAACCTAACAGAGAATGAATATAGATAAATAAATAAGATAGAGATGATTGAGATAGGAAGAAAAAAAGTTTAGAAAAAGACAGAAGCTATGAAAAATACATTGCATTCAACGTCATGAAGATGCTTGGAGTAAAATGACGGTGTGAAAAACAAAAAATAGAATCACAATCCAAAACCATGCACCACTTCAATTACAAATTCACAGACTCACCACCGGTAAAAATCGCAAATGGGTCATGCATAATGATGGACGAATGATGCAACGTTAACAGCTCCAAGACCAATTTAGAGAATTGGAATTTTGAATTAACAACCATACTTGTTATGGTTGAATAGAAATTGAAGTGGAAACATAGTGAGGTTCATCTAGAAACAGCTTAAGCATCTAAAAATACCGTGAGGTTCATCTAAGATAATGTCCCATGAATAATATCAAATTTTGTGATGGTATCTGCAATTTATCTTCCGCTGATACTTCAAATCACTAATTATACATCTACAAAACAACATTTACCACAATATAGGGATCAATTAATGGAGTATTTGATTCAGACGCCATCTCTACATTATCCAATATACATACATGATAACAAACCATGTATATTTTAACTTCTCTTGCATCTAAACAAAGAAAACAGAAATGATACCCCATAACCAACACTACTCTCTCAATTTTTGTGATGGTATTTGCAATTTATCTGGTCTCAGTCATTTTATGGCAATGCACATCTTCCGTTGATACTTCGAATCACTGATTGTACATCTACAAAACAACGTTTACCACAGTATATGGATCAATTGATGGAGAATTTGATTCAGACATCATCTCTGCGCTATCTAATATACATACATGATAACAAACCATGCATATTTTAACTTCTCTTGCATACAAACAAAGAAAAACAAAAATGATACCCCATAACTAACACTACTCCCCAATTTATTCCATATCATTATGCAAATTCTCATTAATTTTTTCTTCCATAACAAACACCCTAACCAACACTACTTCCATATCCTCAGCAATATGTTTTTACCATTCAACAATTTCTAACACAAGAAAAGCAGAAAGAATAAGGATTCACATCACTTAAAAAATCGTAGACATTGTTTCTAGCTCCACTGTCATCATCATAGCTAGGAAAGCATTCCATTCATTAACCAATCATAGAGGAATTCTAGAAAGGAAATTGCTACAATTCATTACATTTGAACTAAAATGATTGAAAAGAAATTGCAACAATTCATTATATTGAAGCTTTAAATCAAACACAAATATGAAAAGATATGAATAAGTTGATAAAATTTGATGTGGCCAGTTTATAACTTAAAAGATTCCTTGCTAACACAAAAATATGGATACACTAAGCTAACATAGCATATAAAGAATCAGTTCAAGCATAGAGGATGCCAGTTACAACAATTACTCACACTGCCAACCTTCTGACTTGATGCCTTTAACATTTCAATAGGTTGATAAAGGTCATCTCTACCACCAAATGCATAAGTCAACACTACTACATTACATGTTTGCATAAATCTTTTGTCATCTTAAGAAGTCCTAAATCCTCCATTTTCATTGAAAACCCCACAATGCATAGCCATTGTTTCACTTACTTGTATCACATATTGCATGGAGAAACAAAATAAGAATCAGCAATCAAGAAGTTAAAGGTTAACTAAATATTTTCTATGGTTATAGATAATCCAAGTTCATAATCTGCAGAGTTATAACTCATGACCTGAAAATTTTTCCATCTCCCAGCAAAAGTTTGGTTTCCCGTGAATAAATTAAATCGCGTCCTGTTGGTCCCTTGCCGATGGAGATTCATCTTATCTTCTGTTGAAAAAGTGCCCATATCATATAGATATACAACTTTTCATATGGAAGAACTAGAATCCTTGCACTATGGGATATCAAGATGCTCGAGATCTTCAATAGGTAGAAGCTTCAAACAACCTAATAAACTCACAGACATTTTTCACTTATCCATCTGTCCATTTTCCTCAAATCAAACTATCACTCTTAAGACCCATTCTTAGTATACCAATCAATAAATGAGATGAACACGTCATACAAATTAGCAGAATAAGTATATTTTGTTAAACATAAAGATCACCAAACCCTGTCTATAGTCACATGCATCACTAAATTTATCAACCTCCCGTCAAAAATATGGACGAAAAACTTCATCAATACGATATAGATTTGCCTTTTACAATCCATCATTCCAATGAGGCAGAGTCCTAAACAATTCAAAGAAGTAATAGTGAATAAAGATATAATTTGGAAGCTTCCATCTCCTTCATTAGATCCAACATGTTCGGATAAAAAATATCCCCTTTGTAATTGAAGAAACAAAGGGTATATTAAGGAAAACTACACAAACAACAAATTTAAACAAACGGAATTGTTGAGATTATCTATCAATCATTAAAAGAACCAACCAATTACCTCGACCATATGTAAGAAGATTTTAGTTGTAACCATAATTGGTGAAAATTTGTTGCATACTTATGAAGGATGTTCATCAACATCAAAACAGGAATTGATATAAAGCTAGGGATTAAGCTAATGAGATGTGTGGAAAGCAATAACTCTACCAAAATTGTGCATATAAGGTAAAATTCAAAGGTTGGTTAGTCGATTTCCATTCCAGAAAAGAGTAAAACCGAAATTGTTTAAACTAACCTGGAGGTAATACTGCTTCAGATCTTGTTTTATCTTTGTTGTCACATCCATTTAGTTGTAGGTCAATTGTAAAGCTTTGGGACACCTCGCTTCGACGACTACACACGGCTATTTCTTAGTTTGAACAATTTCAGCTATTTCTTGGTGTAAGCTTCATCAAGTTAGAGCTGAGACCTAGACATGTCGACGGAAACAGAAGCCAGAACTCATAAGATTTTTTCCAATGAGCGAAGAGCTAAACACATAGAAGACTACCTAAATCCCAAAAGAAAAACCAAACTCTTAAGAAATTCTATGTAACGAAATTTGAGAAACTAACACTATGCAAGGGTTTTTTTATTCCTTACCTTAAGGATGGTGACGAAAAAATGGAGGTCGAGGAGGAGCTTCGAGATTCGTCTGTGTAGCATTGAGAGTTCCCTGGAGCTTTTGGAGCCATTGATCATTTAGGAAAGTGACATGAGGAGAAACGAATCCATACCTTCTGTAGTTTGGATTCTCGAAGCTTAGAAAAGGAGGCCACTTGATCGAGTTAGAAGAGGAGATCAGTTGGACACCGAGCTTCGATTTGAAGAGCCAACGACTGTTGAAACTCCCATCGGCTGACACTGAGATCTTAAGATCAAGATGAATACAAACATGATTAAATCAATCAGAAACATTTTCTAATCAGAACACATCTTTCCTTACTTGCTCGTGTGTTGGTAGGTCGATGTCACTCGAGAATTTTGTACCATGAGATAGAAATAGCATCACTTATAAAGTATCGGGTAAGGCTATGTGGAATTTGAGGGTAGAGGCGATGAAGAAGGAGGAGGACGGCCCATAATGTGGGTTACAATCGGTTCGAAGTCCAGGAAAATGGAAACAACGGTTCCTCGCTCATCCGTCGGCATTTCTAGGTCATCGGAGTAACATGAAACAACTTCTATAGGTCGATCTCAACCCTAGAATCCATCGCTCCACACCCCCTCACTTGTCTCGGTAGTGCCGGTAACCCTGAGCCATCTCCTAAAAACGAAGAAACCGAAGAGACATGAAGAAGAAGAGTCATGGAAATACAAAAATAAAATTCATATGTGTCAACAATAAATAAGAAACTATTGAAAAAGACATAAAAAAAAGAAAACAAAAAGGGTGAAAATGGGATGTTTTCTCTCTCTGCTCACGTGGGTTTACCAAATTTGGTATGTAGCAAATGTTTGGTATTGAAATGTAGTTACATTTCAATCAATGAAATTGAAATGTCATATATAAATATGTTTTCGTTTTAATTGTAATTACATTTCAATAAATGAAATTGAAATGTCATATATAAATATGTTTGTCAAGAATGGGAGGAGGCAAGAAGAAGAAATTGAGATTTTTTCTCTTTTGATGACATGGCAGCATAAGAAAGCAGGAACAAACTCTTTTGGCCCTAGATGGTAGTGACTCTCTCAAGTATTGGAGAAGCTTAACGCTAAACACTATTCATGATGTATGTCATCTTGCGGAGGTAATATAATTTTTTTATGAAATTACGTAGCCTCATCTTCTAGTTATATTTATTGTAAGTTGAGTTCTCCAATGGCAGTCGTTAACTTGCGCAGTCATTGCAACGATAACGGAAGTATTGTGCAAGAATGGTGTGTGTTATCTAGGTTGTAAAAGTTGTTCCAAGAAAGTTAATGTTGCTACGGATGAGATCGCATTGTAGATGGCAGTGAAACGATTGTATTCTAATTACTGCAGAAAGTCTACATAAGTTCCAATTCCAAAGTACTTTTCAAACTCTACATCGGTCTACCTTGTTATTGTTACATTTGTGATATCGTATTCTACATTTTGTTCGTCCATGTTTCGCGTATGTGTCCAGGTGGTGGATGACAGTAGTAAGACAATGTTTCTTCTTTTTGATAAAGAAACTCATCGTAAGCTCTGTTAGATCAGTTTTTGATAGTGTCTATTTTACTCATTTTTCAGGTAAAAGGAATATTGTGACGTCAACATTCAACTCTAATCAAAATCTTCTGGTAGTATGGCAAAGGTTATAGAATATGATGTTAGCAACATGAACAAATCCGACTGACACATAAGAAACCAAAATCACTATATATATATATATATATATATTTGTAATTAAATACTCTAACGGCTTAAGCTCTTAAGCTTGCACAGGCTCGTGATAACTCTTTGTAAAAATGTCGCGGTGTTGTTGTCCTTATGCTTATAATTGCTTGAATAAAACTGTGAGGGTTATCTTCTACTTCTTACTTATAAAGACATGTTTTGTTTACTTTGTTGGGTTGATTTGGGATGCGGAAGCGTGTTTTATCAACCCGAATTTTAGATCTAGTCATGTTCAGATTAGTTTTTTGGGGTTTCAACGACGAACAGATTTAGAAACGATTTCGAATATACCTATTAACGTTGAACCTGTGACTATCGGATGCAAGACTTGATAGCACAAGTCCTCTACGCGTATCCACGCCGAGATCGGATTCTGCCTTCAACCTTTGGTGCGGAATTCTCCGATGAACGAAACTGTTTCGTTCTTTGTTTTTATTTTTGACGGATATTAGGGTTTAGATTTTGATAATGAAATCTCGTTAACGAAAACATGTTTTTCGTTTCTTATATAATTATTTACATTTTTAATAATTACACTTTTAATCCGAGACTATTTAAATATTACATAACAGGCATATTACTTTCAATCTCTCACTTGCCTTTACGTAATATTTCAAACAGTCAAAGTATATGTATCTCCATACACATACTTGCATGTACATCTGATGTACTAACCACAAAAGAAAAACAAGTACAATTATATTCTTCGGTGCTAGCGGATGAATATAATTGTATTCCACACTGATTGTCTAACAATCACAAGCAGATACCGAGACACTCATATGTGTGTGACCTCGTAGGTTCATCACTAAACCTGTAGTCAATTAGTCTCCACTAATTAACTAATTGAAGTTGGCGTCTAGCAACACTCCCCAACGACCGGATAGCATGAAGTAACATCCTTACTCATTTGAGTAACAACCTTACCCAAAACGAACCATGGTGAAGTTTGACGTTAGTATTTCCTTCCATCTTTACAGCTCCGGATGCATCCTAGGCATGGTCATAACTGTCAACCTTACAGATCATCAACTATGTCTCATGTCAATCACAACTGACTGATGAATGAACTCTACTGATTTCTATCATCATAGAAACTTATCACGTACATGTTGTTTTTTCCGGATCACTGTAGTCCGAGTAGTGATCCTACGAACAAGAACAATTCAGATTAAATCATACCAAAACTTGACTCTCTTTATTATGATCTCTATCATAATGTCAAGTTTCAGATTTAATCTTGGACTCTATCATACACTTATCAAAACTCATCAAATGAAAAATGATGCCATATATTATAAAAATAAAATCGATGTCTAAAATACAACTCGCTACATGTCTATAAACTAATGCCAGCTATTCATCTCTCTCAATCCGATCTTCAGCTTATGCTTGTCAAACTCCTTTGACCCAAGCGCCTTCGTGAGCGAATCTGCTGCATTTTCCTTTCCATCCACCTTCTGAATTTGCACGTCCCCACGCGTTATGATCTCTCGTATCAGGTGAAACTTCCGCAGAACATGTTTCGATTTCTGATGAGACCTTGGTTCCTTCGCCTGAGCAATAGCTCCTGTGTTATCACACAATAAAGTAACAGCTTCCTTTATCGAAGGTACCACACCAAGTTCATCTATGAACTTTCTCATCCAAACCGCCTCTTTAGCTGCTTCGCAAGCCGTTATATATTCTGCTTCAATCACTGAATCGGCTATAGTAGCCTGTTTAGAGCTCTTCCAACTTACTGCACCTCCATTCAGACAAATCACATAGCCTGAAATGGACCGACTGTCATCCTTGTCCGTCGAGAAACTCGCATCAGTGAATCCTTCTAACTCCAAGTTAGAACCACCATAAATGAGGAACTGGTCCTTAGTCCTTCTCAAGTACTTAAGGATGTTCTTAACAACCTTACAGTGTTCCTCACCAGGATCTGCTGGATATCTACTCACTACACTTAATGCGTTGGCTACGTCAGGCCTAGTACACGTGATGGAGTACATGATGGCTCCCACTGCGCTAGCGTAGGGAAGCCAACTCATGTATTCTCTTTCCTCCGGGGTCTTAGGAAAATCCTCTCTAGAAAGAGAAATTCCAGTGCCTATTGGTAGATAGCCTTTCTTGGAACTTTCCATGTTGTATCGTCTCACGATACTATCGATGTACTAGGATTGTGACAATCCAAGCACTCTCTTCGATCTATCCCTATAGATCTTTATTCCTAGAATATAGACTGCTTCTCCTAGATCCTTCATGGAGAACTGATCAGACAACCATGACTTCGTCTCTTGAAACGTTGGAATGTCATTTTCTATGAGCAATATGTCATCCACATAAAGCACAAGGAAGACAACCGTGCTCCCACTAAATTTCTTGTACACACAAGGCTCTTCATCGCATCTATCAAAGTTGAACTCTTCAACTGCCTGGTTAAAGCGAATGTTCTAGGTTCGAGAAGCTTGCTTGAGTCCATAAATGGATCTCTGAAGCTTGCATACCATATGACCTTGAGTCGGCGACGTGAAACCCTCAGGTTGAGTCATGAAAACCTCTTCCTGGAGCTCTCCGTTAAGGAAAGTTGTTTTCACGTCCATCTGCCAAATCTCATAGTCATAGTACACCGCTATCGCAAGCAGAATCCGAATAGATTTGAGCATTTCCATAAGGGAGAACGTTTCTTCATAGTCAATCCCTTCTCGTTGATCTTCATAAATTCCATCTCAGATTCCATGGCTTTCCACCATTTCTCAGAATTTGGGCCTTGTATAGCCTCTTGGAAAGTCAACGGGTCGTCATCTCTATGACCGACCACGTCCTCTTGCACCATCAGATTAAGTCTGTCAGGTGCACGTCGAGAACGTGTTGACCTTCTTAAGAAAGGCTGTGTAGCAGGTTCAACCTGCACTGGGATATCTTGTTGGACTTGTTCATGAGCAAGTTCCTGAACTTGTTCCTGAACGGGCACTGTTACTTCAACATTTGAAGTTGAAGCGCCGGAGCCTAACACTATGTCACCCAGCCAAGAACGCTCATTTGACATCTCATGTCCATGAGCTTGTGTTGGTTCGTCGGGCTCTTGAATCTCGTCAAGAACTACTTCTCCACCATGAATTCCTTCGAAGAATAAAGAAAATGATAAAGAAATATTGTAAATATAGACATGAAAAAAAAAATATTAAATAGAAAAACAGAAAAGGTAGTTGCAAATATGGAAATAAATAGCAATGATAAAATAAATATTTTAAGATACAAAAGAACCAAACGGAAAATGGAAAATTCGATATTTTGGAAAAGTATTAATTACTATGGATGACTAAGTTTCCATCATTTGATATGCTTGTTCTATATATGCTTGTGGAGAATATAACTTTTGTTTCTTAGCGACAACCCTGTTTATATAGACATCTTGATGTGTTTGTTACTAGATATTCTTTATATTATACCTTCCTTGATAATCTACAATTTGATAGTTCATGACTTATTGTTTATTGACCTATTCAAAATGTGATCAAGTCAATCATATTGTTAAAACTAAAAGCATTAACAAAACTAAATAATGATTTGTTTATGTTTAATTAATTCATCATATAAATCCTTTACGAGGATTTAAGAATTACCATTAATACACATAAACTTCATTGAGATATTACAAAATTAAATATTCAAATAAGAATATATTACAATATTATCTATGAAAATATTCATTTTTTTATTAAACCTCAAACCTAGCATCTAGCTTGTCTTGCTGAAGAAACTTATCACCTAGCATATGTGTCATAATTAACTAGAAAAGTTTTTAAATGTTTCCCAATTTGTTTCCGCAGTTGGTCTATTGTTTTAAACACAACACAATATTTTTAGGCTAATTTAATGGTTTAAAAGTCTCCACTATTCTATCTATACACAACATAGGTACGCCCAAATACATGAAACAAACTCGATACAATGACCATTTGCAAGTATTTAGGATAGTTAAATTATGTGTTGGAGCAAATGGTCACGAGAAATCAGGAGAAGGTGGAGTCAATTAGTTTATGTTTTTAGTCTTTTATTTGAGTCTTTGTTCAATAATGACCGAGTCTCTCGGTCTCTAAGTTTATGGTAGTTAGTTGCATCTTTTTTAGGAGTTCACTAGTCTTTTATGTTCTTTAGTTGTAAGACTATTTAAGAGCCATTTGCTTTTGCTGAATAGAATAAGACTTTTCCAGAACAAACAGAGCAAACAGAGTTTTTTGATCCAACAAAGTGGTATCAGAGCCCTGTACAAAAGAAGTTGTAGCTTCAGATCATTTGGGATTCGATGAAAGCAAAGTTAGGTGGAAATGCCCGAGTGAAGAGATCGCTTCTGCAAAAATTGAGCAGATATTTTGAAGTGTTGGAGATCAAAGAATCCGAAGGTATTGAGGAATACTTCACACGGGTTCTTGCCATCACAAACCAAATGAGGAGCAATGGAGAAATAATGACTGATTCAAAGGTTGTTGAGAAAAATAATCAAGTGATAATAGACATTAGGTAAGATCACCTATGTCCTACCACTCAACACATGAACCAATTTCATGTTCGTGTAGGCCATCTTGTCATTTTCAGTGACAGTAAAATTCGCAGTCTCTACCACATGTGGATCTGACAAGTTTGTGATTGGCTTTACTCTATCGTTGTGAGCACCTTCCACGGTTGGCAGAACGTCCTTTAACAAAAGCACAGTGGAGTGCTACAAATGTCACCGCCTTGGACATTTCAAAAATGAATGTCCAAAATGGGAAGAAGAAGCCGATTATGCTGATTTTGAAGAACATGAAGAGATGTTGCTAATGGATTATGTAGAAGAGGAAGAAGGAGATTTAAATGAGGTTGAAGAACAATCATTAATGACGAGTTCAAAAACACAAGAAATCCAAAGAAGGAGGATTTGGTTTCTTGATTCAGGGTGTTCAAATCACATGAGTGGAGACAAAGAGTTATTCATAATGTTAGATGAGAAATTTAGACACACGGTTAAGCTGGGAAATAACAAGAGAATGGAAGTCATGGGGAAAGGAAGTATGAAGTTGGTGTTGAATAATGCAGTATATGTGATCTGCGATATGTACTACATACCGGAGCTCAAAAACAATCTCCTGAGTTTGGGACAACTTCAAGAGGAGATGATCACTATCATCATTAAGAAGGGAGTTTGCAAGATTTATCATGATGATAAAGGTCTAATAGCTGAAAGCAGAATGAGCTCAAACCGAATGTTTATATTGGTAGATCAAAACATTGGTGATTTCAAGACAGGAGAACCCAAATGTCTTCAGATAGCATCAGGGGACATTCCAAGACTATGGCATGAACGCTATCGGCACTTGAGTCATCGAGGAATGAGAACACTATAGAGCAAGAACATGGTACGTGGGCTTCCAGTTTTTGAGACTCAAGACTTCACTTGTTCAAACTGTCTGGTAGGGAAGCAACCAAGAAACCTCATTCCTAAAAGGAGTACATGGAGAGCCAAAGAGACATGAGAAGTCATAAGCCTTTAACTAATTCAAGCTTTTCAAGAAGAAGGTAGAAACTAAAAGTGGGAAGAACGTTAAAGGCTTGAGGACGGACAGAGGTGGAGAATATACATCTCATGAGTTCACCAACTATTGCAAAGAATAAGGGATCCGAAGGAAGCTAACAACGGCTTACACTCCTCAACAGAACAACATCGCGGAAAGAAAGAACCGTGTAGTCATGAATATGGTCAGGTCTATGTTATCAACTAAGAAGATGCCTAAGATCTTCTAGATAGAGGCTGTAAGTTGGACTTTCTATTTCCTTAATAGATGCCCTACTCTTGCTGTCAAAGATCTAACTTCACAAGAAGCATGGAGTGGGATAAAACCAAGCGTGGAACATTTCAGAGTGTGGGGTTGTATACCTCATGTACATGTCTCAAACTAGAACAGAGGAAAGTTGGATGACAAAAGCTCAACGTGTGTACTACTTGGCTTCTCCGAAGAATCAAAAGGCTACAGATTGTATAATCCAAGAACCAAAAGGATTGTGATAAGCAGAGATGTAATCTTTGAAGAAGATAAAGGTTGGAGTTGGGAAGAAGATAAGGATCACCAATCCGATGGTGAGCTTACTTGGAGTGATGATGGTATGTTGGAAGAAAGTGAAGAGGAAGACAACAATGAGGGTGATGACAATGAGATAATTCAACTGGCAGAAGCTGTAGCAGAAGTTCCAGCAGTACAAAATGAAGAAATCAGGGAGGGACGAATCAGAAGAGCTCCACGTTATCTCAGTGATTACATTCATGGAGATGAGATAGAAGGCGAAGTGAACATGGCTGAATTGTACTCAACGGCTCCGTTAAATTTTGAAGAGGCAGAAAAGGTTCCAAAGTTGAGGGAAGCAATGGCTGAAGAGATAATTCAATCGAGAATAATGAAACATGGGAGCTCTATTCTCTTCCGTGTGAAGCAAAGTGTATCGGTGTAAAATGGATTTATAAGAAAAAATTGAATGAGCATGGTGAGATAAGTAAGTACAAAGCAAGATTGGTGTCTAAAGGGTACTACTCTCAAGAACAAGGAATTAACTACACAGAAGTGTATGCTCCCGTTGCTCGTATGGATACTATTCAGACCATCTTAGCCACTGCAGCTCAAAAGGTCTGGGAGATATATCAACTTGACGTAAAGTCTGATTTCCTCCATGCTATTCTTACTGAAGATGTGTACATTCAACAACCAAAAGGATATGTGGTAGAAGGAGAAGAGGATAAGGTTTACAAATTCATAAGCCGTTATACGGCTTAAAACAAGCTCCAAGGGCCTGGTTTAGTCGCATTGAAGAATACTTCCTACGATCTGGATTCATGAAGTCTCAGAATGAAGAAACCTTGTTTCTTAAGGTCAACAATCAAGGTAACATCTTGATTGTTAGTGTTTATGTCGATGACCTTATTTACACAGGGAGTAATCTTTCGATGATGATGGAGTTTAAAAGATCTATGCAAGAAGAATTTGATATGATAGATCTAGAAAAGATGAGGTATTTCTTGGGGATTGAAGTGTTGCAAACGTCAAAGGGAATTCACATCTCACAAGCTAAGTATGCTCAGGAAATTCTCAAGCAGAAAAGGTGGATGAGACACTCTACAAGCAGATGATAGGAAGTCTAATGTACATCACCAACACACGACATGATCTTCAATTCTTAGTAAGTCTGTTAAGTCGGTTTATGTCAAGTCTAACGAAGATACATCTACAGGCAACAAAGAATGTGTTACGTTACTTGAAGGGAATAGCTGATTTCGGTATTTGGTACCACAGAGGAGGAATAGGAGAGTTGTCCGTTTACACTGACAGCGATTTTACAGGGGATATTGATAGCAGAAAAAGCACTTCAGGCTATGTTTTTCTTATGGATAATGCAGCTGTAGCTTGGTGTTCAAAGAAGCAGATGATATTCACTTTATCCACAACTGAAGTAGAGTATGTGGCAGCCTCAATCTTTGCATGTAAAGCTATTTGGTTCAAGCATATACTAAAGGAGATGGGACACAAGGTAGATGGAGGCACTGTTGTCTTCTGTGACAATACATCGACAATCAAACTGTCCAAAAACCTTGTGTTCCATGGAAGGTGCAAGCACATTGGAGTAAGGTTTCACTTTCTGCGAGATCTAGTTAATGATGGAGAAATCGGTTTGGTGCATTGCGGTTCAAGAGAACAAGCTGAAGACATCTTTACCAAACCATTGAAGAGAGAAGTGTTCGAGAAGATGAGGAGCAAGATTGGGATTTGCTCAGCTGAAGATAAGCTAAACTTGTGAACAAGTTTAGTTTAGGGAGGATTTTGTTGTAGCAAATGGTCACGAGAAATCAAGAGAAGGTGGAGTCAATTAGTTTATGTTTTTGAGTCTTTTATTTGAGTCTTTGTTTAATAATGACCGAGTCTAATGGCCTCTAAATTTGTGGTAGTTAATTGCATCTTTTTTAGGAGTCCACTCGTTTTTTTTGTTCTTCAGTTGTAAGGCTATTTAAGAGCCATTTGCTTTTGCTGAATAGAATAAAAGTTTTCGAGAACAAACAGAGCAAACAGAATTTTTTTATCCAACATTATGTTCATCACTTTTACGTATGACATAAGATTCAAATATTTCTAAACAAATATAATTTATTATCTGACGATATACCTGATATATTTGCTAGAATATTTTAGTTATTAAAGATTGAAATCTTCTTTTGGACCGTAAAAGAATGAAACAGCCAGCACCGTCGCAACAAATAATCCAAACTAACTATAGTCAATTTAGGTCTTGATTATCATTTTTTAGATGTTTAAACTTATTTAATTTTAGGTTATTTATACTTTATAATTTAAAGAAAATGGTTATTGCATGCGCACATTCTTTTTTTTTTTTTACAAGAGAATCAAAACTCTCCACTAAATATGATATTGAGAAAATTATATCAGTTGAAATAACCGATAAATGTTTACATATATACTGTTACATTGCACTTTAAGATATTATGATGTATGAACCTTGTGGCCAAGCAACTCGTTCATCGGCATGTATAGAAAAAGGTAGATATACGAAAGGATATATATATATATATATACATACACTACGGTGAAGGGTATCTAATTTATAAATGACCAGAAAATGATAGATTCGTTTTAAAATATAGCTCGCCATTAGATAATTATTTATGTTGTACCTTAAAATGCTTCTCTACTTCTAAAATACCGAGTATATATCAGTATTGAATGGTGCAATTAAATTAAAAAATTAAATATTTTTCCAAGTACATAAATAAGGAATCAGTTAGATTTGTAACAAGCATATCACTTGTGCCCATTGATTTTGCTACAAAATCATGAGATAAAATACAAACTATTTTAATTGTCAATATATTTTGGGTTATGACGCCTCCAGGGAATTTATAAGTGTGATACTCATTTCCTGAGTTTTCATGTTGAGCAAATGACATTACGCCTTCTAAGAAAGCAGAATATCATTTAGACAATGCATTAAGCAATATTGCTTCTAGAAGAAATGTTGAATGCACAATGCTAACAAAATGGTTTAAATGTAATATATTATAAGAAAATACAAATTAACTTATGTATGTTGATTTCTCTCTCGCTTTTGCATGGAATTAAAAAAAACGACTTGAACACCAAGAGAATAAGGTTACACAGTTGATCGTTTATATCATATATCTCTTAATGTTGGCGAAACCTATTATTTTAGGATGCTATTAAACATAAATAAGGGTGCTATTTTGTTTAACAACTTAAGAAAAATAAATGGCATTAGTTAGACATTGTTCAAGGATGTTTGTTGCGCCTTACGTATGCTAAGACGATAAAGCAAATATGGACACTAAAGCAAGCCATTGGGATTCAGCGTGATGTTTATGAATTGTGCTTTTGACATCTCAATGTTTAGCTTCTCCATAACATAATTAGTGCATTAGAAATTAAATTATTGATGTTGCATATATTATGATAAAGGAAAATTATTTCTTATAGCACAACAAAAACATTCATATGGCGAACATTATCAAACATAATAAGATCATGAGGTAATTTCGTGTTGAATGTAGTTTCAAACAAAATTGCATCATTACTATTACAGCGAGGATGTACCATACATTCGTGATTTGCAATACTGATAAATGTTAATGAGGATTTTCTTTGATGTATCCAACTGGGAACAAATCTTGCAAAACTAATTAAAAAACGAAACTCATCATTTGGGACGAAGCATCCATAGTAAATAAACAATGTTTGTAGCTTTGGATAAGACCATCAAAGATATTATGAATTTTGTTTATTCTTTTTTAGAAGCGCGCCATTTGATAGAAAAACAATCGTTTTCATGTGATTTTTGTCAAATCTTACCAGTAATAGCTAAAGGAGTCAACATAATATTTTTCGTGTTTGCATAATTCATCTTATATGTGAAATTATTGTAATGTCCTCAAACTAACAAAAACATGAGACTTGCTACGAATATTAACAAGATACTCGACAATTTCTAGAATTACTTCTAAAAGGTTAGAGATGATAAATTATCATAGTCAAATGATGATGAGTGTTTGATTAAAAAATTTTTATAAATGATGATAACACAAACTTACCATCCAATTTAGTCAATCTTCCATCATGTATACGAAGACTTGAAAGAAATAGAAATCCTTGTTATGTTGGTGATAAATATAGACCAAACATTTGAGCAATACTAGACTTCAAATAACATAATTAGGAAACAACATCATCATCGAAGCAAATCAATTTCCAATTATCTGTATTTTGCAATGTCCATAGCTAAGGACAAATTTTGAGTAAGGTTGGCTTACACTTACCTCATTCGGTATTTAATTAGGGACAATTGTGTGTTTCTATAAAAAAAAAAGTTAAATGTAAAAGCAATCTAAAAATACTTATTCTAGATTATTACAAGTTATGGGAATTGAAAGTATAAATGTTGTATTCAAATAATTTTTTCACAATTTATAAAATGTCATGAAATTATTTTTTTTGTTCTATCAATTGTATCGTTCTCCGGGCGATACAAACCGAACCGGTTCAATTGTATTTGTTTTTTTTTTATTTAGTAATTTTAACCTTTTTTTCTTAATTTGAGAAATAAAGTTAAAGGACATTAGGGTATATTCTATCTATTTGGTATAGATCGTGATAGATATAAATATTTTTCGGAGCACTTGAATATGGAATGGGCAGTCACTTGGTATCATTCATTCAAGAGTTGAACGAACATTAATTCTAATTTTTTTCATTCATCTCGTAAATGCAATAAAAATAGGATCATAGGATATAATTGTTAATTCAGATGGTTGAGACATTCAAATAGCAGAAATTCAAATGGAGAGATATTGAAGGAGTCAATGAGAAGTTCAAGGAGAAGAAGATGGAGTCAAGGTTGGATCCGGCGAAGTCAATGCTGAAGGAAGATCAGCAAGATGGTGCGGCTGAAAAACCGGGAGGTTGGCTGTGCTTTGTGGAAGATAGATAAGTTAACTTGACGAGAAAAAGAATGTCAACGGATTTGGGAGATATCTGAAAAATACGCAAAAACAGAGAGAAAAGCTTATGAGGTTTTAAGTGTACTTAGAAAGATATTGTACTGAGTGGAGAGAAACAGTAGAGGATTTATTTACGTCTAACTCAGGGGAAGTTATCCGTGAAGATCTTTGGTGCATTGTAAAAGTTAACAAGTGTACTTAAAGATTGATGAGTAAAAAAACGAGTACTATTTTATATATTTGGTTTTTAAGATTTGATTATCTGCAAAGTTGTCTTCTACTAATCTTTCACATCTTACGGGTACATTACATCTCTTTTTTTTGTCATAAAAAAATAATTTCGTATGTCATAATTTATATTGGGTGTAATTCTAACTTTTGTATGACTCATGTTTTTGGAGTTATAGAACATTTAATCTAGAAAATACACAATTATAATATTTTAGAATTTATACACCAATTGATTAAATATGTTTTGAAGTGTACAAACATATAAAATTATGTAACTAATAAACACACTAATAAATATACAACAAAACTTTTATTTCAATTTACGTCATTTAAAAATTATCAAATTAGATTGGTTAATGGAGATATAACATTATTAAGTGTGGTGATAACACAAGCAACATAAATGCAAATTTCCGCATTAATAACATATATTTAACTAACAAGTATTAGCAACATAAATTTTATGTTTTCGTATATTTAAAAAATGTCTAAGGATCAATTATTATGGCCATTTTGCAAAAAAAACTGTTTAGAGAAAAAATAATAATTACTCAAAAATTGATTGATAGAAAGATTAAAAAAAGGGGCGGTGAAATATATTAGAAAACAGAACGATATAAAAAGAGTTAGATTAATTTTACATTTGAAGTACCATTTCCAAGGACGCCCCACGCATGATTAAGAGACAAAGCAAAGTTCGTGTCAACGTACAAACAATCCAAGAAACAACCCGCCACTGAGACCACTGCTCTACTGCACACAAATCTGGAAGAAGCTGAAGATCTGACCCGAATCCGGTCCGATACCACGGATGACGATTCTACCCTTCGGAGCGGAGGCTCGGAGCTTTCTTGTGCTTCTCCCGGCGGTCCTTGACGTCTTTTAGCTTCTCCAGCTTCACATTGTTGTTTGGTTTAGAGACTGATCTTTCCTGAGCACTGCACATTTGGTGAGACTTCAACTTGAGACCAAACCCTAGTCTTTTGGAGACGCTTCCCCAAGTGCTGCTGCTTCCGCCGCCATTTGAGCCCTTTGTATGGCCTAGTTTCTCAATCTCTTGTCTCATGTTAGAACACTCCTTCTCGAGCTCCGAGACCCGCATTCTCATGTTATCCATTCCCACCTTCAGTACCTGATTCTCTCTGACCGCTGTAGCCCAGCCTCCTCCTTCCGCTGATCCTCCTGCAAATCCTCCGCTTCTTAACTGTCTTGATCCCCCATCGAGGTTGTCTGATACCAAGAAGCAGCCTGCTATGGAGGTTCTGAGCTGAAGCTGCTCGAAGAAGAGGACTTGGACGATTATTCTAAGGGGTAATCTCTCATTCTGCGCTGCATGGGTGCATGCTTCTAGAGAGAGCTTCTGACAGTCTATTAACCTGCATAGATTTTCTCTCTCTGACTCTGCTAACCATGGGTGATGCTGCAATTTAGCAGAAATAGAAGAAAAAAAACAAACTTAACGACATCTCTTGGAGAGCCCAAGACTTACAGGTGATCGTAAGATGAGAAAGGTTAGCTAAGCCTATGGCAGGATAGTGTACACAACACGATAAATGTGGGGTTTCGAGTACCTTCAGGTAGATGTCTATAGCTCGATAAAGTCCATCATCTAAGAGTCTCGCATACTCGGGAACAGCTGCGGCAAGAGCCTGGAACTTTGGAAGCTTCAGATTAACATCAGGAGCAACTTCAGCTAGATAGCCATCGATCAACTTTGCAACTGTTGTGATAGGTGACAAGGATTGGGGGGATCCAATCAGTTGCCCATCATCAACCGAAGAACAGGGAGAGCCTGCCCCACCAGCAGCCATCTGATCCATGGCAAGAAAGTGCTCCAAAATCCTCTGTACACAGTCAACATCATACAGCGTCTCTGTAGAATCAGAGAAACTGGGCATTACAAGATCTTCCAAAGCTGCCTGGTCAAGCTGCATCCCTATCCTCTTCTCCAAGTTCGATATGCAACTCCAGCTAGCTTTCAGAATCTTGGCAGTTCGAAGTGTATCAGAGAGAAACTTGGTTGGAGCAAGACCTTTCTGCATAGGAAGCAATTCTTGGATCTCTTCCAGCAAACATTTCTGCTCGTCCTCAGAAAGTACATTCCCTGAGCCTAAGGGTGTGCTAAAACGGCCACTAGATTCGTTTCCACCCCGTCGCCTCTTTAGGCCAGGCAAGTACTTTCTAGCATAATAGACAAGAGAACCGGCAACAATGTCTTGTCTGATACCCCGAGATTCCATGGTTTCAATTAGACGCTTAAATAGAGGAACACTAAGCATTGACGCATCCTCATACCACCAGTCTGAACTAGAAAGTTTAGGTCTAGCACCGGTGCTAATCCCGTTCCACAGAACACTGCCACCAGGGCTCTGCATGGGGCCCCCATGCTCCACAACAGGCCAACCAAACAAATTTGGGTCTGTAGATGCCTTCATGGCCAGTGATTCTATGCATATTTTTGTTATGTTTAATTCCTCAGCGTTCTCAAGGACCTCATCGCAGCTTTGAAGTGCTTTTAGAGAATCTTTCCAACTTCTGAGTACCTTTTGATTAAGAAACGTTTCAGTTTGCGAAATAAGATTTGCGTCTCCGTACTCTTCTGTCATTTCAAGACATTCAGCAGCACATCTGAGGTACACAACATTAGAGGCTGTAAGTTCGAGTTTCACCCCATAACAAAACTTGGCAATTAGTTCAAATGTTTTGTCCCCGCCAGGAAGATCAGTAATCTTAATGACACATTTCTCTTCCCCTTCTTTACATGCTTCAGCTATCATTCGTTCCATGACTCCACTTCTGGAGAGCAAGGGAAACTGTAAATAGCAACATCTGTAAGTTACAAATTCCTTCTCAAAGAGTAATGACTCCAAAACCATTCCGAAGTTTAGTAGACAATGGAAAAATGGCATCACGGAAATTCTGGACACTGAACAAGTTTCTCAAATAAACCACAAGTGCCACGCCACAAAACGTCTTTCAAATCCTTAAAACAGCAATCATGATTAAATTGATGGTCACAACAAGATTCAGAATGGAACAACCAGCAATGAACTTCAAAGAACATCGGCATTTACCCTCGCGTCTCAACCACACTCAAAAAGCATGTAGATCAAAGAAAATACAAAACAGCCCAACTATGACATATACACATTCCCAAAATTTGCGCAAGGGGCAAACATCACTGTATACTAAGAAATTTGCAGATATTGTATAGGCAGTTTCAACACTGTTTACATGGCTAACATAGACATTTCTTACAACAAGATACGCTGTCAAACTCTAAAGAGAGAGAGAGAGAGAGAGAGAGAGAGAGAGAGAGTTGTCTAATTTACCTTGTGGAGATGGAAGGACATCTCCCCAACTTCAACAACAATATCACTTGGAAGCCCAGTTGTGCAAAACCTATAATTGGCAAAGGAGACAACAAAATCAGACGAGTTGATGAGCTTTGACTCAGTGGTAATGGTAATCATCTGCAGGACACCGTCTCAATTTCTGACTCAGTCTAAGCAATTAGATTAAGAAAAAGAGGAGAGATAAAAAGGCATAAATACCAGGCTTGGCCTTGTCTTTGAAAAGCATCAGACTTCGATCCCAACTTCATGCAAGCCATATTTCCCTCACAAATTCAAACAAATCCTCCTAAACCCTCAAAATCCCCTCACCGAAGTAAACCCTAGAACCCAGCAACAAATAACCCAGTACAAAAAAACACTGCTAATTTATCTGAACAGCTATCATGGAAGAACTTTTTCCATGCCCTGCTTCTAAGATAACACAAACTCCAGATCTGTAACAATTACTTAAAGAGACAAACTCCTATCGTACATTTTGACAAACACTTGGACTACACACCTTCCCTTTTCCACATTTAGCAACAGAAGCATCGCCGATTAGACAGAACCCTAAATACCTCAGAGAAATATTAACCAAACCCACCAATTATCTTCTCAATGTGCAACGAAATACACCCAAGTTTTCAAAGATAAAATCCAGAAATCCTATCTACACCACTAAATTTCAAACTTTATTGAAGCGAAATAATGGAAGCAAAAGGAAAAGAACCAAAACCCGAAAACCCAGCTACCGAAGAACAGCTCAGCAAAGATTTCCAGTACTCAAGCATTTATACGAGAATATACATGTAATGGGGCCATGGGATAAAAAGGTAACTTGGAAAATAAAACCCATTAAAGAAAAAAGGCAAGGAATTTAGTGATTTCTGTATTGGTCACTTTTAAATTTATTAATTTTGACCCTCGAAAGAAATGATAAAATTTTAAAATTATATATATAAAAGTTCTTGCAAATGGAGGCTTGTGGTGAAGCCACCTAAACAAGTCTTTTTTTAAAACTAATTCTTAATTAAATATAATTATATTGATCATTAATGTAATTAAATGACTTAAAATTTTTAAATATCTCTTTTAATATCTATAAAATCTTTACATAAAAATAGGAGAAATCTATATATATTATACAAATATAAATATTTTAATTTTTTTAAATTTATTATACTTAATCAAATATTAATATATTATTTATAACTATCTATTTATATAAAAACTTATATATATAAAAGTTTTTACAAAAGGAGGAGACTTGTGCTGAAGCCACCTCAGCAAGGATTATTAAATTTTTTAAAAATTAATTTTTAGTTATTAAAAGTTTAATCTATCACAAAAAATAAATCTCTAAAAAAACCTTTCATCTAACCCATTTAAATTTCATTAAATTTTAATAAAGAAAAATATTAAATAATTTTTTAAATATTTTTTAAAAAAATATTTAGTTATTAAAAGTTTAATCAACCACAAAAAAAAACTCTTCACAAAAAACTCCATTTAAATTTCAATTTATTTTTAATTGAAAAATAATGATTTCTTATATGTTAAAAAAATTGTGAATTATATATAAACATTTTTCATTTATCTATTATCCCTTATTTTTTATTATAATTTTTTCTATTATTTAATCGTCATACTTTATATGTTAAATATATGTATTTAAGTCTACACTTCAATTTTTTTTTACATATTGCCCGAATCTTTGTAAAAATTAAAATATTACACCATAACGTCTATTTTTTTCTTAAATCTATGATTCTAATAATACAATACAAAATTCAAAACATACCGTCTATTTTTTCTTAAATCTATGATTGTAATAATACAATACAAAATTATAAACCGCGCATCGCGCGGGAATTTTTTCTAGTATATATAAATAAAACAGATGAGCTTGAATTGAAAATCTCGACATGGGAGGTAATTAATGAGTGAGATCTGAAGAAACAAACACATGAACGCATGTGGGTCTTTGTATCTTCCAACATACTCATTGCGTAGTCTTGAAATTAGCCGACTTTAATATTGAAAAAAGCTGCATAATCTTCCTGATTAATTTTCATGTGGGGTAAACCGTAATCTTTATTTTCCCTATTATTCCTAATTTTCCGCCTTTATTAATGATTAATATGATGTTTTAGTAACCCATCAACTAATCACTTACGCCGTACTACAAAATGGGGAAATGATAGCTTCCAATTTCAACAACCATTAATTAATAATGAAAAAAGTATTTAATTATGAATATGAAAGAAAAATAAGCTAAATTTGATAAAATACAATGGAACGTAAATTAAATAAAATACATTTCAATATTATTTTCCTTAGCAATTTTATACATCCAAAAACAACATGAATATTATAAGAAACATGGCATCCAAACATCATTTTATTTAAATCATATGTATATCAATAATCAAATAATTAATTTAAATATATTTAAAAAACTTTTAGTCTACAAAAAAAATTACAAGTTAGAATTATTAGTATAAAAGATATAAAAAATAATATGTTATGATAAGTTGTCCCATATCGGTTAGGACATGAATTTTGGGATTTGTTAAATATGGGTTGGGCCTAACTAATCCCAAAAGTTAGCTCAAGAGTTTAGGGTTGTCCAACACCATATATACAAATCCCAAAAATCATGTCCTAACCGATGTGGGACAACTTATCATAACACTCCTCATATTCCATCTTCATCTTCTTCGACGGTTTCTCCCAACCCAAAAATTTTCGGCTCTGAAACCTTCATCTTCTTCGACCTCCATCTTTTTCCTCTGAAACCGACCAACTGAAAGCCCAGAAAACCAGAAAACCCAGAAATTTACGTCGACCTTCATCTTTTCCATTTGAAACTGACCGACTGAAAACCCAGAAAACCCTGAAATTTTCGTCGGCTTCCTCACCCAAAAAATTTCAAATTTGAAACCTTCGATCCGATAATCTAAAACCGACCGAAACCCTGAAACCTTCATCTTCTTCGAATCATAAAATCGAACCCACCCTTGAAATCAGCCAAATTCCCGACGGCCTGATTCAAATTCGACCTAAAACCCAGAAAAACCAGACAGATTCGACCCAAAACCAAATGCCCGAAGAACCCAAATTCTCGACGAACCCAGCTACCCGAAAACCCCGACAAATTCGACCCAAAACCAAATTCCCGACGAACCCAGCTACCCTCTAAATTCCCGACGAACCCAGCTACCCAAAAACCCCGACAAATTCGAATCATAAAATCGAACCCCGAAACCTACATACCCGAACCCATCTCGAATCATAAACTCTGAATATCGACATCTCAAACCCGACCATGTCTTTGAACCCCGCTGCATCGAACCCCGAAGGAGCTGTTGTGCAACGTCGCACAATATCTCCCTACGATTTGACCCCGAGCGACAACCCCAGAATCATCTTCTCGCAACCTCTCCTCAAAGGAGACAACTGTGACGAGTGGGAGATCAACATTCGACATGCTTTGAAATCAAGGAAGAAATTCGGCTTTGCCGATGGAACAATCCCTCGGCCTACTCTTGACTCTCCAGATTTTGAGGATTGGGAGACGAATAACTCGTTGGTGGTGTCTTGGATTAAGAATACCATCGAATCCAAACTGCGGAATGATGTGGCACACCGTGAAGAAGCCTCTGATTTGTGGGAGCATCTACGGAACCGATTTGCAGTAAAGCATGGCCCTCGGATCCAGAAGCTCCGTTCTGAACTTGCTCGGTGTACTCAGCATGGTTTAAGTATTGATGCCTATTATGGCAAAATGAGCCGAATTTGGCACGATTTACTCAATTCCCGTCCCCCTGCGAACCTGCAAGTGTGAGGGTTGTACCTGCGGCATCACCTCTCAACTAGAGAAAGATCGGAATGAGGATCGTGTCCATGATTTCCTTATGGGATTGGATGATTTGATGTACGGTGTTGTACGGTCGAATATCTTGTCTCGTGATCCATTGCCTTATTTGGATACTGTGTACAACGTGGTTTTGCAAGATACGAGTTCACATACGATGGGAAAATCTCATGATGTACGAACCTCTGCCATGGCTTTTGCGATGAAACAGGGCATTGGTCCTCGGTTTCCTCCTCCTCGATTTTCTTTTGATGGCAAAGACAACCTGACTTGCTCGCATTGTGGTCGCACAGGTCACGTGTCCGATGCATGTTTCCAGATCCGTGGATACTTGGAATGGTGGGACGATCGTCCTAGAAATCGCATTGGTCGAGGTTGGGGAACACCGACACCTTCTCGTGGTCGTGGTTCCTCGGGCGTCAATACCGTTGCTCGTGTGAATGTCGCACAGACTGTTTCGACTCAGATTCCGTCCTCGTCGCAGCTAAGTCCCACGGAGTCAGACCTATCTGCCATCAGCGGGATAAGCGAGGAGCATTTGAAAACTATTGTGGCTCTCCTCAATGCCTCCAAAATCGGTGCTACTGAGACCACTGCGGGTAAGATTCTAGACTCCCCTTGGGTTTTGGACTCCGGTTGTTCTCATCACATGACAGGAGATTTTGCATGTCTTCGGGATATTTCTTCCATGGCTTCTTGTTCCATTATTCTACCTGAAGGACGCGAAAGCACAGCTCTTCAACGAGGCAATGTTCAGCTTACTACTAATCTTTTGTTGCACGATGTATTCTATGTTGAGGGTCTCAACCATAATCTAATCTCCATTTCTCAACTTCTTGGACAACGGGACTGCATTATGCAGTTTACTAATGAGCTTTGCGTCATTCAGGACCGAGTTACAAAGACGATGATTGGAGCAGGTGAACTATTAGAAGGTTTATATTATTTTCGAAGTGTAGAGCATGTTGCCACTGTTAGTTCTCGGGAGCTGTGCTCGACCGACACTTGGCACCGACGACTCGGACATCCATCTTTGAAGATATTGGAGTTTATTTTTATTTAAGTTTTTCTTCATGACGAACAAACAAGAGGTTTCTACATATCTTCGTCAATTTCTTTCCATGGTTGCTCGCCAAGTAAATAAAGCTGTCAAACGAATCCGAACCGATAATGGCAACGAATTTATGTGTCTCACTCGTTTCTTTCATGATGAAGGCATCGTACACGAGACGTCTTATGTTGGAACTCTGCAACAAAATGGAAGGACGAAACGTAAACATCAACACATACTGAACATAGCTCGGTCGTTTCTCTTTCAAACCAATTTGCCAATCGAGTTTTAGGAGATTGTGTATTAACAGCAGCACACTTGATTAACCGGACACCAACACCTGTCTTAGATGGTCGCACTCCTTTTCGGCTCCAGATTATACTCATCTTCGAGTTTTTGGTTCGTTGTGTTATATTCACAACCAACACACGGACGGGGATAAATTTGTTTCTCGTAGCCATCGATGCATATTTGTTGGCTATCCACACGGCAAGAAAGGTTGGCGCGTATAGGATCTCGATAGAGGAATTTTTTATCGCGAGATGTGCATTTCCGGGAAAATATTTTTCCCTTTGCGCTCAGTACAGTTTCCACTAATGGATCTCGCGAAGGTTTAGTGTTTCCCTCTATTTCTGATTGGAATTGGCCATCCGATGATGAAATCAATGTCTATGTTCCGGCCATTGTAGCTCCTGCCTCGGATAACTCACCATTAGGCCCGAGAGACTCTAAATCAAGGGGGATACTCGTGCAGATACTTCAGGTTCTCTTGTTTCTCATGAAGTACCAACCTCGTCTACTTCTCCCGCCAATACCAAAATCTCATCACGTACTACAGCAGTTGATGGATCCTTTAGTCCAATCGAATATACTACAGTTCAACAAAGGAATTCTGGTTCTTCTCGAGAAATTGGTCCTGCGACTACGTCTTCTCCTCCCTTAGGCAAAGGACACAGAGAAAAATTTGCTTCTACAAGATTGAAAGATTACGTAACGCACACAATTCATGTTCCTTCGTGCCTTCCCTCGACATCGGTCTACCCAATTACAGATTATGTCTCATGCACAAAATTTTCTACTCAACATCGTGCATTCCTAACGGCTGTCACAGATGGATATAAGCCACGGTCATATAAAGAAGCACTATGAGATGCTCGCTGGTTTTCTGCTATGCAAACTGAAATCCGAGCTCTTGAAGAAAACGAGACGTGGACTTTGGCGACTACCACCGGGAAAGAAAGCAATTGGAAGTAAATAGGTTTTTAAAATCAAATATTGCTCCGACGGGTCAATTGAGCGATACAAAGCACGTCTGGTTGTCTTAGGCAATAACCAGATTGAAGGAATTGATTACGAGGAAACTTTTGCTCCTGTTGCAAAAATAGTCACGGTACTTTTGTTTCTAGCTGTGGCTGCGGCAAAAAATTGGGAAGTGCACCAAATGGACGTGCACAATGCATTTCTTCATGGTGATTTAGATGAGAAAGTTTACATGAAGCCGCCTCCGGGTTTTCCTCTATCTGATCCCTCTAAGGTTTGTTGTCTTCGGAAATCTTTATACGGTTTGAAACAAGCCCCTCGATGTTGGTTCGTGAAGCTTGGGCAGTCTCTGAAACAGTATGGTTTTCGATCTTCGCCTTCAGATCACTCTTTGTTCATTTTTTCGTCTGCCGAGATAAGGATCCATGTCTTAATATATGTGGACGACCTGATTATCACGGGAAATTCCTTGGTTTCTATTCAAACATTCAAGAGTTATCTCAGCTCTTGTTTCCACATAAAAGACCTGGGATCTCTGAAATATTTTTTGGATATTGAAGTAGCGAGAAGTTCGACGGGTATTTACTTGTGCCAACGTAAGTATACTTTAGACATCATCTCAGAAACTGGTTTACATGGAATGAAGCCGGCTTGTTTTCCTCTGGAACAGAACCATCATCTCTCTCTTGCCGACGGGGATCTTCTTTCAGATCCTCTGCCGTATCGTCGTCTTGTGGGATGTTTGATTTATCTAGCTGTTACTCGTCCCGAGTTAGCATATCCGGTCCACACACTTTCCCAGTTCCTATAGGCACCTCGACGTGAGCACTGGGACTCAGCTTTGCGAGTCGTACGTTATCTTAAAGGGAATCCCGAGCAAGGTATATTACTTCGTTCAGACTCTGATCTACAGATACATGCGTGGTGTGACTCTGATTGGGCTGGTTGTCCTGTGAGTCGTCGATCATTGACTGGTTGGTTTATTCAGCTTGGTTTTTCTCAGATTTCTTGGAAGACGAAGAAACAGAACATTGTCCTTCGCTCCTCCGCAGAAGCCGAGTATCGCGTCATGGCCATGACTACTTGTGAACTTATTTGGCTCAAAGCTCTTCTCGGGGATATGGGAATCGCACACTCTTCACCGATAAAGTTATATTGTGACAGTCAGGTTGCTCTTCACATTACATCCAACCCGGTTTTTCATGAGCGCACGAAACATATCGAGGTGGATTGTCATTTTGTTCGAGATGCGGTCATTGGTGGCATTATTTCTACACCTAATGTTTCTACTCACATGCAGCTTGCAGATATATTCACTAAAGCACTTGGGAGAAAGGAGTTCGACTCATTCTTGGACAAGTTGGGTGTTCTCGACTTGCACACACCAACTTGAGGGGGTATCACGGGATTCATTATATCATGATATCCCAAAGATTACAGGATTCATACTCTTTCCTTTAGTTACGGGATTCATTTTCTTATTTTGATTTTCTTCCTGATTTGGTGCTTTTATGATGATCCATATATACACCATTGTTGTAGACATTTTTACACACAGAAATATATACAGAAATTCATCAATTGTGACATGGTATCAGAGTCCAGTTCATCCCGATTTGAATATACGATATTGGGCCCCCGATTGCGATATCCACGCTCCAGGATCGAGCCTGGACGTGAGGGGGAGTGTTATGATAAATTGTCTCATATCGACTAGGACATGAACTTTAGGACTTATACATATGATGTTGGACAACCCTAAACTCTTGAACTAATTTTTGTGATTAGTTAGACCTAACTCATATTTAACATAAACTACAATTTTAAATAACAATAATAAAATATATATTTAACTACATATCATATTTCTAGATTTAAAATAATAATAGATATATATAAATAATTTACATATTGCATATAATTTTTAGTAAAAAAAACTTGAACCACTATAAAATTTGAGTATGTTTCCAATTTATTGAATAAAAAATAAAACTAAACACGTGGACCCACAAAGAAACCGATTACATTGTTTAATTTTTTTTTTTGTTTTTTCCTTCAAACACAGGATGTGAAAGGCATCTTACAAAAATAACCAAAAAAATAGTCCATAATTAGGAATGCGTATTTAAGATTCGTTTTCCGGCCAAAAAAATAGTTCAATACCGATGTGGCAGTGTCTAATTAATGCCACGTGGCTTGACTTCTTGGTGAGCCACGGGAAGTGAATGGAAAATAGAAACTCTAAAAGTCGTGGGCTTTGGTTTAGGACAAAAGAGTTGACAAATAATGAAACATTACTCTCACTTCTTTTGTTCCTCTTGAGAATGATCTAAACCTCTACAGCGTTAGGTTTTGTCTTTGCTCCTACTTAAATCCAAAACATTTCCAATCATGACGCATATGTATATTCAGGATAATGTTTATCCAGTTGTTTTTATAAATTAAGACAAGTAATAACATGTCACTATGATTTTTTTTAAATGTCTTAATAAATTTTACAATTGATTATCTCTTCATTTATTCAGACCTTGTCTTATATAATTTTTTTTTCTAAATGAAGATTCGATCGAGGATAAAAAAGATTTATTAAATGTGTTTAAATCACTATTTGAACTAATCAATATTTGCAATAAATTCCGAAATTATTACCAACAAATATAAAAGTCTTTAAAATGTAGATTTTTAGGATGTTCAATGTATTTTATAAATATATATAATATGTTATCAAATCTAAATTCGATGGAACTAAATATTCACACAATCAGATTTAAAGAAGGTAGTACGAATATAATTTAGTAGTTAGTTTTAATATATATATGTAAAAGATCATATGAAATCGTGATAATTGGAATGTAATATGATTTCAAAATTGGATAGTAGTACGTATATCAAATTTTGCCCGTTGAATTTGCTCTCCTTTTACAACACTATTAACTAATTAAGTATATATATGATTAAATGGAAACTGAGAAGTGCGCATGCACTGTTGTAGAATAATTTGGCCGTAAGAGAGACGTGACGAAGTTGTTGTTTCCTCTTAGGATTCTTGAAGTCATCATCCACACCAAAAGTTCTTCTGCTTTTACATGCGTCTTATGTCTGCTTTTTTCACTCCTCACGCACTATTCAAAGTGAATTTTTGTATAAAAATATCCAAAAACATTTATTTGAATTGGTGAATATATGATATAAAGTATTTTTCAATTTAAATTCAAGTATCGTATTAGACGATATCTAGACAATAAACATATGTAATGAGCCACAACATTTATGATTTTTTTAAATAATAAAATTGGAAAATAACAAAAATTCAAGAGGAAGAGGGGTTCCGAGACAACCCAATTGAAACTTTATTACGTATAAGCTCAATTCAGAATTATATATGACATTCGTTTTCAAATAGAACGAAAATAGAAAGAAGATGGTTCAAATTACGAGAAATAAGAAAATAGAAAGGAAACGTCATTCACAATAATAAAATATGTGTTTAATAAACCAACCAATCCCTCCAGTTGAGCTCAATTACATTTCGGTTGGATTATTTTATTTAATTCCAAGTCTAAAACAAACAAAAGTTTTTTAAACCTTAAAAACAAGTGAAATTTTTTCTTTAAAAACAACCTTTAGTTTCCTCTAAAAACTTTCTAATATTATATTATACAGATGGTAAATTAGACATTCAAATTTGGTTAGTACATTTTATTTTTAAAAAATCTTATTTTTTATGAATGTGAATTAATATAAATACCATATTCTAAAATTTGAATATATATGTGTGCGCCGCGCGCGCATGAATAAGAACACTAAAAAAAATAATTATATGTGAGAAATGTGGGAAATGGCATAACATGTGTTGCTGATGGTTGTCGATAATACGGCTTACCTTTTAGGCAAAGGCGTGGGAAACTCTAGGCACCTCGGAAGAACACACACACCTGAGCTTTCGCACGCCTCACGATTTCACGTGAAAATTAACGTATTTTGTTTTTAGCAAAACCTGAAAATTTAAATAAACATATCCATGCAAAGCCACTCCATTCGTCCACGTGGCATTTCGATATTCATTGTAAATAAATAATTGTAGGATGTAAAATGTTAAAGATTAGGGTAAAAAAAAGACATATGTCTATTTTTCTAAATTATTACGTTTTAATTTTTTTTAATTTTTGCACTCATCTTATCTTTTTAGTAATATTTTTTATAAACTATTAAAACTCATTTTATTTCTTCTCGATTAAATAACAGATCAAACCGATCAAATATGTTACGTTTAATATCCAACATCATTGAAATATCGAAGAGTAAAGTGGCAGGTCGTAGTAAAGATTTAAACACGTTGAATATTAAACACATAAAAAATAATATCTATTACAAACAAACAATATTGAACCAATGCACTAAATTAAATTTCAAAAATCATCAAGAGATTCTCGTGAAGACCAATGTATATGGTGAGTACATTAGCGATTATGAAGACGTTGAACTGGAATATGCCAAAGGATGAACAAGGCGACAAATTCAACACATCAGCGAAAGAAGACTCACTAAATTATAGAATCAACATTGATATACCATAGGACTCTGACTCTTCGATTTTCGTTTCTTATAGAATACACTTTTCAATAGGAATCCATTAGAATTTTCAATGGATGTCCATTGAAATGAAAGATGAATGGTTTCGATTCTAATGTGCGTTGAATGAACATCTATTTCAAAAAGCATCCGTTGGAAGATTATCTAGCTCGATGAAGAATGATTATTTAGCTTGTTGAACCATTCCATTTTCAATTAAAATAACAAATAAAAAACACTAAAAAATCCTCTAAACTAATATGTCACAAATATAAATCACTATATAAAATAATGCTTCATCCATTCATTAGTAAAGGTTGTTGGTGGGTTCCATTAAGGCCTCGTCACTTTCCTTCATCACCTATATCGGCGTCATTGATGTTTGATGATTATAATAATATGGTGGATATTGATAATTTGATCGATAATTTTAATGATCGACCAATCATTCTGATCATCGACCCCAAATGCCGGATGGAACGTTGGGGTAATTTTTTCCTCATGATATATTGTTTTTATCTATGTAATTTTACTTATCTAATTATTTCTTTTACGTGTGGAAGGTTGGTGGGATGTACTAAAAATATTAACAACCACATCATCCAAGCTTCAAAGTAAGATTTTATATTATTCCTGTCAGTTGACGCCAAAGGTTATTCACCGTTGATGGTGGTGTTGTTTCATCATAAGTTTTTATTATTGTAAGATTTAATTTAATTAAATATCAGTTTTATTTAATATATTAATTTTACTTTGTTTCATTTTGTAGAGATCTTACAGATGACATAAGAGTCACTTGTTGCGTACCTACACCATGTAGATGCGTGATATGTATTTGCGCCTCAAATTGATGACGAACAACTCCAACAGGAATTACCTCAACACGAACGCCAAACTGATGTGGGCCATGGATGATTTATTCAAGCAACTCATATAAAATTTAAAGTCGGAAGACTTTGAAGCCAAGAGTGATAAGGCCATGGAATGTTGATATGGTGAGAAGGTTACTAATGATGGCCCGCATCGCCACACCTTGAGAGCAAAAAATGTAAACAAAGAATTTGTAAGAATTTTTAAATGATAAATTACATATGTTTATATTTTAAAATTATATCTAATTAACATCAATTTATATTACAAATGCAGAATATAAGAAAAGAACTGACACTTCTTGAGCTGGTGGTTGAGGGAAGAAGTCTATCGTCTAAGAAGAAATCGACGAACATGAATTTTTTCACCCTCAGACAGAATGAATGGTAAAGACTATGACAGAAAAGATCAGAAAACGCATCACAAGCTTTCAATTCATCTCCAGATGAACTTACTCCTTTACAAAAAATATAAGATATATTTACAAATAAAATTTTATTTTTTTTTCTAATGATAATAGGTCTTTCAAAATGTTCACTGTACATCTTAAACTAGGAATCTGCATGCTAATTTTGATGTAGATTAGATAAATGTGGATTGGTTTGAGTTTTCTTTCATACCCTAACTCATGGGCTAGGTCAGATGTTTCGTCAACCTATATGGATCATGAGTCAACCCACATATTCTAAAGAAATTATATATTAAAGTACAAAATATATATTTCTATACAATCAATATTATTTCAACCCAACAAATTCGACATTTGGCATTCATGAAGTAAGTTTTCTAATTTATTTGTATTTTAGGTTTATTGTTTATATTTTCAAGATAATTGCTTGATGTGGAATGATTATTGTTATAAGATTTCTATAAATTCGATGATACTCCATTGACAAATGAAGAAGATAAATCATTTGTGTGTGTGTATATCTAGATGAAAAAAATTGAGAATATCAGATTGCTCCAATTTAAATGTCTTGAACTATTGGAAGGATAATCGACATCGATAAAATGAGTTAACATACATGACTTATAATGTGCTAAATATTCCTATAGTCAATGTGACTTTGAATCATTTTTTTAGTATTGGCTCCATGATTTTCAACTAATATATAAGTTGACATCTCTTTGAATGAAAGTTTTACTATGATCTCGTTCTTGGATGCACGAAGAATGTAAAATTTTGTTAGTTTAAATTAAAATATATTACTTCTAAAATTTTTGCTAATATTTTTTATTTATTGAAATATAAGATCTCATTAATATTCGAAAACAAAACATAATTTAAGTTAAGTTGATTCAAGTTATCCATAAAATGAATATTTCAAAGTTTAGAGCTTTAAAGTACACTAGATGATACCCGCGCGTTGCACGATTTTAAAATAATTGAATTGTATTTTTTAAAATATTGTATATAATTCATTAATTCAAATATTGTAATGACATGTGATATGTGTATCGGTAAATACAAACACGCGAATTATATTTTTCAATATAAAAATTTAAACAATAGATTTATATGATGTAATGTAAACTAACAATGTCATTTTTTTCATAATATCTTTGAAATTTTAAAAAGTAATTTGTTGGAGGAAGTGATTACATGATTTAGACTGGATTTTTTTGCATGTTTGTTTTTTTTATCCGTACCTGCATAATTTTTTTAGGTCTAAATTTAATTTATAACGTGATTGAAAATAATTATTGAGATATGGACATAATTTAGGAATCTTTAAAACTTACGTATGTTTGAATTTCTTGATTGTATTTAGATTTTGATTGGTGTAGATTTTTGGAGCATGGTGATCGAAATATTAACAAACCTGATTGATACATTTACCAAAGATAATTACGCAATGACATGAACCACAAAGAACAATTATAAATTAATATAAATGTTAATTTGTTTTTTTAAACCTTCGATCACATGGGAATAACACGTGTTACGATCGTGACTGTTTTCTTGATAATCATTTGAGCAATATTTGAAGTGTTTATCAAAGGTAGGTAGCTGCAAATTTGATCGCTGCATAGCGATTAGGAGTCCAACAACATCTACAACTTTAAAAAATCAATTATATAAGTTTAGTAGCAAATAAATAATATGATTGATTCATTGCAAAATTAATTATTCGATAAAAGTTCTTCGTGGTCAACCAATCCAATCAATACTCAGAATGAATACATCCAAAATTTGTATTTGGAAATCGTATGAACTTTTTGGTAACAATATTCTCCTTAAATATGTGCACATAATATTATCAGTTGCAGTATGGATTAAATTTTTAGGATGAATATCTCCTCTTATTTTATATATTAGTTGTATTTTTCTTATATATTGTACATAATTTAATAATTCAAATATTGTCATGAAAAACACACAAATTCCTACTTTCAATGTAAAAATTTAAATAATAGATTTATAAGATATAATTTAAACCAACACATCGTTTTGTTAAAAATATATTTGAAATTTTAAAACGTAAGTTGTCAGAGAAAGTGTCTGCATGATTTCGACAGACGTTTTTCCCATGATTGTTTTTCTTATCCTTACCTATATAATTTTTCCCGAATAAATTTAATTTATAACATAATAAAAAAAATTATCGAGGTATGAACATAATTTGGAAACCTTCAAAACTTTCATATATTTAAATTTCTTATTTATCTTTAGATTTTGATTGGTGTAGATGTTTGTAGAGCAGAATGGTCGAAGTGTTAACAAAATTGATTGATACATTTACAAAGGATAATTACGCAACAATGTGAACATGAAAAAATATTAATTAAAATAAATGTTAATGTATTTTTTTTATACAGTGGATCATCATGACAATAATGTCTATTGCAATCATAATTTTTAAATCAAATCCCCAAAAGAGACAACATTTATGTTGTACAAAAATATTTTAGTTTTCTATATATATATATATATATAAAGAATTTCTAAAATAAAGGTAAAAATAATTTTTATTTTAGGAAAAAGTAAGTTATAGTCCAAAATTTGTTTAATGAATTGTTAGTTTTGATAATTACGTTATAAATTATGTTATTTCATGTTATCTCCCATGTTTTTTAAGAAAACAAATCATGACAATTAAAAATAATGCAAATATCTTAATTAATTCCAAGGTCTATGTCTCCAAATTTTGTTTTGAGATACATGTTTATACAAAAAAAAAACAAACAATTATCATCACATTATAAGGCAGAAGAAAAATGAAATTTATTTACTATCTGCAAAAAAAAAAAAACTAAAAATGTAGCTCTTTGTACATGTTTTCATCCAAGTGGGGTTATAGTATTTTTAAAATGAATTATAATAAAAAATTGTAATTATAAGCATAAAGAGAAAAAAACTAAGAAGAACGAATACATGGAATGTATTATTATATATCGATAGGGAGTATTGAAATTGTTATTTTATTTATCCTTTAAAAATATAGGTTTACCAGTAATGTTGAAATTGATGTGTTTTTGCTCATCAAACTCTTGAAAAGATCATGGGTAATGAGGATTCAATATGTGAAAAATATTTTTCGTTAGTAAAAGTACAACGCTTGTATTTTAATCATGAGTATAAAGTACTGATTAGTTAGATATTATGATGCTTGTCTGATGTTCTTTTGGTAGGCCAATTAAGAGTTTTTTTCATAAACAATGTTTTTAATGACCGATTGTCCTGTGCAATCTTCATTTAGATCTGATATCCTCAATTCGTCAGCTGAAGTAACCCTTGATAGTGCAACATACAACTGACGGTGGCTGAAAACCGATTATGATAAATACAAACCAATCTATTTTAAACTTTGCCATTGAATTTTATTTATCATCATTGCATAGGATATTCTCAAGACTTAAATGTATAATTTAGTTATAGCATCTTTAAAATCGGATACAAATATTAATTGTTTATAACGTACAAAATATTCATGTAAGTTTGAAAATTTTGGTTCAAAGCTAAAGTGTGAAATATCAAGTCATATATACAAACAAATCATGATTACAAAGATAAGACCTTTATGACAAAGTGCAAAACTATTACTTTTTTATTTGGTTGAATGAGATATCAAGTCATTATTTGTATGATATGTTAATTATGACATATACAATATTTATTTTTTTACATATCTTTGATAAATATATTTCTACAAAACAACTTGTCATACTATACAACATGTCATGATGGTTATGAGAGAATATATAATGAAAAATGAATTCTTTAAAAATAGACATTTTTCATTTTTAATTAGACTAAATAGATGACATATAAGTTTGTTTGATCCTAAAACAAAAATTGCATCTCATTAAAGATGTATTAAGATATAAATGTACTTTTGTTACATTTTTTCAATTTTTTATTTTAAATAAAAGAAAAAAACATTTACAATAAACAAAATAATGAATAACCTCTAATAAGCGATACAATTAAGAATTCAATTATAAAATAATGCAACAGAAAGAGTTTCATTGTTGAATATTAAAATACTTTGACTGGTGATATTATATATATATGGGGAAAATGATTTTTATAGTTGATATTTATACATTTATTATGATTTTTTTAAAATGAAAATTTGAGTTTTGTTTGAACATCAATTAGAATGATTAATAAAAAAATCGATGTTTAATTATGAATGGAAGATAATAAATTTAGTTTTGCTATTTAGGTTCATATTTCTTAAAGAGAATTTTCATGATAGACATAATCTAAAATTTTCTTAAATATATAATACAAAAATAATTTGTAAAACTTCGTTGGAGATTTTTTTTTTTAAATTTTCCGAAATAAAACATGAAAATAATGTTCATCTAAAGGGTTAGATATGGGGGGATTATCAAAAATACCCCTGTAGGGCTAAAGTGCTTCAAAAATACCTTTGGTTGAAAAAAAGTTTCAACTTCAAATCTACCCTTAAAATATTGATAATCCCATATTACCCTTGACGACAATTTTTCTCTCTCCTCTAGAGCACCTCTAATTCTCGCGCGAAAATTACTGTTCCCCCACACCACAACAGATTCGGCGAGAGTAGCTTGCAATCAACATCAGATTCGCTGCCAATAGGTTGAAATCCTTTGTTGTCAACAAAGAAGCTTGCAATTAAGCACGTATAGTGAGTTTTTCGTGTTTTTCGTGTTTCTCTTGTGTTTATTGCAATGTCAAAGCTGACAGAGTGAGTCACAGAGTCGTACGGTCGTACTGAGTCATAGAGTCTCATCGAGGGGTCAAAGGGATCAAAGGTCGTCGCAGGGGTCCAAGGGTAAATGGGTCGAAAAGGGTCAAAGGGTCGCAGGGGTCCAAGGGTAAATGGGTCGAAAAGGGTCAAAGGGTCGCAGGGGTCCAAGGGTAAATGGGTCGCAAAGGGTCAAAGGGTCGCAGGGGTCCAAGGGTAAATGGGTCGCAAAGGGTCAAAGGGTCGCAGGGGTCCAAGGGTAAATGGGTCGCAAAGGGTCAAAGGGTCGCAGGGGTCCAAGGGTC
>CM071872.1:11565329-11596799 GCA_036759665.1 Gynandropsis gynandra | reverse complement strand
CCCCCCTCATCTGAATCGTCTTGCTCGGAGGAAAGAAGCGTGATAGGAACAGTGTGCAGAGCTGATCCCAAGTGGTGATAGATCCAGCGGGGAGTGATTGCAGCCAAGTTTTCGCTCTTCCCCCAATTGAGAAGGGGAAAAGACGCAACAAGATCGCATCCTCCGAGACTCCGTGTATTTTGAACGTACCTAAAAGCTCGAGGAAATCTCTAAGGTGCTGATGGGGATCCTCATGGTTTCCACCCATGAATTGCTTCTGATAAAGCATGTTGATCATTGCTGGCTTAATCTCAAACTGTTCCCTTGCAACAGCAGGCATCCTTATGGCTGTTTGCACGTTGTTCATGTTCGGCACCACGTAATCCCTTAGATGACTTGGTGGAGGAGCCTGTAGTTGCATATGTCCATTGCCGTTCTGATTATCCATCTCTCGTTTGACCTGAAAGCTCTGCAAAGGACAAACAAAGAACAATTTACGTAGAAGGAAACAAAGAAAAGAAAACAAAAACAAAAACAAAAAATAAAGCAAGAATTCTCCTTTAGGTACTTCTCCTAATCTCTAACACATGCATCTACGCGGTCGTTCGCAAACACAAATAAATTAAGCACTCAGATAGAGAATAGATGAACTAAAACGGGAAGATGCATTCAAAGATAAATAGAAAGTGGTTCCGGATAGCCAAGGGCTAATCCCTTCTCCTAGAACAAACAAACTACTCGCTCATGCGTCTGTAAACAAACATAAACAAAGTAGAAAGTCTAAGGAACATGAAAACCAAGCGAAAACGAAGTGTCGGGTTGATCTCCAATGCTCCTAGCTTGCCTCCTCGCAAGAGTCTTCTCCTAAATCACGAACTGAATCAACGTGTCTTCTAATGTCGTCCTCTGCCTCCTTTTATGCACTTTAAGTCGGTCTAGATGTTGCCTTAATCTCCCCACCGACTTCCCTTTGTTTTAAGTTAATTTTACTTAACTTAATAAGCAGATACGGGCCGCGACCCGCTCGGGCGGTCGTTGTACCCGCTCAGGTACGGCTAGGGTGAGTCGCGCAGGTTCATGGGGCATGAGTCGGGCATATTCATGCCCGAGTCGTGTATGAATTGTGCATAAAATTAGCCGTAGCTTTTGCCCGATCGTGCATGACTTGTGCCCGACCGGGTGGAGGCTCTTCATGCTAAATCTCGTCCCGTTTGTCCCGTGATGATCCTCGAAGTTGCTCCTTAGCTCCGTGCATGTCCTTTTAGCTCCAAAATGATCCAAATACGCGTAAAAACCTGTAAGAACATGAAAACATGAAAACAAGTAAAACGGAAACGAAATCATACGTAAAACAACACATATATATCAAAAACGTCTCCTAAATCATGCAAGAAATACATATGAAAACGAGATGATCACTATGTGACCTTTTTTGTCACAGCTTTGACCATCTGCTCTGTTTGGGGTTCAACAAGCTTAGGTTTGTCAGCCTCTTCCCCGATGACGGACTTCTTCTTGGCATGAATCTCAACGACCAACTCAAGAGAAGTCGGTCCTGTTCCCATCCTTTGCATATGTAATATTAGGATAATATGATTAGTTAATGATTTTATATAAAAATAATTTTAAATTATAAATATAAAGTTCTTTCCAATTATTTCTTTCTTTTCAAAAACGAATCCGATCCCGAGGTATGACGATGTGGACCATTCTTGGGAACTTTCTCATCATACCGACATTTTTTGGCCTTTTCGCTTTTGGCCTTGAACTCTTTGATTTCCAATGTTGGACGAGTTGGTTAAATACCTCATTATTGCCCATGTCAGTTTGGCGTTCTTGTTATAGTAGTTGCGCTTTTCGTTTTTTATCATCAAATCGTGCATCCAAGCGGTATAGATGTGCGATGCGTCCTTCTTCCACCATCTAGATACGCGCTACAAAATAAATTAAAATTATTTAATTTATTGATTAAATTCAATAATAATATTAAATTAAATCTTATACTAAACACACTTACGATAAATGTATACCACCATTAGTAGCGTATAATATTAGACATCATCTACTAGCAATAATATAGTCGATCTTGTAAAGAAACGTGGATGTTGTTGTTATTTGTGTGTTTAAGAACATCATACACATCAAACCTATACGCGTAAACTAAATCATTAGACAATTTTGAAACTTAGTTGAAATATATATGTGTAAGTAAATAGAATTTTACCATAATGTTCCGTCAGGATGTTCCAAATCAATGATGGGAACCATTGGACGCTCGTTGAAGGTATCGATCAAAGAGTCAATATCCACATATCGTCTTCGTCATCAAATATCGGTGGTGTCAATATAGGTGACGGAGGCTGATATGGTGGAAGAGGTGGTGGGGCGGGGCTCATACGAAACCGCTAACAAACCATCTTGACCAATAAATTGTCGAGCTCTCATCGTGTTTAAGTGTTTAGGAGTTATGTTTATGAGAATTTGATGTTTTGGTTTTAGGATTATGTTGAAAGGAACTATAAACAAATTAAACATAGATTTTCCAACAATCATTCGTTGGAAAATGTCTCCAATCAATGGAAGTCATTAAGTGACGTGTCCGTTACGTTTCCAACGGGCATCCGTAGGCATTTCCAACTGATACCCATTCAAAATTATATTCTCAAGGAAACGAATATCATAAATGCGCTGTATGTCTACCTTTGAATGAGCATTCGTTGAAATTCCAACGGATACCCGACAAGGTAACTAGGCGGAGCATAGCCATCATGACCTATTCCAATAAATGCGCATTTCCAACAGGAATCGGTTGAAAATATGTATGCATTCTAATGGGTATCCGGTTGCAACTTGTATGTGGTTCATTAGTCATCCGTTAGAAAATGCCATCGGATGGCTGTTGAAAAGTGGAAAACCGTGAAATTTTTCTAAGTGTCGAAGATAATTACATAATTCATATGTCTTCTTAAATTCATTCTTCGATTGATGTTTCTTCCTTCAATTATGCATGGAATTCGTCGCCATGTTCATCTTTCGGTTCAACATCTTCATAATTGTGGATGTATTCACCATCTGTGTTGGTTCTTGCGAGAATTGTTTCTTGGTTGTCTGTGTCAATTAACCGTATGGGCTCAGGGTGATCAGTTTGCAACAAATCTTCTTTTCTTCTATGTTTATAACACCCCTTTGGTTTAATCTTAACAATGAACCACGACTCCTTTCTTCAACGTTTCAATACTGTTGGATAGTGCACATAACATACCTGATGTGCTTGATCTGTTATGATGAATGGATCATACTTTACATATTGTCATGTCAGGTTGATGGCAATTCCTCTTCATCGATTTTATAGTGTACCACGTCCTACAGTTAGGTCGATTCACCGACATTTGAAAAGCATTATCTTCAATCAAGGAGACCAAGATGTTCCACCTTTAGGATTTGGTGTAAAATTTCATAGAAATTATCATCCTCATTTCAATATTAATGCAAACACCGTAATTAAATGTACTTATATATTTTTTTGTGCTCGTAAGTGTGGAATGTGTATCCTAGAATAAACATAATTGGCCAACATAATACATTTCTTGTAGGACTATTAGCCAAATCTCTTAACCAAGTAGGATGTCTCTCATCGAAACTCTTAACCTATATTATATAAAAATAAATGATTATTTATAACATAAATTATTTTAAGTATATATACAAAAATACGTGTACTTACGTAATCTCTCTAACAAGAGGCATAATGCTGAACTTTCATTTTGTTGAGTTTCTCTGTTTATAGATGAGGATATATACACATTACATCTTTATCAAATATTCTGTAATGAAAGTATGTTAACACAAAAACACACACAAACACACACACACACATACACACACACACACACACACACACACACACACACACACACACACACACACACACACACACACACACACACACATATATATATATATATATTGAAGTTAAAAAGATCGATTGTCGTCATTTTGTACCTTTCGAAAGAGAATATCTCTTAAAATTTAATAATATATATGTGTGGACGTAATTTTACTCTTCTCGTGTTAGCCAATATTCCTCAGATTCTCCTCAGTCTAATCAGTCTAAAGATCTGATGAATTGGACCAAAGTCAAGAATATATTGATACAAATTAATAGTTTGTGTGATCTTCTTAGTTTCGTCGAAATATGTGCATCAAAATAACATGTACTGAAATATGTGCTTTCTTCCAAAAAGTATTGTTTAAAAATAGATATTTCAACTGCTATTTTACTTTTAAACTTTTTCTTTGGATGAAAGAAAACCGTTTCGATTGGATACATCCACTTAAATTGACCGGCCCACTGAGTATTGCCTTGTTTGGTAAACTTTTTGGTAAATGTTCCATGATATTGAATAACGAAGGCGAAAAAACTCTTTCCGAAAAGCATAATACTTTGAAGATATTGTTTTTCAATAAGTAAATTTTTTGAACATATATCTATGAAGAATATGCTACTTATGCATAACACGTCGTAAACATTCCATTGTAATCGCTCAACAAATGCAATTGGAATGAGTCTCTGCATGAATACGCGACAATCATGACTTTTCAACCGGATGAGCCTTGAACCCATAATATCCATACACCGAGAAATTTTCGATGCATATCCATATGAAAATTTAACGTCTTCTTTTAACCACCTTAATAATACTATTTTTGGTTGCCTAGAAAATTTAAATATTGGAATAGATACCTATTTCCATCCACATGAGAACCTCAATAATACTATTTCCATTGCATAACTCTAACTAAGTTCTTCGACATATTGTCTTCATATCTTTCATTGAATGTTTGTTATCCTTCATTTTTCCCATCACATTCAAAACATTATTGATGATGTTATTGAAAAGGTTTTTCTCAATATGCATAACATCCAAATCATGAAGCAATATGAGTGATTTCCAATATGATAGTTCAAAAAGAAAATACTAGGTTTATATCAGTTATGTCATTCACCTTGGCCTTGTGGTTTTCGATGTCCACGATCCCCACCACATTGCATCGATTCCTGTAAATCTGTCATTATGTTTAGTCATTCACAAAGTATTTTCGTTCTTGTTTCCATGCATGGTGCCTCTTCTTTTTGTACCACATTCTTTCGAAAATGTTTTTTTATATTTTCTGAATGTATATGCCGGGGAAGAAATCTTAAATCAAACCAACATTATTTCTTCCCATGTACATGAAACGAATATCCTCCATACAATATGGACATGACGATCTCCTGTGCTTACTGTATCCAGATAAGATTCCATAGGTAGGAAAGTCGCTAATTGTGCACTATAAGACCGCTTTCAATGTGATATTTTGTTTCGTACTTACGTCAAATGCAATACTTTTATTGTTCCACAAATATCTTAATTCATTAAATAAGGGCTGCAAAAAGACATCCAAAGGTTTCTTCGGATGTTCTGGTCCTGGAATCAGCAACGTCAGAAATATGACTTCTCTTTTCAGACACATATCGGGAGGTAAATTATACGGAGACAAAATCACATCCCACAGAAAATATTGACTTATGTGTTGTCCATATGGATTAAAACCATCGTTTCATAGACAAAGATAAATATTTCTCGTTTCACACGCAAACTTAGGAAATATTTCATTGAAATCCTTCCAAGTCTTACCATCCGATGGATGTTGCATTATCCCTTCACTCGTTGAGTGTTCTGCATGCCATCTCATTTTTGCAAGCGTTTTTGCTTTATTCATATAACTTTCTCAACCTGTTTGCTACAGACAGATATAACATCTTTTTGTACGGTACATTTTTTAGTGAAGATGGTTTTTGGACGAAATTTGCTTGCAACCCAAAATTTACAATCTATAAAGTCTTTATCTCCTCCCCAAAATGATGCAATTCAAGTTAAACTAAATTAATCTAAACTACTTACAAGTGCACGACACGTGTATAGTACTATAGGTGTCGATCCCATAGGGACTATGCGACACAGACTAAACTCAAACTAGAATAAAACTTGCTAAGATGAAATACTGTTCGTGAGATGCAATAATGAAATGGCAGTAAACTAATGAGTTCTTGACAAATGAAAACGTTCTAGGATACGGTTTTACCGCATAGTTTCCAAAACCAACTATCGGTCTATCTAATCATGCATTCCCAATCAAGATATCTTACACGAACGATCCTAGTGTAATTCCTACCCTCTCTCAAGGTATAGGAACGTGATTCAATCGAGGTATCCCCTACTTTCGTGGCTGATACCTCAAACTAAACCCATACGATCTATGATTCACCCTATTAACCCTCGACCGTTACTACTCTACTTTCGTGACCTAGTCTCGATTGTTCTAATCGTGATCTTCTAGGACTAGAATTCTCCTTTCGGTCCTTCTCTCAATCCCTAACACATGCATATACTTGGCTTCATAAATACAAGACGATTAAGCACTCAGACAAAGCATTGATTAGCAAAACAGGAAATTGCATTCAATGATAAATCGACAGAGGTTACGGGATAGCCATGTGCTAATCCATTCTCCTAGAACTAAACAAATACTCAGTCATGAGTTTGAATCCAAACAACACAAATGAAATAGATAGAGCAAGGAGCATAGAAATATCAATCGAGGCGTAGTCCCAAATCGATGTTCCCGTCTGCTTGTGTGTCTCCCGTCAAGAGAACTCTCCTATGATGGATGATGAATGAATGATGAATAATGGATAATGAATGATTTTGTTCTGTCTTCTGCTCTTGATGTCTTATTACTTTCAAAATTTGAATTTTTTTCGTCTCATTTCCACTCAAAACAGAGGTGGAATGGTTTACCAAGTCATGCCCGACCGTGCTCCATGTCATGTCTGGTGGGACATGCTTCATTTCTTTGTTTGCAGAGGATTCCTTGAACGCCCGACCATTGTGTGTACATGCTTAGGTCGTGCAGAACGCTTGGGGCTAAACTAATGATAAAGAGCCCGACAGTGCACTCCAACATGCCGGACCGTGCTCACTAACAAGAGTGTTGCCCGACAAGGCATCATGTGTGCCCGAGCCATGCATAACTCTCGGGGATATTTGATGCAAAAAATCCCAATCATGCATCTTGTTATGCCTGGTCATGCGCATGGTGTTTGGAGGAGTGATCGGTCGTGCTCTTGCCCATGGTCGACCGAGTTGTGTCCTACAAATACATGCTCAGTTGTGCACTTGCCTAGCTCGTTCATACTGTCTCCTTTGTTGTATGCTCGGTCGTGCTGAGTTGTGAGCACGGCCGGGCTGTGTTTTGTCTTGGAAGCTCCGTGCTGTAGCATATGCTCTGTCATGCCTTATCCGTTTCTCATCCCTTTTGCTTTGTTGTAATCTTTTATGTGGTTAATCTACAGTAATAAAATACCTAGAATGACGGTTTCGCAAGAATACAAATCATATAGTACCAGGGTTGAGCACAAGAAATTGATGCAACTCTAAAGCTAGTAAACTAATGAATAAGAGGGTAAAACTCAATAAGTGTTTTGAATGCGAATGAAACTAAACTAACTAACTAACTAACTAACGAGATGAACTCAATAAACTAAACACTACTGGTTTCAAGAGACGCACAATAATTTAATGAAGTGCTAACAAAGATCATGGTTATGAATATCATCCTGTATTCGGAGAATTCAAGCTCTTTCTTAGGGAATGACTCTTTCGATGCCTAATCACACTATCTAGCGTACATACTACCAATATTCCAATTGCGTAATCTCACACAATAAATGCATTGAGCCCGCTATCTTAATTCCTAAGTCCAATTAACTGACCGTCAAGGTTCTAAATAAATTGAGACCTCATATCATGGCTATGTTCCAAAGTTTAATTCATCTTCCAAGGCAACCAAACTTTTATAATCATTCATTCAAACGGCTAATAAGAACAAAAGCATTAAGAACAACCAATCAATCCATAAACGATCAAATATCATAACCAAGCATTATGCATGAGACTCAGTTACATATCGGAAAAACTCTAACCTATAGCTACAAAACTACTCGGATATTGGTTCCGAAAACAAGAAACGAAAGAAAACTATTGCAAACATAGATATAGAATGAGATTCCTCCCTATTCTAATACTGTAGTCTTCAACAGCTCCTCCGTGTTTTGAATTCGTCACCCCGTCTCCAGCCTTCCGGTATACTGCTCTCTCTCTACTCTCTACGTGCGTGTTGTGTGGTATGTCCGTATTTCTTCTTCCCTCTTGACCCATACGTCCCCTTTCCTCTCTATTTTCTTTCCTTTTCTCTTTCTTTTCCTCTTTGGCTGAATGTAAGCTCTCCAACCCATTCCTTTTCATCCTCCTTTCCTCTTTGACTAGTTTCCATTTTTCCGGTTTCCATTTTCTTCAGCTCCTTGTGTTTTCTCTTGTCCAACAACGAATTCCTTTTCTTTTCTATCCTTTCCTCTTTGCTTGGCTGCCTTCTTTTTTGTTCTTGCGTTTCCATTAATTTTTCTAGCATCCATTTCCATTTTCTATCTCTGACGGTTGCAGTTTCCAATTCTCGTGTAGGCGGCTATCTTTCCATTTTTGGATTGGCGGTTGGAAGTTTACATTTTGTTCCCGCAACTTGCTCGAGCATCATCGTCTTAAGGCTTGATGAAGGAGCTTGAGGAGGTTCAGGAGTTTGCGTAACTTGCTGGGATTGCTGGATATCTTGTTGGCATGGTTTCTTTCTTTGCTGAAATCCCGTATATTTCATCGGTTGAGTCGTTCGGTATGAGAAGTTCGGGTGCTTCCTCCAATTCGGGTTATAGGTATTTCCGAATTGCTAGTTTCCTTGCTACTAGGCAGAATTCATGTGTTCCATGTTCTCTTGCACCGTGCATTGATAAGCTACGTGTTATGTATCTACGCAATTCACGCAGTACATAGCGTTCATTGCATCACCCGTTGCTCTGCTCTGATTTGGCTCATATAAAACTCGAGTTTTGTTAGACATATCTCTAGGTTGGGACCAAATGGTGTGGTTCTTAACGAGGTTATCAATCAGCTCGTATGCCTCCTCTATTCTTAGATCCATAAATGATCCTCTAGCAGCGTTATCCAATGTCGTCCGGTGTTCGTCTGCAATTCCATTGTAGAAAGTTTGGATAATATACCACTGCTCGAGACCATGGTGCGGACACATATGTAGAAGATCTTTCAATCTGCCCCACGCTTCAAACAATGTTTCTCCATTTCTGCATCTAAACTTTGTGATTTCTCCCCTCATCTGAATCATCTTGCTAGGAGGAAAGAATCGTGATAATAACAACGTGCAGAGCTGGTCCCAAGTAGTGATTGAACCAGCAAGAAGCGATTGCAGCCAAGTTCTTGCTCGTCCCCCGATTGAGAAAGGGAAGAGATGCAATAAGATTGCATCCTCTAAGACTCCGTGTATCTTGAACGTACCAGAAAGCTCTAGAAAGTTTCTGAGGTGCTGATGGGGATCCTCGTGCTTATGCGTGTAATTTGATGAGCTCGATCATGCACAACATTGAACCTGACCGTGCTTTCATGATAGCCTTTGCCTGACCGTGCAATGTAGGAGCTCGGTTCGTGCGATGCTCTCGAGGATAATTTGTGATATTAATATCCGACTGTGCTTGATCTCTAGCTCGAGCGTGCTTGATGGCCAATGAAGTGCCCGACCGTGCAAGGCACAATGGTCGGTCGAGCATGTTCACATCTTGCTCGTTATTCTCTTGTTTCTCGTCCCGTTTGTTCCGTTACGATCCTTGATGCTATTACTTTGTCCGTGTACGTTCTTTAGCTTCAAAATGAACCGAATTCGCAATGAAATTTGTAAGAACACGAAAATACGAAAATGAGTAAAACAGATACAAAATCATACATAAACATCGCATCTATATCATTAACATCTCTAAAATTATGCAAGAAATACGTATGAAAACGAGACGGTCATCGATGCTCCAATTGTGTGATGGGAATTTGGTGTAGCTTCTCGGTATCTCAGAACGGTTTATGAATTGATTTGCGTCACATTTAGCTTGGGTTGTGCGGAAGTCTCGGTCTAGGGCTTCTTTCTTCTTTCTGTTGTCCAGCAGCTCGTTTGGGTCCTTATATAATCTTTATCCAGCTGTTAAGTGAGTCGTTTCTAGGGAATCCATACTCCCAACTTTTTTAAGAACTTCCTCGGCTAATTTCTCCAAGATTTTGTTGTAGAGCACCGAATCAATAATGCACGGCTGCTTAAGTGTGTCGTTCAAGTTGGATTCCACTTCTTCGTCGAGTTTCTTCTTGTGTTCGTCAACTTCACTAACCTTTTCTGCTGTTGTGTTAGGTGCGTCCTCCTTTTCAAATATCAAAGAAGTGGGGGATCCACCATTTTCTTGCGTTGACGTTGTGGGAATGGCAATGGAGGCGGCCTCGGGGCTGATTTTACGTACTTTGGATCCTCTTCCTTCTCGGGCTTTTCCTTAAGCTCGGTAATGGCATTTTCCACTGCTGTACTAGATGATTTACCCTTTTCAATCATCGGATGAATGGGATGATCTAACGTCCTACCACTCCTTAGATGAATGGAGTTGATTTGCTCGCGCGGATTCGCTTCTGGCCTCCCAGTAGCTGTCCTTGTTGACGTGTTGTTTCATGTGCTAATTACACGATTTGTGTTTCCAAAGGTCTAAGGTGAGTTTGAAAGCCCTCTATCTTCTTCTTGGTGCTCTCATGCTTTGCTTTCACTTCCTTCAATAGATTGTTCGAATTTTGCTGCACTTCTATCAATAGGTTGCTTTGATTTTGTTGTACTTCGAGGAATGGGTGACTATGGCTGTAACATCAGGGGCTATGTCACATTGGATTGGCTATGGCGCACATGATTGATAAGCTTGAATTTGAGGCTGCATTCTTGGCTGGAAGTTGTGATTTCGTTGCATCGCTCGCAGCTGAAAATTTTCCAATAGATGTTGCGCGTTCAACACACCGTCGGAGTTTCTATATGGGAAGTTTGGGTGATCTCTCCATCCGAGGTTGCATGTGTTCCCGAAAGGTTGATTGTAACTCACGTAGTTCACTTCTTCATACCCCCGAACATCTTGTCCATGATTGCTCCGAGTAATGCGGACGACGTGAGTTAGACAGCATATGATAAATTCCTGAAACTTGATCTTTTACTTCAGGTATACCGGCATACAAAGGATGCACCTCATTCATGTTACCTCACAAAGTAAAAACAATAATCTATTAAGCTCCTAGAGGTAAAAATTTGACTCAAAACGTAAAGAAAACAAAAAAATATGAAAAACAACTAAAGACTCCGGAAAGGACTGTGTCCTAATTCAAAAGTGTCCTAGCTCTAAAGCCGTAATCCATTCTCCGGCAACGACGTCAAAAATTTGATGTGGTTAATCTCAAGTAATAAAATACCTAGACTTACACTTCCGCAAGAATACGGATCATATAATACCAGGAATGAACACAAGGAATTTATGCAACTCTAAAGCAGTAAACTAATAAATAAGACGATAAAAATCAATAAGTGTTTTGAATGCGAATGAATCCAAACTAACTAATTAACGGGATGAACTCATTAAACTAAACACTACAGGTTTCGAGAGATGCACGGTAATGCAATGAAGTACTAACAAAGATGATTGTTATGAATATCATCAAGTATTCGGGGAATTCAAGCTCTTTCTCTTCCGATGCCTACTCCCACTATCTAGCGTGCGTACTACCAATATTTAAATTGCGTAATCTCACACGATAAATGCATTGAGTCCGCTATCCTAATTCCTAAGTCCAATTAACCATCCGGTCAAGGTTCTAAATCATTTAAGACCTCATATCATGGCTATGTTCCAAAGTTTAATTCATCTTCCAATGCAACCAAACTTTTATAATCATTCATTCAAACATCCAATAAGAAAAAAGCATTAAGAACAGACAATCAATCCATAACCGATCAAATATCATAACCAAGCATTAAGCATGAGACTCCATTACATATAGGAAAAACTCTAGCCCGTAGCTACTAAACTACTCGGACATGGGTTCCGAAAACAAGAAACGAAAAAAAACTATTGCAAACATAGATATAGAATGAGATTCCTCCCTATCCTAATACCATAGCCTTCAACAGCTCCTCTGCGTTCCGAATTCATCATCCCGTCTCCAGCCTTCCGGCATGCCGCTCTCTCTACTCTCTACTTGTGTGTTGTGTGTTGTGTGGTCTGCCCGAATTTATTCTACCCTCTTGACCCTATGTCCCCTTTCCTCTTTCCTTTCCTCTCTTTTTTCCACTTTGGCCGAATCTAAGCTCTGCAACTCATTCCTTTACATCCTCCTCTCTTCTTTGGTTAGTTTCCATTTTTTCGGTTTCTATTTTCTTTAGTAGCTAGTGTTTCCTTTTCCTCTTGTGCAGCAACGATTTTCTTTTCTTTTCTATCCTTTTCTCTTTGCTTGGATGCCTTCTTTCTTGTTATTGTATTTCCATTAATTTCTCCAACTGCCATTTCCATTTTCTATCTCCGACGGTTACAGTTTCCAATTCTCGTGTAGGTGGCTATCTTTCCATTTTTGGGTTGGCGGTTGAAAGTTTACATTTGTTCCATCAACTTGCTTCTATTTTATGTAAACCATGTTTCTTTTTCATGTTCCAGCCATGCTCTTCTAATTTTGTTCCAGCAACCGAAAATTTCTATTTTTGTTTCAGCCACCGAAAGTTTCCATTTTTGTTCCAGCCGTGAGTTTCCATTTTTGAAGGCCTGCGGCTGGTTTCTATTTCTTGAAGGCTGCGGCTACTTATTACGATACCTCATGTCCAGCATGCTTCCATTTTGTGTAGGCAGCCAATACATTTCCATTTTGTTCGAAAGGCCAACAATTTCTATTTTTGTAAGCAACCATTGTTTCCATTTTTGTAAGCGGCCATTGCTCCCATTTCTCTTCTCCGGTTTATGATTCTTTGGATGCTGACTGTGCATAGCTGATAGGAGAGTGAGTTTACTTAGTTTTTCTTCATTTACTCGTGTTTGTATCCTGATATTTCATTTCTTGCAATAACATGAGAAACCGATGAAAGAGGACTAAGTGATGCTTAATGCTCGGTAAACTAACTACGAAAATGAACTAAAATAGTATAACAAAATAGACGTTATCAATCTTCGATGGTCGTATTTTGTCCCGTGTATGTTCTTTAACTCTGAAACGAACCAAATACGCATCAAAACCTATAAGAACATGAAAACACGAAAACAAGTAAAACAATTACAAAATCACACGTAAACATCACAACTATCGTCATAAACATTTTTAAAATCATGCAAAAATCGTGTATGAAATCGAGATGATCACAAAATAACATGTAACTATTTCTACAAAACTAAATTTTTTCATGTGGTATTCCTAAATATTTAAAACATTCTTTGTTTCATAATATGTATCAAGAGCTTCATTATTTGCTGGTAATATTAACGCATGGTTTTACAAAATGAATCCCTGCAATTTTCAACTATATTGTAGTCTGTTTTTATATTCATCAATCTTGATGACAATGAAAAAAGAGACTCACCTTCACAACAACCTTCATATATAGGTTTTTTTACCGTATCTAATAGGTTGAGAAATCGGCGTTCCTCATTGTTCGACATCTTTTCATTTCTTTTGCTCAACCATTTTAGGAAAAGCATCTGACACCATTTTTACGTATGGATTGGTCATCGTTATTTCACAATGAACCTCTTTATTTCTTTTTATTGCTTGTGCTTCTTGCACACTATCTCTAACACCACAATTTTCACCGTGAAAGAATCAAATTTCGTATTTCTCTACGAAACCCACCTTATAAATGTGTTTGCAATCAATATCTTGACTTCGATACTTCATGTTTTTGCATCTTTTACCGGGACATAGTATTGTCCTGAGTTCTTAACACAAAGATTGCATCGATACAAAACTCATGAGCTGTAATTATACGTGTAAGAATTCTTATGTAACTTCCTCGGTTACGAGATCTTTCTTCTATAAATCCATTCTCTCGATCTGTATATATCTCTATTTAAATAACATGACATTGTTTGGAAGTATATTTTGTGTTCATGGCTTGGTGGTAAGCAAATCGAGTTTGTTGTATAAATAGTGAAAATTCCAACGGCTGTCTGTTGAAATCAAACGTTCGATTATTCCAATGATAGCATCAAAATTCTAAATTTTCCAACGGATGTCCGTTGAAAAGAGCACCTGTCATCCGTTGAATTAAGTTATTTGTTTTCAATGGCCTTCCAACAGATGCATCAACAAATTTACAACGGATTCTATCCGTTGGGCTATTTTTTTTATAATTCCGGTAGTTCGTTTCTTTGAATGTAGTTCGGATAGATTTTTCATTATTCCACACGATTGCAAAGTATTCCTCTAGGTTTTCTATATTTTATTTCGTCTTCCATATCTATTTCTCTCTCTTATGTTTTAGTTGCCTTTCAATGTATAGAAATCGCTCGATCGAGTCGCAATGCCTTTCGATCTTCGAGTTCGTCATTGCTCGGGCTGAACAATTTGTTGTTCTGTGCTTTTCCCATGTGAATTGGATCCAAATTTAATATAGTCAAGGAGATCGCTCGATCGAGTCGCAATACGCTCGGGTTGAATGAACCTTCTAGTGTGAAAAACTTCCCTGTTTGGTTGAACGCTCGAATGAGTTGATCACTGCTTGGGTGTAGCGTACCTCTGGAATGGTTTTGGTGTGTCTTATTGACCGAATGAATTATCACTCTTCCTGAGCGATTCCTTTGGAACTTTCAACATCTCAATGGAGCGATATTGGTGCTCGGGTCAAACATTTTCTCTATTTTTTTATTTGATGTTTGATTTGTGCTGAATATTTTTATATTTCTCCAAAATGTGATCCTTAGTTCCTATTGTCTTGAGGTTATAAAATCACAAAAAAATTCTTAAAAGAAAAACTATTACAATCCAAAATAAAATAGAAACATGTAACAAATTATAAAATAAAAATGGTGCGATCGCAACTCAGAAAACAAATATAAAGTATGCTTTGGTGACCGTATACAATTTCTAAGACCTATATTTTTTAACTAACTCTTCTACACAACTGATTTGTTTTCTATGTAAAGACTCAATCCTCCACTTTGGGAAACACTTCAAAAAATCAAGGATGGATTGAAGCGAAGAATAGAAGCTGAATAAACTCTCTGGTGGAGGCAATTGCGTTCCTTATATCCAAACAATCTTTCACAAACATCACCTTCTTCAAACCTTGATTTGCGTGAATTCAATTGCCTAACTAAAGTGATCGCAGCTTTGAATGCAAATACGACGCTAATATGGACGTATCTCTAAACCTTTTGAAAATCCAACCAATTCTTGGCCAAGTTCCATTTTATTTCCAAACCCCATCTACATTAAAATTTCAAAAAAATCCAAAGCTCAAATCCTTAAAATCTCTCAAAATTAATTTTACAATACTTTTTGTGCGTGACTATTTTAAAATATTTCTTGTTTATTAATATGCATGTACGTGTATTAACTTTTGGAATTAGTAATTTCACGAAATGGTCAAAACAAAGTTCACAAACAAAATCGATGAAGCAAATATCATATGATATGATCCTGTGTTGTATATGCATAATGTAGAGTCTTGTATAGAACAATTCCACCAAAAAAATTGTCCAAATAAAATGAAATAGAGCGTAATGCATGAGTTTTGAACTTAACGCATCCACAAGTTTATTATCATAATTTGATATGCAATGTATAAATGAAATCCTTCCCAATGTTTATTCGGGTCAAATGATACTCAACTTGAATTGTATATCGATATTGAATGTATTTCGATCATGCGTAAAAGAGTTGTCTATAAGCTAAAAAGGTGCACATTGAAGGATTTGAATCTCTAGATCTGCATCGTGTTAGAAATATAAAGATTAGATAAGTAATTATAACGTAATAAGAAACATGGATTCATAATCCCAATACATCGGAAATATGATGTTCTATTTTTTGTGTATTCTTCTCTGGTTGGTGAAGATTAGAGAAAATAAATGATAGATAGTCTTGATTATTAAAAAATTTATAACACGATTATTATAAATCCCCTTTAAATACATTTGAAATAAGGATCATAACAGTTTCAAATAACCGATTAATTAATCGGTTCTTCATATCTCGTTGTTTCCACCTTTCATACAATTCGAAAGGCACTCTAAACTATATCTATACATATATACTCCACGTTCACTTTGATACTAGAGTCCAATTAGTGAGTTTTTTTTATCATTTTAATTTGATTTAAGGGCATTTTTTTATCATACTAGAGTCTTATATCCAGTTAAAAACGGTATTTTTAATGGATTTCATTAGATTTCAGCCCGTTCTAATCCATCTTCGAAAACTCCCATTCGTAGAGATGTCAATGGGTTGGGTTATACCCAACCCATTAAAATTAAATGGGTTTGATAGTTTAATTGGGATGGGTTCAACCCGACCCATTTAATAATTGATTTATAAGTCGGGTTAAACGGGTTAAACGGGTTTATTCATATAATTAACATTTTGTATATATATTTTTATCATTTAACATTTATGATATATAATTATATATAATAGATATTATAATTAATGTATCAATATTTAAACAAATAATTTATGAAACCGATTTCACCTCATTTTTAACTCGATTTCATATAAGTTCACCAAATTTTAACCTGATTTCATCCTATTGTAACTCGATTTCACCCAATTTTTTCGAATTTTAACTTGATTTCATCGAATTCCAACCCAATTTCAACCAATTTTGACTCGATTTCATCTAATTTTAACCCAAATTCACCAAATTCTAACTCGATTTCACCCAATTTAACCTGATTTCATCAAGTTTTAACTCGATTTCACTTATTGTCACCGAATTTTACCTCGATTACACTCAATGTCATTGAATTTCAACTCAATAAAATTGGGTGAAATCGAGTTTAAATTGGGTGAAATTGGGTGAAATTGAATCGAAATTGGATGAAATCAGGTTGAAATTCGGCGAAATATGATGAAATCGAGTTAAAATCGGGTGAAATAAATTTGAAACCCGGTGAAATTTGATGAAATCGAGTTAAAATTGGGTGAAATTGGGTGAAATTGAATCGAAATTGGATGAAATCAGGTTGAAATTCGGCGAAATATGATGAAATCGAGTTAAAATCGGGTTAAAATTGGGTGAAATAAATTTGAAATCCGGTGAAATTGGATGAAATCGAGTTAAAATTGGGTGAAATTGAGTCAAATTGGATGAAATCAGGTTGGAATTCAGTGAAATGTGAAGACATCGAGTAGAAATTGGGTTAAAATTGGGTGAACTAAATTTGAAATCCGGTGAAATTGGATGAAATCGAGTTAAAATTGGGTGAAATTAAGTCAAATTGGATGAAATCAGGTTGGAATTCAGTGAAATGTGAAGACATCGAGTAGAAATTGGATTAAAATTGGGTGAAATAAATTTGAAATCCGGTGAAATTGGATGAAATCGAGTTAAAATTGGGTGAAATCGAGTTAAAAATCGGTGAAATCGAGCTAAAATTGGGTGGAATCGGTTTAAAATTGGGTTGAGATTCGGTGAAATTGAGTTAAAATTAGGTGAAATTGGGTTAAAATTGGGTGAAATCGAGTTAAAATTGGGTGAAATATGGTTGAATATAGGTGAAATCGAGTAATTTGGTGAAATCGGGGGAAATTGAGTGAAATCGATTTAAAATTGGGTGAAATCGAGTTAAAGTTGAGTGATGATTTGAAATTCGATGAAATTGGGTGAAATCGGGTTAAAATTTAGACAAATCGAGTAAATAGAGGTCAAAATCGGATATTCGGAATGACAGTGAATTTGAAGTGAAGGATAAACGGGTTTAATGAGCTAAATGGATAAAACCCATTAAAATGAATGTAAATGGGTTTTAAACCCATTAAACCCATATAAATTTATGTCCATTTATCAAGAACCCATTTATATTTTAAATGGGTTGGGTTGGGTTGGGTTAACCCACTATACCCAACCCAATTTGACATATCTACCCATTCGTTCATAAATTCAACAGAGTTATACGAAAAATATCCTTTGATAACATATAAACGGATGTTAAAAAATACATAATTTCAAATAGTCTAGTGGATTCCATGTCTCTATCCTTTGCACTAATCGACGAGCATTCGTTGCAATCATGTATATGTTGAAAATTTGTTATTGATCGAAGACAATATGAATGGTCATCCGTTGAACTCCGTGAAAAGTTATTGACAAGCTCCGTTGAGAGTTTTAGTGAAAATTTTAAAAATTGCAACGGATGCCCATGAAATATCTGGTAGAAAATTTAAATATTTCAACAAATATCAGTTGATAATATGACGGAAAATTTAAAAAATTAGAAAGAAAATAAAATAAAGATAAAATTTTATAAACTTTTTACATTTAAATTTTATAAAAACTAAATATCATTTAATCTTTTACTTTCTTCTTCCCATCTCAATTGGAACCTATAGATATGTGAAGACGTCGCCTCAGAATCAAAAGCCATATCTTTTCGTCTTAGCATTATGTTGTCGCTAAGAGGTGGTGGAGGTGTTGGAAAATGCTGGTATAGTTGATCGGTCACGAGCTTTGTGATACTTTCTATGTGACACATCTTCGCAATATAATCCTAAATCGTGGCCTCAAGATGCTCGATACTTTTTTTCGAGTAAATGATGAGGATAAGACCACAAATGAAATACCAAGGACACACAAACCTGTCACGAGGGCTAAAGCTCAAAATATTTAGAGGTTGTTTTCTCGGATGGTGATAGAAGAACATGCAAAGGCACAATAAGGGTATCAAGGGAGGCTTACATGACTTGCCTACACGTGGAAGAGGCCGAGATGAGTAATGAAAGCTGGAGGAGCTGAAGGTGCTCGGACCGACCTAAGTTAACTCTCTAGACTAATATACGCATCCCATCATTGGTTGCTCGATTTGAACGACATAGTGCTCAAATCGAGCTAACTTACGCGAATAGAAGGAGCATTCGAAGGATTGGATCACTTGAGCATCACATAGCTGTCTCGAGCATTGGTGTACTCGACCGAGCAGAAGAGCTGCTAGACCGGATATAGTTTAGTTTTGGATGTTTTAGGATTAAGACTTATGATACGTTGAGTTTGGCCGTTGGACTAAGCATTTGAACCAGGTTTTGATAAATTGGCTTATTTTATTTATTTTTTCATTATTGGTTAGTCATTATAAATAAAGGGTCCATTGTATGGATTTTTAATTAAGTTTTATTTAATTTAAAGTGTTTTTCTTTTGCTAATTATTGAGGAATATCTACAAGCTCTTTAAAAGTTTATGATTGTTCACTGACTTATCAACAATAGATGATAAGTGTTGTGGCATCGTTCGCTAAGTCTAATGTTTTTTAGGTTGCTTCTAGTTGTGGTTTTTAGGGCGTTCATCATTAGAGAAAATAGGTTCCATGTTTTTTTATCGAGTTATTAGGTGGTTTCAGTTTGATTTCGTTAATGTAACCATAGAACGTTGATCTAGATTCAGATCTTGTGGTATCACACCCCTGTTCTTACTTTAGTATATCATTTTGTTTATTTAATCTTCTAGTAATTTTTTATTCCATTTCATTCAGTTTAGTTTAGTTTAGTTTCATTTTTTATCGTTGTAGAAAAGAAAAAAACAACAAAAAAGAAAAAAACAAAAACGAACAAAAGAAAAACGAAAAAACAAAAATGAAGAAAAGAAACGGGAAAAACAACAAAAAACAAAGAAAATGAATAAAAAGAAAAAGGAAAAAGGAAAAAAAGAAACGCAGAAAAAGAAAAGAAAAAGAACAAAAAAAAGAGGTGTCACACGAGCTAGATTAGGAATATTAGACGTAACAAAGTTGTTATACACTTGTAGTATCAAGATTTAGTTTGATTTTTCGAGAATTCACTTTGAGTTTAATTTTTAGTTTTAAAATAAATCGACAGGAGAAACCGATGTAAAGATAGGAGAGTGAAACATCTTTTTGAGAGATCTTGAGCTTCTTTCATCTTTCTTTTGATCCATCTTTTCTACTTTTACTAACTCTTTTATTTTGTAGCATCGTAGCGAACCACCGGAAGATGAAGAAGTCACTCAATTGCAAACAAATTTCAAATGATGATAGTTGAGTTCTGACGCATGATGTAAGAATTCACTATTATCAACCAACAACGTGATCGAGTTGGACGTAGCACATGGCGTCCACCTAGAACAATACTAGAGGCAATCAAACACATATCGTAATCTTTACCTTCTAGATGTATGAGGACGGGTCTGCTGAAGTTCTATACGAGGAGTTTTATATGTTATATATACGTGCTTATATGTATGTTATGAGCGGGCGGTAAAATGTGAAGATAACGTGTATGCATCGATCTCACTTTGTACAATTAATCATACTCGCTCCATTTTTAGGTTGTCATCGATGAAAAGGGAATGAGAACATTAAGGAAAACTAGGAAGCAAGTGTCGAGGGTCATGGTGGGTTGTTCTAGAGGAGTACACTTAATTCTCTATATTTTTATTATATTTCAATGAAGTCTTGAGACATAATTTTAACGATTGTATTTGGATTTTTATATGTTTTGAAATTTATTGAGTAAGGTGCCCCTTTTAATTGAATGATCGTGTAACACATGGCGACCCTTAGGAAGGTGTTGATGGAAATTCCCAAATTTAAAGGGAGGATTCTAGATTAGGGGGTTAAACGTTCTTGTCGTACTGACACTGTTTTAGTCTCTTCGCTTTTGGTCTTGAAGTCTTCGGAGTCCTAACATTGGACGAGTTGGTCAAAGATTTCGTATGTGGCCTATATTAGTTTAGCGTTATTCTTCATTTAGTTTCTTTTAAACTCGATTTTGTGTCATGCATCCATGCGGTATATACACGTGAGATATGGTTCTTAAGACATCTATAAGATATTTGAAATGAAAAAATAACAATATTTGCAATTAAAATAAGAATAAAAAATAATTAATTTAAAAGTGTAAAACTAACAATAAAACTATACCATCATCGACGACACATAACTTTTTATGTTACCTGCCAGGAGAATTTTAGATGATCATACATCGATACTTGTATGTATCAACACATTATCCACATCAAACTTACAAAAATATTTCATTAGAAAATTAGATATAATTTGATATAATATATAACTTTAAATAAAAAATAATTTTAAACCATAGTGTTCCATCTAATAATTCATTAATAGGCACAATGGGACAATTGTCGAATTTATCGATTAGTTGATCGATATCCACAATATCTTCATCGTCATAAAAATCAATGGCCACGAAATTTGTGACATAGGACAATATAGTGGTGGGGATCCAGGGAAACCCATCAACAAACCTTTGTGACCAACAAAATATTTGTGGTCCCATAATTTCTAGGGTGTTTAGGCATTTAAAAGTGTGGTAAGGAGATTTTAGAGAAGTTTTTGTGTGTTGGTTGAATTGTGTTAAAAATAGAACTATTCAATGGGTTATATATTGATTTTTTTTTTGTGTTTTTGGTTGAATTGTGTTGAAAATAGAACTATTCAATGGGTTAAGAATTTCCATTACAAAATATGTTCAATCAATAGAAAGCGCATGAATTCTCGTTTCAATGAATATCTTGCACATCAATGAATGTCCATTTGAAAATCCTATTATATAGGCGACAAAATTCGAAGCTTCAAAGATCTATTCTTTCGTCCGAACGTATGTTGATGATATCAACAGATATCCATTGAAAAGTACAAAAACGAATATGACTCTAACATCCTTAGTAATTTTAGTGATCAACGACCATTCGTTGCAACTATCAACAATGTCTGCCGATATTATAAAAATAGGTTACGTCAATACACATTTCAAATGAATGCTCGTTGAATATATTACGAATCGAATTCTATAAAACAAAATTGCTAATTCCTAATGAGGGTAAGGTTATCATTGATAATTTATACAATATTAAATTAAAGCTCAAATGTTTCCACAATCAACGAACACTCGTTGAAAAACTACACGATATGAACAAATTCCCATTTATATAAGCAATAGAAAGACTAAAAAAGCTATAATTTATGTTTATCTCAAAATAAAATTATGATTACAAAATTTACAACTATTCTTCCATTGATTCTTAATTGGCTAATCTTTCTTTGATAGTACGTTGAATTTGTCGCCTTTTTCATCTCCTAGTTCAACGTCTTCATAACAACCATTGTATTCACCATCTATATTAATTGTCACTAGAATCTCTCTACGATGTTGAAATTGAGTTAACCGTATTAGTTGAGGGTTTTCAATTTGCAATGGATCTTTTTTTGTGTGTTTAAAATTTCATGTGGTTTCATATTCACAACTACCTAAAATTCTTATCTTCGACATTTCAAGGATGTTGGATAGTGAACATAACATACCTAATCGGCTCGATGTGTTGTTATGAATGAGCCATAATTTACATAATATCATGAAGGGTTGATGTCAATTTTTCCCTATCAAATTTTTTTTGTGTACCATGTCGATGGTTAGGCCGAACATTTAGAATTTAAAAAACAAATTATCTTTAATTTAATTAGGAAAAAAATATCAATTTTTATAATTTTATGTAAAATTCTTTAAAAATTATTTTCTTTTATTGTTCCATTACTAACACAAACATCATAATTGTATATGCTATTATGTTTCTCGTACTCGTATGTGTGAAATTCAGTTAACCGTATTAGTTGATGGCTTTCGATTTACAGTGGATCTATCTTTTATTGTGTGTTTAAAATTTCACGTGGTTTGATATTCACAATGACCTAGCATTCGTATCTTCGACATTCCAAAGATGTTGGATAGTGAACATAACATACCTAATCGGCTCGATCTGTCGTTATGAATGAGCCATAATTTACATAATATCATGAAGGGTTGATGTCAATTTCCCCCTATCATTTTTTTGTGTACCACGTCGATGGTTAGGTCGAACATTTAAAAATTTGAAAAAAAAAAGATTATCTTTAATTTAATTAGGACAAAATATCAATTTGTTGTAAAATTCTGTAAAAATTATTATCTTTTATTGTTCTTTTACTAACACAAACATCATTATTGTATGTGCTATTATGTTTCTCGTGCTCGTATGTGTGAAAAGGTCTATCCACGCGCGAACATAATTAGCCAAATCTCTTAACCACATAGAATATCTCTCGTCCCTACCCCTAACTTACATAACAATAATGCAATATTAAATATATAAATAAACTCGAGTTGTTTATAATATATATATATATATACATATATATGTATATAAATTTTGAAAGTTAATTACATAATCTCTCAACCATGAGGCATAATGTTGAACTTTCATTGTGCTTGAGTTCATCCACTCTTAAATGAGGATATGTGAACATTATTTCTTCATAAAAAAAATGCTATCACAAAAATATTTTAACAAATGATTATTAGCTTGATTACATGACAACATATATTGAACAAATAAGTTTGAAGATGATCATTTGTACCTTTTGAATAGTAATAAATCTTAACAATTTAACAACATATATGAGTGGAGGTGATTATACACCTCTCATGTTAATCAATATTCATATGGTTTTCCCTTGATACGTTCATTTATCGTGAAAATCTCTAGGATGACACCAAAACAAAGATCATATTGACATACATAATCTGTATGATATTCTTCTAAAAGTCTTTATTTTTTTTTTTTGAATATGCATCTCAAAATAGGTTCATTTGCAATTCTTAGTGTCTTGAATGTGCTAAACTACGTAACCTATACTAACAAATACTATCTAACAATCGATCCTTTGACTTTGTTTTTTCCCTTTATTTAGAGGACACAAAATCTTTCAAATGGATATATCCATTTGAATTGAACCAACCCACTGAGTATGGCATCATCTGGTAAATGAATTGATCAAATATTCCATTACATCAAAGAACGAAGGTGGAAATATATTTTCCAAAGAGTAAATACCTCAAAGATGTTGTTATCCAAGACATCCAAAAATTGATTCTTTTAAATCTTTTTGAAAAAATATCTTTGATAAATATGTTGGTTCCGCATAAATGTCATGCAAAATACACGGTAGTAGCTCTGCTAACACATTTGGGATGATTCGTTGCATGAAAACATGAAAATTGTGAATCTTGATTCCCATGAGCTTTGAACCCACAATATCCATACATCGAACGATGTTCAACGCATATCTAGCGAGTAATTTAACATATTTTTTAGCCACCTTAACAATGACGTCTTTCCAAGGTCAGATAATTTGAATATCAGGATTTGTGCCTTCTCATGACGTAACTTCAACTCCAGTCAAATGTTTCTAGGACAACCTTAAAGATTCCAACGAAAACTTATAGTTTCTTGCCAAACAAAGGCTAAAACAAAAAATAGAATATGTATTCTGCATTAAAACCATTCCTTGACTACATGTGATCCTTAAGTTTCCCCGTAAATACGTATTATGTATTAAAATCATTTTTGATTACATGTTATCCTTCATTTTTCGCGTAACATTGAAATCCATGTTGATGATGTTGTTGAAAACATTTTTTTAATATGCATAATGTCCAAATTATATTTCAGAGTGATTATTAATATGGCAATTTCCTAGAAAATGTTTTTGTTTCTACAAATTATGCTATTCAACCTGGCCTTCCATTTTTTGATTGTGTTCACCGTGTAAAAACCAAACTTAATAATTATTTATTAAACTAACTTAATAAAGATGTTTGAAAAAATATCTTGACTGTGAAACTTCTTATTCTTACACTTTTGTGTGGACATAACATTGTGTCGTATTCTTGACACAAAGGTTATATCAATAAAAAACTCAGAATCAGCTCCAAATCGAGTAAGATCTGTTGCATAACCTCTTCTGATACTAGACCTTTTATTTTATACATCTATCCTCTTGACCTATAAATATTTATATTTCAATAGAAAGTCATTGTTTGAGAGCAATTGTAGACTTAAATAATAACTTTTTTATTATCTAGTTTTCCAACGGTTGCATCGATAATTTTATTATCAGGAATTCATTGGTAATATTAAAGGATACCCATTAAAAAATGTAATATACATCCTTTTAAAATAGCTTGAAATATTTCAACATGCATTCCAATGGGATTTGATGGAATTTTTCAATGGTTATTATTTGTTAAAATATTGATAAGTTTCAATAGTTGTTTTCAATTGAAATTTAGTTGGAAGTTTGAATTATTTGTCAACGGTTATCAATGGATGTCTCAATGGTGGACATCTATTGAAATGTCATTAATATTTTCAACAGATTACGAATAGAAGCCCGTTAATATCTGTTGTAATTCGTTGAAAATCATGTGTTTTTTGTAATGTGAGTTCGCATAGAAATATACAATTTTTAAGAGCTCCACATGTACATGCCGATGAAGATGAGTTGATTCAAACGTGGATGAAGAGCATACAAGATCATTCGGAGTCAACCAATGAAGTGCATTTGATTTTCTTATTAGAAGACTGAGAGAACATTGCCTTTGAAGAAGCCATAAGTGACAAGAAACAAAGAGCTTCCATGGATAAAGAAACAAAACCATTGAAAGAAACAAAACCTTTGATTTTGTGGAGTTGCCCAGGGAACACAAATCCATTGGTGTTAAACGGGTTCACAGGAAGAAAATGAATTTTCAAGACAAGGTTGAAAAGTACAAGGCACGTCCAGTTGCAAAAGATTACAAAATTATGGTAATTAATTATGATGAATTTTTTGCTTTGGTCGTGAGCATGGAGATATTTGACTTCTTTATCTATTACATCACAAATCATGTGGAATGATGTGAAATCTGAATTTTTTTTCCTTGAAGAAGAAGTCTATGTAAAGAAACCATTTAGGTACATGAAACACGAAAAAACAGAGAAAATTGTTGAAGTTAAAAAAGACTCTATATGGATTAAAGCAAATTTGGAAAACCCAATAATGACTTCATCAACATGCGAGGCAAATATTTGGCAGCATCTTAACGAGTATGTCACACCATTGCGTTAAATTCTTTTACAAGAGTTAATCACAACAACATGATGTAATCAAAATACGAATAGAAAATAAATCAGCTTTTAAATGGCTAAGAACTCGGTTCATCAAGAGATGAGTAAGCATATTGGTGTTCGTTTTTATTTCATGAGGGAGAATATACAGATCAAAACATTAATATGATTCATGTTACAAGTTATAAAAGAGTTGTATAAAAATTTGTTTAAATTGATGGGCACAAAGGATTGAAAAAATTGACTTTAAGAGATGAATTTGTTGAAAATTTAACTAAAAAAGTCTAATTTTTATACATTGAGACTCGAATTTTATTTTCCAACGATATTTATGTCACATTTATTATGGGTTATTTTTTTTTTCAAAAACAAGACCCTGAGTCGACATTAAAACATAAATTCATATTTTTTGTTCGTTTAGTAAACTTATTTTGAAGTTAAAACTCAAAGTCTGAACATAAAATTCGAGTCTCAATTTTTTTATGCTGAAATTTCCAGCGTTATAAACTCGGATGTCAAGTCTAAAATATTTAAATCACTAAGATACCCTTTAAAAGATCTTAGAATTGTATAATTAACATTATATACGAATAATTATTATAATTATAATAATTTGTTGATGTGAAATTAATAAAAAATGATGAATAAATATAATTTTATAAATAAAATATATATGTTGATAATCTTTACAAAAGTCTGAACTCAAACTTTAAGTTTTATAAAAAAATATAAATTGAAAGTTGAAATCAAGACTCTAATTTTGAAATTGTCAAACGAACAATTTTAAATTCGATTAAATTCGATTCCAGATTGATATTTAAACTGTTTTGTTAAATCCAAACAAACTGTTTTTCAACGGAACGTGTCCTATTTTATTGATCATGAAATTTAAGATTCTATTGTGAAACTATATATAGGAATAATGTATAATATGTTGAAGGACAAGTAAAAAGTCGATGTGAAAAGAAAAAATTGTGGTGTCCTTATAATATATTGTCTTCTAAAAACACCGACTACTTATATTATCTTTCATCTTTTTAATCCACCTCGTTAAGCCATGTTAGAGAGGGTCATTCATTGAAACAAAGAACATTATAAGAATCGATTTATTTTGTTTTCCGAAGTACTCATATTTAGAGGCTTAAAAAAGTGAATCTGCGGCTTTAAGACAATGACCAAACTCCTGAAGAACTTTTGTTATCAAATTATAAATATATAGTATATATGTATTTCAATTTTAAATAATAATTTTTCAACACAGTTTGCGTAGCAAAACAAAATGTTAATTAGCATTGATTCTCGCGTCCAATATTCCAACGCAAGGATTCTGTAGCATTAGCGTTTAAAAAAATCAACAAGTAGCCTAAGATATGCGTTGAAATTTTAAAAGTAAATATAGCATGGCCGCCTAGTGCAAAAAATTCAGTGTGAACTATCTTTAAATTTACATTAAAGATGCCAACTCAAACTTGCATTGAAATTGGGTTTAAAACTCCAACACTAAACCCAACAATATCTGCATTGAATAATGCAAATGCGAACACATTTAAAGATACGATTCCTTTCATGTTATGATAGCTAGGCACTTCGGCCATTCAACAAGGACGCATGTGTCATCATAAGCCTCCTACATAAGTAGTAAATGGGAACCGTATTGTAACTTTCCCAAAGTAACAGTTAAAAAGAAAAAGAAGAAAACATGTGATAAAGAATTACACAACTGAAAATATGGATAAACCTTATATTACCTCTGATTCTATGATTTCATAAGCATTGTAATTGCATGGTTAATCATCCAAGCTACAATTCCCGTAGATCTTTACTGAACTTCTTAAGTGTCGCAATTCTTAATGCAAATCAAACTATTTTACCTCTGTTTTTCCGTCGTATGACAATCTTTTCTCACCAACCATGAGAAAAAAAAAACGAGCCACTCGGGGCCTAGCTTTGTAATTGTTTGGATATTGGGGCAGATTACTACAACATAGAAGCCTAAATTGTGTCTCATTTAGCAAAAGGAAAGGTTCCCACAGGCGTCAGTCAAAACACCAAAAATCAGGTAAACTCTATATTCTCCATTTCAGCGTCCACGTGAAGATTCATTGTCATACTCATACATAATCTTTGGCCACATTATCAAGAAAAAGCTCGCGCATGTACCGCCTTCCATCTCATGATGATCTTAATTTATGTTGATCTTGTGAAGTTTGTCTGCACCATTTGATGATGCTGCAGGGTCTGGAGGCAGCAGACACAGCAGAGGAACTGTGCTGCAGAAGCGTCCACGCAGACCTTTTCGGGAGCAGATGGCTCCCAGACTCGAAGTCTGCAGCAATGCATGAAGAGGGGCGATGCTACCAGTTGCAACTTGGACATTCCTTACGAGATCTTGAGTTACTGCACATCAATATAAAGTGTCGAGGAGCAAATGCTAACTTCTTCCCAAAACGTTTCAAGTCCTTAGTCTAACCTGTGCACCTTATTTTCCTTTGCTTGAAGATCTATTGAGCGGACTGCAGAAATTGGGTGACTGTTTCTTACAAATATGAACAAAAAATGGGACATGGATAAGGCTGCGATACAAGTGGTGAAAGTTCAATCAGCTTCACAATTTAAATAAAGGGCAAAAGAGATCACCGCTTAGTTATATGAATGCCATGACTGAATGTAAGGTCAGCACAGCTACAACCAAACAACTAAGAACAAAGATTAAGGAACTCTTTCTCCAATCGACCATCATATAGCATATCTCTTATCATTCTTGTGGTTGATTCACCTACAAAGAACCCACGTGTCTGCATTTCTCGGATAAGCTCAATAACTATTGATGTATCGCCATTTCTGAGATGACCCCTGATCAGAATGTCATATGTACCATTATCTGGTTCACAACCAATCTCTTTCATATTTTTGAATAGTTTGTCAGCTAAATTGAGTAAACATTTTCCACAAAGACAAGAAATCATTATATTATACGTCATAACATTCAGTTTCACCCCTTCATCAACAAGCTTATTAAATAATTGCAACGCCTCATTAACCTTATTAGCCTTGCACAAGCCCCGCAAGATAATATTATGTCCAACTATATCAATGCCTATCCCATTCTTTTCCATTTTTTTGTATAATACAAGAGCCTGAGTCAGTTTTCCATTTCGGCATAGACCATCAAGCAAAATGTTATAAGTTATACAATCAGGGTGTGGACCTTTGAACAACATCTCACGGAAAAGCTTTTGGACGGCATCAAGGTTCCCCACTTGGCATAAGCCTTGGATGAGAATGCTGTAAGTACATGTATCAGCAACCACCCCTCTTCGGGACATCTCAATCAAGAGCTTCATACCCTCATTGACCCTATTAGACTTGCAATATCCATACATGAGTACATTAAAAGTCACCACATTTGGGAAGCATCCCTTGGTAACCATAAAATCAAATGTTTGTTTCGCCTCATCTAGATTATTCTGAATGCAGAACCCATCGATCAATGATGTATAAGTAATAGTATTCGGAACCAAACCTCTTTGGATCATCTCCTCATATATTTCTTTAGCCTCTGGAAACTTCCCCCTTTTCAGGAAAGCATCGATCAATCCAGTGAAAGTGAAAACATTTGGGGTAATTTTCCTTGTGATCATATCTCTCATTAATATGCCAACATCATTCCATCTACCCGACATAGAAAGGCCATTTATCAAACTGGTGTAGGTAACAACATTTGGTACAATTCCTTTGCTATCCATATTTCTGAAAAGGTCCAATGCATCACTCGTATGTCCACATTTGCAAAGACCATCAATAATCATACTGTAAATTACAACATTGACCTCAATGCGCCTATCCTCCATCATCATGAGAAAATTCAAAGCCAAATCAGAATCACCTGACTTACAGATCCCATTTATAACAGAGCCATAAGTTACTACATCAGGTTGACAACCCATAGTTAGCATCTCATCAACAAGCCCTATTGCCTCAAAAACTCTACCTCGGAGACAAAGTCCTTTGACAACAGTGGTAAATGTTACAACATTAGGTTTATATCCCTCCTTTACCATTCGGTCAACTACGCTCAACACTGCAGAAAGTTCACCATTGATGCACAAACCATTCACTAGGGTATTGAACGTGACAATATTAGGTTCGTATCCCAATTTCATGACTTTTCCTAGAACCGAAAAGCCTAAAGCCACATGATTTAAGCAGCAGAAACAGTTTATCAGAATGTTGAAAATGTAACAATCATGTGGAACCCCGAGCAATTCCATCTTCTTGCAAAGAGAAATCACAATATCATACCGTTCCATTTCGGTGATCGTACTCAACAGTTTACTGAAATCAGAGATGGAAGGAAAGGGACGAAATCTAACCATCTGATGGAACAAAGCGACAGCACCATCGACATCACTATCATGAAACCCAAGTTTCACTCTCTCCCTGCAAGAGATACTGCCATCGCTAACACAAGAAAAAGCCAATCTCCCACAACGTAAGACATTGTTCAGAGTACTTCTCTCAAGGGGATGAGTATGAAACACACCTGAAGTAGAAGCCAATGCAAAAGCAGCCATCCTCCGTATCGTTGTCGTCATCTTAGCTTCAACACGAGACACGTCAGATTCCGTGAAGGCTCTGCTTCTTCTATAAACCTATATCAAAGGTGGGTCACTGCTGAATCAACCCAGAATCCGAAGCTGCATAAAAAGTTGTTTGATACTAACCCTAGATCGAGTTTCGACCCTTGCGATTTATTTTCCTCCACCGCACAGGAGATAATCAATTCATCTTATATTTTATTTGTTTATTTTTCTGTTTATTACATGCTTTATGATTTTATTTTTAACCATGAGAATGGACGGAATATCGGATATATCTTCGTAGCACTAAAACGCTTCAAAAATATTCTGTTCTAAAATAATTATTTAATTAGAAAAAAAAATTGAAGAAAAGACAAATTTATTCTTAAATTGAAGAAAAAAAATTGGGTCGCGATGGTCGGTTGAGCGTCGATTTCTAGGGTTTGCAGGCTGTCGAGTCCCAGAATGGTTTATTGATTTGAAATGGGTGTGAGTGTCAGTGAGTCTGTTGAGTCTGAGTGAGTCGATTTGGGTCGCAATGGTCGCTTGAGCGTCGCAGGGAGTCTAAGGGTCGTTTGAGTCGGTTGTCTCAGTGAGTCGGTTTGGGTCGCAATCGTCGCTTGAGCGTCGCAGGGGGTCTAAGGGTCGTTTGAGTCGGTTGTCTTAGTGAGTCGGCTTGGGTCGCATGGTTCAGTCGAGTCGCATGGGTCGGTTGAGCCAAAGGGTCGGTTGGGTCGCATGGGTCGCATGGGTCGCATGGGTCGCATGGGTCGCATGGGTCGCATGGGTCGCATGAGTCGCATGGGTCGCATG